>SCLG01000040.1:281610-300288 GCA_004367875.1 Oikopleura albicans
AAATTTTTTTAACCAGTTAGCTGGACATTTAACATTGATATGGAAGCTACAATGTCCCTTGGGAGTTAATTTGTTTTTAGAACTGATAACAAAATTTGATAAATGTCCAAAAAAGTGTTATCTCAATTACAAACTGTTAATTCACATGGGTAGTGCATAGGCGGAAATGCTGAAAAAAAAAGACAAAAAAAGACAAAAAAGGACAAAAAAGTGTTAATTCAACTACAAACTGTTAAGTCAAATGCAAACGGTTAAGCCAAATGGTGTTAACTCACATGGTTAGGTGGTGTATTATAAAAGAGCAAGTGTAATAGAGTCCAGTCTATGGAACTGGTTAAGCAGCATTACAGCAAGTATCCATTTTTTTAGATTACAGTTTTCTAATCGCAAGCTCGCAGTTTATTATTTATCTTTCAACGCTTTGATTACAGTCACAAAAGTGTTTTCGACATACATTGGATAAATTTAATTTGTTTAATTTATATATATATAATTATATTTTAATTATCTGATGTTTGACAAATACATAATAATTGATGTCAATGATTAAACGCGATTTTGGAAGGTGGTTTAGTTGTTGATGAAGTTAGTTGTAAGATATTGAGCAGCGCAGACATGAATGATTTTTGTAAAAAAATGGAGGAAAATGGGTTAAAATATTCAATTTTGCTCTGTGAAGCGAGTACAGTGCTACATGTGCTAAATGTGTAGTCTTTAAATTATTTCTGCACGGCTGAATGATTGAAGAGGAAAAACTACGTCTGATAGAATGGTTTTGAGAAAAAATTTCTGACCCGACGGAAAAGTCCGAAATCTTCAATGATCCGGCCGGTAGACAATTTTTGTATGTCTTTTTGTATGAAAAAACATATATTGTAGACTAACTTCATTAGGGACTGATATCTTGCAGCAAGATATTATCCTACTAGTATTGTATAACATTCATAACCCGTACAGGGACGATGGGTTCAAGTAAAACAAGAAAATATGGACGCAATTTATGTTGCATCAGATTTTCCGATGATCAAACGCACAATTGCCGGAATGATGGGAGTTACATTGCAAGTTGGCCTGCCAAAAGACGATGAAATTTCTCTTTCGTTTCAGACAAAACTAAAGAATATGGATATGAACCTAAGGTGATTTTTTACATGACAAGAAAAAAGCATGAGACTCAAAATAAATTATGAAAATCGAGGAAGTTAACCANTCTGTTTGTCTTTCCGATAATTTTAGGGCACAAAAATCTGTTTATTTTTGTCATCTAAAAAACACCAAAGTTTAACCAAAGAAACAAACCACACTGGTTTTAAAGACGAGGTAATGAAATTGTTCATATTTTAATGTATTGAGCGCTTATCACATAACCAATATTCAAAGTATCTAAAAATTACGTCCACATTCGAATTGCATTTTTCGATATAGTTTAACAAATAATAATATGTAGGCCGTAGACGTTTAAACGCGTGCAAAACGCCCGAACAGATAATGTACACAAAAATGTATTTCAAATATTTTTAGTTTTCCTGTCTGTTAGTTTTAAACTTTAGTTTTAAATTTTGGAAATAAATAAAATATTACAGCACGAGCGAAAACAGTAAAAATAAGGACGCAAACATTCGAGCACACCTGGTCTCCATATATTTTAATATATTAATTATTTTTACGATATTGTATAATAATTGTTGTATTATTTCAGCCTGTGAAATCAAATATCAAATTTGAAGGATCAAAACTTATTCTGGACACCAGCGGAATGGCTTACGGATCAACAACTCGATATTTCGAATTCAATCCAACCGGACAACTCGTCAATGTTCAAACCATTGGGAACGTAAAAGGCGTGGTGGCCGCATTGGTAGAATCCGAAATTGATACAAAATTTGAAAATTGGTTATACAGAGTAACTAATTACAGGTATAAGTTACTCTGTATAAATTGTACAGTATAATTTTTAGTTTAACTTTACAGTATTATTAGTATAATTTATACTAATTCGGTCACCATAGTCAAAGGAACACGATGGTTCGAACGCGAAAAATGAAAAAAACGAGTGATTAAGAAAATTGTGAAAATCACGATAACTCCATTGTACCATCAAAACACCAATTATTTTAAAACATGCAATACAATCAAAAGTTGACACACAAATTTGTAAAATAGTTCCCATAGAATTCTAGTAGTTAGTATATAATAATTTATTTTGTCATAATGGTGCTAGATTAACTCCCAAGGGCCCATTCGTCGAAATTTCGACGAAACGCCCTATTTTTGCAAAAATCTTGTCAAAACTGGCCCGAATCAAAAATCGCTGAAACACGTATCAANACAGGTGTCGAATCATTTTTCAAAAGCTTTTTCTTGAACTTCTTTTTTTGGAGATACAGTCCCGCACCCCTTATGGGCCGCCATGAGGGCTCCAAAAAACGCGGCCCATAAGGGGTCCCCGGCCCATAAGGGGTCCCTGGCCCATAAAGGATCCCTGTCCCATATGAAATGGTCATTTTTGACGAAAAAAAAAAACACATTTTCTCTAATTTTTATTGTTTTTGCTTGAAAACGCGTTTTTAGACATTCCAGATATAATTTTTTAAAACCCCTTATGGGGACTTTACCCAAAAAGTATTTTTGTAACTTGCCTGAAAATATTCTCAATGTTGGTGAATGACGCTTTGGGGTTATTGTTGATAAAATCTTATACCATCAGTCTTTGCTCAATTATCAAAGACCGGGTTGGCACAGTTCGGGCGAATCTGGTTATAAGGTCACAAGGTGTGACCGTAATAAGGTCAAGTCATCTTTTTTGCACTAAGGTCAAGTCATTTTTTTCTAGATAAATCATGTCTTTTTCACTTTATTTGGGTTTAAATTTAGAACTCGACATATACTTTTAGAACGACACGGGTAAAACACGGGTAATATTTTTTTATAGAAATCATATCTTTTTGGACTTTTTTCTTGCACTAAGGTCAGGTCATTTTTTTGGAGTACATTAAGGTTAAGTAACTTTTTTGGGGCTTGCCCTTATATCCAGATCCCCCTGCACCATGATTTGATAAAACGTTCGGCATAATCAAATAAAAATAAAATTATGTGAAAGACTAACATTTGTCGGTAAAATCATACTTTAAGTAAATGTTAATAACATTTCCGGTCAAGAAGGTTTTTTACAGTGGAACACTTTAACTGTAATATAGAATAATACATGTACTCTGGCGAAAATAGTACTGCTAATAAACTGTACCGTGAAGTACTGTGATAATACTGTGAAGAAATGGAATAGAAGTGGAAACAAAAATAGCAACTTTTGGAATTTCTAAATTTGTTTTTGAAAAAAAAATGTTGAAACTTAACTTGTCTAACGCGTTTTCAATCAAAATTACACCCAAAAAAGAGAACTATAAAGCTGAAAATACTTTTTCAAATAAATATAAATTGCGGCCCATAAGGGGGCCCTATTCAAATCGAAAAAATCGCGGCCCATAAGGGGTCCCCGGCCCATAAGAGGGCGGCCGATAAGGGGTCCGGGACTGTACACTATATAGGGGTACCCCATATAGGTACCTTAATTTTAAAAAAGTGCTCAGATTTAGCTCGAATTTGGTTTACAGACCAATTTTGGGCAAGAGAGTTCATTTTTGTAATCAAATCGAACTATGTATATCTCCAAAGACTATCAGATGGGCCCTTTAAAAAAAATTGAAGGGTTGCAACTCCCTATGGGAGTTAAACACTTTTTGTTTTAAGAATCTTTATGAGCAACGAAAATCATCGTTAAAAACTTTGGTAGAAGTTCACGCTACGATTTCGCATATATCAGGTTCATCCCGTTATCTTTCGATGTTTCCCGCTCGTCCTGCTATCTTTCATTTTTTTCATTAATTACCAGTTTTTAAAAATTTGATAACATAATTTACGTAAATGAACACGAAAGTATTATAATTTTTGGAAAATTATCACAAGTTTGCGGCAACTTCCGCTGTTTTTCAAAACGCCTAAACAGACTGTGCACCATTCTCTTTCACTTTTTCACTTATTGAAAGATAGCGGAGTTAGTATAAAACCGGCCTCAATGAGGCAAAGGATTGTACTTATTCTAAAGATCAATTTGTCTCTAGGGATTTGTCAGTTGTAGACTATAGGTTAAAGTGAAGAAATCTTTTAAAGTTCATTAGACATACATGTACTTATGTTAGCTCTGGCAACGTGTAGCGATTGAAGCTATTTTCCAACCAAACATCATGATTAAAAAATAAGCCTATTTTATTAATGCCATAATAAGCACCGGTTTAAAACAAATCTCCCAAGGGCATGTTAGTAGGTCTCGAATTTTAAATATTGAACATTGAATCATCACCCACGTCATGAATAAGTAAAAAATATTAAAATTTAAGCCCATCGGGATAAGTGTCATGCATTATAACGGCAAAGAAAAGTTGATTCACATCAATGAATCAAATTTTGTTTGTGAATCATAACATGTTGTAACATTTTTTGTCTTAAAATCTTCAGCATTCAAAATCGTGAAATCGCAGTTGTTTGTCAGACTAAATGAGCTCGTATGCCGAATGCCAAAGTTCTTCAATACCAATAAGGTTTGTTAAAATACTATCAATCATATATATATATAAATATACTCACATAATCAGCTAGAGATTTAAAACGAGGACAACAAACGTATAAATTATACGTCGTATAATGATTAGGCGTAGTCTCTAACTTCACCAAAAATGAAAAACAAAATACCGTCTTTGAGTTTTGACGGTGTCCCCTTTATATACACGGTGTATAATACACCACATGTGCAGTTATCCGGTAGGTTGGCCCGCTCGCGCAGCACGAGTCCTGTTGTTATCCGGTAGTTTTTGTCCCGGACATTTTTCCGTTTACGCTCTAAGCAGTAATGTGGACAGGGTAACATCCTTTACACCAAAAAACGTTTTTTCACTTACAGGGGGAGCGCCAAGTAAGGGCACGCCAAGTAAGGGTAGAAACGCCAAGTAAGGGTAGGTAGACGCCAAGTAAGGGTAGGTTTGATTTCACGAAAAAATGTCGCCGCCAAGCAAAGTTACGCCAATTAAAGTCATATAAGAGTCTCCAATTCAAACTCTTTTTGTTTTATATTATTATTTGCGTAATTTAAATATATTTTTGATATAATTATAGAATTAACGTCTCAGACTTATACCAAAATAAGAAAAAATTGGTAAAAGTGACAACGCTAAGTAAGGGCAGGGGCGCCAAGTAAGGGTAGGTTTCGAAGAACACGAAACCTACCCTTACTTGGCGCTCCCCCTGTAATAGTTATAATTTTTTAAACAAATTACTACTCGATAAAACCTAAAAAACCGAAATAACAAGACGCGAAGGGATTTCTGGCAAATTTCCCATTATTTTTAAAACTAAAATTCCCGCTCGTGCTGTTATCCAGCACCCAGCGCAGTTATTCGACAGGTTTGTTNGAGAAAAAAATTACATTTTCTTAATTCCGGTGTCCCCTTTATATACACGGTGTATAATACACCACATGTGCAGTTATCCGGTAGGTTGGCCCGCTCGCGCAGCACGAGTCCTGTTGTTATCCGGTAGTTTTTGTCCCGGACATTTTTCCGTTTACGCTCTAAGCAGTAATGTGGACAGGGTAACATCCTTTACACTAAAAAACGTTTTTTCACTTAATAGTTATAATTTTTTAAACAAATTACTACTCGATAAAACCTAAAAAACCGAAATAACAAGACGAGAAG
The DNA here is from genome assembly GCA_004367875.1 of Oikopleura albicans. NCBI lineage: Eukaryota > Metazoa > Chordata > Appendicularia > Copelata > Oikopleuridae > Oikopleura > Oikopleura albicans. The sequence continues at coordinate 287,358 of SCLG01000040.1, forward strand.
GGATTTCTGGCAAATTTCCAATTATTTTTAAAACTAAAATTCCCGCTCGTGCTGTTATCCAGCACCCAGCGCAGTTATTCGACAGGTTTGTTTTACATATTTTCCCCTAATAATCAAACCTTTAGACGGCTCTGCATGATTTTACATATCAAATAGTCTACGTCACATAAATTTTATATATACCAATATCAAATATAAAATAAGTTATCATATACGTTACTATATCGTTACTATATATGTTAGTATATCATAAAGGATTTTACGGGATGTTACAGTTTTCTAGAGATTGTTTTTGGCCTGATTATATAGTCAATGGTGGTGTTGTGAATTTTTCGAGACAATATTATTTTTCCACACCCTTCGTTTCGTATACCTCGGAAGTTTGAACGTCAAAGTTTTAAATTTTTTCCCCGAAAATCCTAGACTGCTAGCCAATTTCAAAAATAAATTTTTTTCAGAAGCGTCAAGTTTCAACAATCAATAAGCAGCGACGACAACAGTTATACACCTCCGCCATCATGGACTCCACCATCGCCTGACAAATATGCCAAAGAGGCCGAAATACGTATCGGAAGTGACCAAACGTGCCAAACAAATACGTGTCGAACAAAATCGTGCCCGAACTATAATCCCGATACCGAAAGTGAATCACGGGTAGCGAACATATTTTTCATTTTAGTTTTTTATTTGGCCATTGGACTCTCGATTTCGCAATTTCTTTATTTTTGTGGACAGTTTTATGTCTATTTCGATTATTTTATGTCATAATTATTTGACTGAATATAATAATTGAATCCTCATGAATTAAGACAAAAATAAATTATTATGGAAATGTTTCTTGACCTCAAATGGCCTTTTATGACCTTCAAACGCGTGCATTGCATTCATTTAGAATATATGCATTGGTAGGAATTAGCAGTAATTGCAGCAAGACGCTTTATAGCACAAAAAGTTTTTTTGTAAAATATCCGGTATATCATATGTACTGTTTTTGGAGGGAAAATATATCCCTAATGACTTTTTTGGAATTTCACCTTTAAATTATATTACAGGGGGTCTCACATTAAGGTTTGCCATTTTTGACCAAAGTCTACTTTTGTCCCCTTATTTGGATTTTGTCCCTTAATTTGAACTTTTTCTTTTACTTTTTTTTCTAAAAAAGGGACGGCTTAATTTGAATCTTTTTGGTAAAAGTTTCTTTAATTTGAAGTCTGTCCCTTAATTTAATAAAAAAAACACTTTATCCTTTATAATTTGATTTTTCAAAAAAAAAAAATTAACATGAAGAAAAATTACATACTTTTCAAATATATTTATAAATGATTAATCACATTTAGATGAAGCCCATGTCTGATCTTCCAGCTGCCCACGCCGAGTTGCAAGACGTCATCACAACTACTATTGAGTACATTACACGACCGTTACTTACGGTCTATATGAAGCAAAAACGTTTTAACTACCACACGCTACCCGAATATGGAAGTCGAATAAGAAAAAAATCTAGTTCAAAACAAAAATTGTCGAAAAACTAAAATTTCGGCGGAAAAAAAGCAATTGATGTTAAAACACACAAAATATGAAAATTAGTTTAATTTCCCTATATAATATCCATTTTCGGTTTTTGCCAAGTAATACAATAAGATGAAGCCATATATATTTAAAAAAACACCTTTTTGATGTTATCAGAATTTCAACCCACGCACTACGCATTTGCTTTAAGCTTTAATAGTTTAAGCTATTAATAGTTTTTTGCTAATAGCTAACAACCATAATTTATGGTTTATACATATTTGTATGTAGACAGAAAAAAACATACACAGCGTATAATACAAGATACACCCCCTGAGGGATAAGCTCGTGCGCTTATCCGGTCACTTTTTCCCAAAAATTTAACCCTCAAGCAGTGTATTGGACTATGAGTTTCAAATAATGAAATGGTTTAACTGTGCGAGAATCTTTAAACTTTTCTACTTCTAAAAATAAAATAAAAATTACACAACTTTAAAAGTTCTTACGTTATGTAATTTTTCTAGCTGCAAAGTAGACAACACATGATTACAGTTAAATAAATTTCACAATAATTCGTATTTATAATAACGGAAATAAGTATTGAATAAAATTGATACGCAAGTAAACACTAAACGTCATACTAAATTGTGGAAAAATACACACGAATAAAAGATCTAAAATGGCAAAGAAGAGTTATTTTCAGAATTTATCTGTAATTCTTGCAGGAGATAAGGTAACAGAAAGTGGTCCAATTGTTGAGAACCCACCAGTAGAAAAAGAGCCTATAAAATTGCAGCCAGGCTTTGAATGGGGCACCTTGGAGTTGGAGGATGATAAGCAATTGAGTGAACTCTATATTCTTTTAAGAGATAATTATGTTGAAGATATTTATGCTGAACTCAGATTTGATTATTCGAAAGAATTTTTAAATTGGTGCCTCAAGCCGCCCGGTTGGATACGAGTCGAAGGTTTTGAAATTGTAATTTGTAATTTAAGTTTCGAAAGATTCAATACGTTAAAACTATTTTCGTTAATCAGGGATCTTTTAATATAAATTTTTATTTTTCAGACTGAAGTTAAAAGAAATACACCTTACTTAAGCTCATTTACTCACAAAATGAAATTCGGATAATAATCAAAAATCTCTCCTAAATGCCAGAAATTGCAGGGAACCAAAATAATATAAAAAATCGCTGGGTCTGGTTAATTTTAATAAATAAAATTTTGTAAAAAAGCTCGATGATTTTTGTATTTGAAAAGTAGCCCACAAAACACTTTCGTTATGATTATTAGTGATAATTTACCATGAATTTCCCACTACGCCGTAGTGGCTTCCGGCCTTTATCCACTAGTTACCTTTGGGAGATAAAGGCCTTACTGTTTAGTTCACGCAAAACACTGCTTGAGGGTTTATACGACCCCTTATCAGGCCACTTTGCCCGCTCGTACGCTTATCAGGCCATTTTTTCCCAAAATCCCCCCCCCCCATTCCGCCTACGCTCTAGGGGTTTATGAGGCCGCTTGAGGATTTATGAGGCCGTTTTTGGAAGGCAAAAGTGGCCGCATAACCCCTTGAGCAGTGTAGTTTGATCTTATTTTGGAGATTCTACGATATCAACCGTACATACACCCCACGGGCGGCCCGCATAAAACTGCCTAGGTTACTAAGAAAAAAAAAAGAAAAATTCGCAGATGGCAGTAAAATTCAAAAGTGCTCAAATGCCGTTCTAATCATAACGAGTTAAAAAAAATTAAGTTTACTACGTAACTTTTTTATAAGTGCGTAGAAAAAAAATTTAAATAGTTTCGAGCGTAAAATTGAAAAACGGCACCACAACCAGGGCTCGACAGAATTCTAGTTACCACCACATGAGCTTTTTATACAAATTCTACAAATTCGAAATAGTTTCATAGATTTATTTTATTTGTCAACTACTCGAGAAATTATGTGTTTTAAAACCTCAAACAAGAATTAAATGTTACATTACGACACAATGGAGTTCTTGTCGGTTATGTAAATGCTATCCCTTCGGATATTCGTATTGACAAGAAAGTCATCAAGATGGTCACCGCTGACTTTCTTTGTGTGAACAAAAAATATAGAGGTCATCGTGAATGGGAATAAAACATATTTTTTTTAAAATTAATTAATAGTCCCGATGAGGCCCCTATTGATTTAACATGTATTAGTAAAATTGTTTAATTGAATCGCGGACACACGTTATATACAATTGTGAATGATGTAAATGATTATTCCTGTATTGATTTACTCCGCTACTGATGAAGGAACTTATCCGTCGGACACATCTTGAGGGTATTTTCCAAGCCGTTGCCACTTGCGGCACAAAGCATATTTGCGCTGAGTTGGGAAAATATAATTTTTATCATCGGCCAATAAACGTTCAAAAGTTGCTGAAAGTTAACTATTGGTATCTTGAAAGAGGACAGGTATTCGTATTAAAAAATGACGTGATCTCACCCTGGTGCTTAAGACTCTTGATGAACTGAAAAAACGCATGGCCATTAAAGAACATTGTCAATTAGAGGGACTTAGACTATTGGAAGAATCAGATCTTCTGCAAGCACAAAAATTACTAAATAAACAATTACAGGTAACTAAAACCAAATTTTATGCAACCGGTATCGTACATCCGGTATTTTTACATTTTAGTTTACAATTTGTTTTGTCAGTTCATAAGTTGAATGTATTTACAAATTTGGTCAAATTTAAACTGGGAAATTCATAAGAATAAATAACGCTCAGTCGGCGCTAGTTTTTCGCCATACAACACTATTTTCCGTCATACATCACTATTTTCCGCCATCATTTTAATTAGCTTAACCTTAGTCCTTTAATAACATGTTAATGAATTGTTAATGACATTATTTTAATACATGTCTTTAATTTAGAAAAGTAAATTAGCTCCAGTTTTTACTGATGAAATGTTTGCTCACCAATTTCTCCCGCGAACCGACGTCGTCTATTCTTATGTTGTGGAGAAAAATGATAAAATTGTTGATTTCGTTTCGATTTATATTATACCAACAACGGTCATTGAGGAACGTGTGACGCTGAAAATCGCATACGTTTTTTATTGTGCAAGCAAACGGCTATCAAGAATCATGGAAAATGTTTTGCCAATACTTAAAGAAGCTGGTGTTGACTGTCTGAATGTCCTCGATTTTGCTCAGTATTCGACAACAATAAGGGTTAGTAACCAATTTTTAGATATAGACATTAACATGAATAAGGAGGAATAAAAAATCTACTACAGTCCGTATTCCATAGAATAAGTCATCGAATTAGCATTCGAAAATTTAATACGCCATTTTAAATAACCAATCTTTAATAAAAAATTGTCAAAGATAACCCCATGAATGGCGCTAATTCAATAACGGTCGCCATAATTACTTCATTATGGCGCCTTTTCCGAGAACCGTAAACTACCCTGTATGGCCTGTATTACAACATTTTACACAAAATTGACCTATACAGAAATTGACTTATAAACTTAACCTGATCATACTAAACGAGCAGTACCGTAAATAGTTACATTTGTCACAAATTACACTACTAACTTGTCTTGAGCCGTGTTAAATTTATTTCGCTTAGTGTGGCTGTTTTGTCATAAAATTAGCTTATTGCTAATTCCAGTATCGTTTTGAGTTACTGTTCTTCCATACAATTCGCACGTACTACTAGTATTTAAGCGCCGTCTAAAATAGCTTTCAGAAACTAAAATTCCAACTTGGCACTGGTACATTACGGTACTACCTCTACAACTGGAAATTTCCGAAGACATTTGGTAAAAATGATATTAGTCTCACTTTGCTCTAACCGTATTTTGCAATAAAAAACCTCGCTAAACGTACAGTGTCAGTCTTTAAGGCTTATAATATAAGCCCGTTTATTTGTTACAATTTGCACATTAATAAATGATTAAAAAGTTAAATCATTAACAAATTCAAAGAATATTGTAATCGATTTGTGTCAGTTTGATTTTTGAGTAATTTTATTTCATCTGTTGCTTTCATCAACAGCTCATTCGAACTTTCGGCGATTTTGAAAAATTCTTCTACTGATGTTTCAAGTCCCAACAGTAGTTTTGTTGGAAGACTTGATAATTGTGTAAGGTAAGATGCTGAGGGTGTCCTTGTTCCAGGGGTCTTATCTGATTGGTCCAAGTTCAACTTTGCCAGCTATAAAATTAACAGTTAGGAGTCCGAGTATAATATGCTAAGTTTTCAATGTATAGTCTAGTAATTACAAAAATATTAAAACAACTTATTATTTACTTTTGCACGTCGCATTCGATGTGAAACTTGGTTCAACTTTGCTCGTTGAGTTGGTACATCCATTGAAAATGTGACAAAAATTTCGAATAATTTTCCCGGTTTGAGTCTCATCGGTGGAAGATCAATCATTAATGCGACTCGTTCTGGATCATAACGCCAGTGAAATCCAGCACCGACTCCGTATTGGAACATATCACCTTTGTACGACGTGACCTTTTCGGGTGGACCGACGTTTGGCATAATAATTGTGTAGCTTTAGCTGGTTTTTATAGTGTATATACTACCTTATGTACAACCTAAGCCGTTTTTGTTGTTAATAATTGAGTTGTTAGCCTTTGCTTGAACTAGGTTGTACATACGGTATAATTCTATAATACAGCACGGTGTACACTTTACAGTATACACTGTATAAAATCTTTTATTTTTAATAGTATGATGCATTATTTCGTACATGTTTCAATATACTACGCATTTCTGCCGCGTTTAAAGTTCAACCAAAAAACGTCGTAAAAATTGAAATCTCAAAATATGTACATGTATGGTATTATTTTATTTTATTTTTACAACTAACTATTAAGTGTGGTTATAATTACAGTTGTGTAAACCTTATCGTAACGATCCATATCTTAACGATTTTCTCCCTACAGTGACAGTTTTTGACCACATTAACTAAATGGGGCTAAACTGAAATAATAATCCATGTCGTAATGGTGTTCAGGGATTGTAAATGTTACGATATTGGTTACAAAACTTCATGTTATTTTCGATAAAATTGTCTACTACACCACCTGCGCCGTTATCGGGTCAAAACCCGTTATCGGGTCAAAATTTGTCCTCAAAATGTTGACCCGATAACGGCGCAGGTGGTGTACTAGGATATATTCGTCGTCACATAGTATGACTTTAACTTAACGAGTCAGAAATCAAACTATAGAGTACACTATATACAGTATAACTCATAGTCTATAAAGTTATATAATATATGTATGAGAGACGTATTATCTACAAATTGTATTATAAAAAACAATCAAAGTGTGTTAAGANTAATTCTTGAGAAAACTCAAATAATCTATTTCGCATCACAGAAACTGAATATTCAAACAAACCAAAACAATAATCTGATTCTTATAATCTGATTGACCAAAATCTTTAATCTTAACCCATACCCGCATGAAAACGAATGTTTAACAGAGAAGAATTATGGAAAAATACTTTAACAAAAAACGACAAGTATCTTGACTCAAAAACTCAGAATTTAAATTCGGTTTCTGACAACACATCGGAATTTTCGTCATTTTCCCAAAGAGAACAAGATGTCGAATGTCGATACTATCAAAAAATGCAACACTGTACGTATCTATGTGTGATAGTCAGATTTTTCACACAGCCTAATGAGATAAAAGACTGTAATAATATCTATTTATTAAGGTTTCAACTACATTGCACGAGCATCACAATATTACATAAAGTTACGGTTAGACCTGTGTTTAAATGTAGACACATCTATCTTGTTTCTGGAAGATCTGAATATGACGGAAGTGAGATGCCATCCAAATAATTTTCTTGAAAAATGTGTAACCGCCTTTGGTCGAAAAAGAGTGGCGGGAAATCAAATAATGACCAACAATAACCCCGTCGACATGTTTTTTCATTACTATATTCCAAAAGGGCACAATATTAATCGGCACAAAGTATATACCATATGAAAATCATCATTACATTCCAGATAGTTAAAGCGTTCAAAAACGGCTCGTGAGATTTTTGCTGCTTTTACTGATTATCGCTTGGGAGAAAACTGATAAAATCCCAATAAAACGAATGTGTTTGAGATTCTTATGGTTTGTAGTTTGTACCAATTATTCAGAGCCCCAAAAAGATTCCCAACCTTCGAAAAATGGACTTTATGACATAACGGCCCTGAAGAGTCTTTTAATGTCCTGCCAACTACTTAGTGACTGGAAGACGAATTGGTTCACAAGTTTTGTTCAAATTGGGAAACTTCGAAATCACATTTTTCATGAAGCCAGTATGAAATGTTCATTAATCAAAAGTAATGAAGCTATTAGTGCATTTAGAGCAATGTCTGACGAAATGGACGTTCATCTTTGCAAACATCGTAAGGATGTGCGATACCGAAATTACATTATTAAAATTAAACAGTGTAAAAACGAAATCTTGAAAATTAGGACAAATGTGCAACAAATCCAAAGTCGTAATCGCCGTCCATGTATTAGAACTTATCAAAATTTCCGAGAGCTGAGAAAAAATAGCTCGGATTCCGAGACTACTTCTCAATCCGAAGAAAGTTCCGATTCAAACGAGAGTTCCGAAGCGCAATCATGGTCGAAAAAAGCGTCTCAATCTGAGTCCGAGGACACTTCAGAGTCCGAAGAAATGTCCGAAAAAATGACTGATTCAGAAGACACGTCCGATGATTGAATAAAAAAAGTTAAAAACGCGTTCTGTTTTTACAGTTTTAAGTAGAGAACTATTATAAATGCCGTACATGTAATATAATATTTGAAAATATGAAACAAATTTTTCCTAGGTAGGACAAATTTTAGGAAAAATAGAAAAAAATCCGAAGTTAGACGGTCTAACTTAGACCTCGGCAAAATTTTTCAGTTCATCAGGAATTATATTTTATTTTCAGTAAAAAAGATATGTAGCGAATACGGTATTAGCGATTCAAAACTAGTAAATTTAATTAGGTTAAATTTCAAATGTGGTAGAATCTGTTTTTCCAGCTGCAAAAGTACCGGTTGAGTTTCATTAAGATTGGAGGAGTATACCGTGTCAGCATATTTTAATATAATATAAAGACCAATTTCCTCTTATTTATTTGGAACTGCCCCCTCTTTCTCCCCTCTATATAAATGCGGCATTAAGGTCTTTATATTATCTTAAAATATGCCGACATTGTATACTATAAACGGTCGGCCGATTTTCATAAAACTCAACGGGCACTATGGTTAAAAATCCAATCAATCCGTACAAACCTTTAGACGAATTCAATTGGCACTAAAAACCCTTATAGAAAATTATGATGCTAAATAATGGTAAATAAATGGTCTCTAAAAAACCACCTTTGTTCAAAGCCATGAAAGTTGCCATCCAATGTTGCCGAAATATTCATTGTCGTGTTTGTGGCATCTGTCGGTTGAGCAAAAATAATCAAATTCGAGTACTCTCCGCGCAAATAGGCCGTTGTTTCTCCATCGTCCTGATAAATTTGTCCACGGGCCCGAACCATATCACAGAGAAACAATGTTAAATCTAAATGCTCATAGGTTGATCGCGCTCGTCCAATAACACTGCGCACGTTTTGATCACGATATCCCAACATAGGTAGCACGGTCATTTCATGAACAAATGTGGGAATTTCGGTGATGTCGTACATTTGAGTCATATTTAACCCCTGTGGATCTTGTACATTTATCCATCGGTGTCCGAATCCGGTAGTTTCGTACCAATTGCCCGCTGGAAGCCAAATTGTCATTGAATATATGGTTTGGGACATTATTTATTAGAGATTTATGTTAAATTATTCTATCATACAAAACCGGTTTTAATATTCTAATATATCTGGTTTGAAAAATCAGTTTGAACATACCAAATATATGTCATATAATTGTGTAATTTTTTTGTATTTAACCTTTTATTAAAAATTTAAAAAAAATACCCCAAAATGAAATTGAAAAAATCCCCTTTCAAGTCAAAAATGTTAACAAAATGTTCTAAATAATGTTGTTAATAAAATTTTATGTACCTAATTTAGGCATCAGCTGTCAAAATTTTGAAACCAAAACTGTCGCCATTGTAGTGTTGTCGCCTTTCTCTACAATGGGCCGAATTACCATCTTGTCGCCAAAATAATACTGTTCCTTTGCATTATAAGCAGCGTCGACTTTTTGGCTGTAATAATACATTGGGCGAATTAATGAAACGCCAGTTTCAAACGCAACTCTCGTTTGACTGTAAATATACGGGATGAGTTTTTGTCTCATTTGAAGAGCATCCCGAATCGGATGAAAAAAGTTGGAGGCTGTCTTTAGGCTTTCCTAACAGAAATTCAATAAGACCAAGGGAAATATGACTTTTACGGAAAGTTTTATTTCCCCAAGCCAGTAAATTTATTTATCCAAGGCCGTTTACTCCATAAAAGCCGCTTTTTTCGAGAACCGAAAACGGCCGTTATGGAATTAAGGACTGTATACAATTGTGTTCAACCTGAAAAACTACTTGTGCTAAAATTTAATCAAAAAGAAACAACGTTTTTTGTTTCCAAAAAGCTTATTTTCAACGGGGTTTAAAAATTTCTCAAAATAGCATTTTGTTATTTTTTTTTGTTTTCATTTTTACACAGTTTTGTAATCATCCAAACTGGCTATTGGATCTATTGGTCTATGAAAATGCGTTTGGAAAGCCTAGCTGTCTTCCAGGGTTGAACAATTGGGCATGAATTTTCAATGTCCGACGGAAATGGATTTGCACAGCCACCACTCGACATTCCGCGATCATGATGACGCATTATTCCGGACATAGAACCCCACTGAATATACGCTGTGCAAATAGAGAACATGATAAAATAAAAGTTCGTGTTGTAATTTTTCGTGTTATAATTTTTCATTTTAGTTAAAATGCATCAATTGCTTGGTTATGTTTTAATTTGCTACATGCATAATATACATTGTATATCCTATACGGTATAGGCTATACCCAATAATATATGCCGTATATGTTACAGCTGGGAAACTGGAAATAAATTTGTTATATTATAAGGGCCTTCATCATGGTTTTAAAATGATTGTTGTACTGTGCAACTTGCACAGCCTAACTGAATCCAGCGGACGTACAGTTCATGATCTTCTGCTGGTCCAACGATATCATGAGACCAAAAGCCATAACCAACATTTGATGCAGTTGAACTGAAATAAGGCTATGTAAATGTTCAAAATATTGTTATTAATACGATACTGCTTTCAGCAAAAAATAATTTCATTGAATTTTACATATACGAATGTTTTAACTCAAGGTAACTTTTAAGGTCAGAAATAACCAAAATATAGTAAATATCAATTTTTAAATATTTTGATATATTTTTAGCTGAATGGATGACAAAATTTGGTTATTTTTGATTTTTAATTTTTTTATAAACAAAATTTATAAATGCTAAATATTTATAAATTGGATGAAACGGCACACTCTAACTCGTGACAATCCATAATATGAGACAAGGAGACGGCCCAATAAACGGCCGAGTATTTGTCACGTGACAACACGATTAGGGATTGAACGATAAATATTTTTTTTTCGAATCACTAACAAAATTATCTGAATCATAAACCCAAGTTTATTTTAAACGTTGGAAAAATTTCAATTTCTGATTAAGTATTTTTATACATATGGATATTTTTAGTCTACTATTTCTTACAATCTAGAACCAAATATTAGGTTGTTCACTTTGAAAAGAATCCATGTTTTACAATTGGAAGCAACTAAGGGAATATTAAATTATTATCTCATTAATTCATTTCAGAGCCAATACAAAACGGCTATCATTAAAAGTAATTTATTTCTGATCAGTCCGAAAAAATATTTTTAAACGTTTTTATATAGTCAAGTGTTAAAAAACGAAACATGTTTTTTTTAAATTAATTTCGAACACAATGGCTGATAAGCAAGGTTTTCCCAGGACAGCGTTTTGACATCACCAGAAAATCCAACTTGGTAGCGATGATTACCAAGACCACCGAATCGAGCCAAAACCATACCACGCTTATGAACGTCTTTTGGCGATGAACTTTGTAAATTTTGTCGTTTAGGGTCGGTTACTCTCATTTTATCAGTCCAAATAGTCGGATTAGTTTTACCGCCAGTTGTCCCCGCGGAATTTTCACCCTGTCAAAAAGCTGTCCAAGATTTATGTCTAGTTAAAATTAGTCTCAAAAATGTATGAGTAGACGAACCAACTTTAAAATGTCAGCTTGGACGGCCAACCTGTTGCCAATCAATCCACCAAAAATCCATACCGTCATCTTCCAATCTCTTGAGCACAATATCTTCTAGTGCTAGTAGTGTCTGCGTTTTATTGGACAAGTCAAAGGCAATTTTTGTGTTTGTTTCACTAAAGGGGTATCCAATCGCTTTCGCCGCACTTTCAAATTCTGCTTCCCAACTGTTGATTCCGCTTGCATCGTGCAAGTTGGCGCCAATCGCTAAGTTTTCCTCTTTGATACGCTGAAAAAAGTGTTTGGTTGATGGGAATAGGTTAGAGTCAACCATCAGGTTCGAAATTTAAAAAAAATGGAAAAAACATTAGAATTAATACAGTCTAGTAAAAAATGTCCTCCACCGTTTCAATTAAACAAAGACGCGCCAATTTCGGCTGCATTTTTCGCTATTCAAAAAAACGGCCGTAATGATACTACTGTGGGGTCCAACAATGAATCAGTCGGGCAAATTTCCGCACGCAGTTTTATATTAATTTAGCATAAAAAGTGCATGTAAAAATTTGCTCAGTCTGATTAATTGTTTGACTATACCGTACTAGGGTACGGTAAATTTTCGAGACCCTACTTGAGAACAAAGCCGATAATATAAAAATATCGAACCCCAATCAAATGTATACCCAGTCCAATCATTTTTCTTATGCCAATTCATATCAAGTATTAAGACATCTAGTGGTAAAGAATAATCCCGGAATTCTTGGAGCTGGTCATAAACATCATTATCAGTCATATAAAACCACCGGGTCCACCAAATTCCATGAGCATATCGTGGGAAAACGGGGATTTTGCCTCCAATTAAAGTATAATCTTTTAGAGCATCCGTGTAGTTGATATTATGAGCAAATAAGTACAAATCTTTGTCGCTATTATGCTTTAGAGGGAATTTCGAATTTTATGATGTCTGAAAATTACAGTTACAAATAAACTTATGAAGATTAAGGACTCATAAATTATGACTTTTTTTTAACTTTTTTCAAGAACAAACAAAGCTTAAAACTAATAGGGATAAATTTCAAATCATTTTTAGCGGTGCCGTTATAAAACAGAAATGTGTGTTTTGAGAAAAAAGTTATTTTGCTATACTTTTATTTTTAAAAATAAAAGTATAGCAAAAT
>SCLG01000040.1:313809-329507 GCA_004367875.1 Oikopleura albicans
TTCGCCAAAAATAACAACAGACCGATTCAGACGGTGCCGTTCCAAACATTGCCAAGTGAATCGGGAATTTGGAATTTGGGCAAAGGGGTAACTCGAGCAAAACAGGAATTTGGGCAAAGGGGAAGTTCCCTGGGGAACTCGGCAAAAAATGTCCCGTTGATTTTAAATTGATTTTAAATTTTTTAATGATTGTTAATTTAAAATATTGAAAAAAATACCAAACAATTTGGCTTCGCAGATGAAAACAACAGTCACTCTTTTTGTGTGAGCAAATAATGTGATAATAACAGGTCCATTTTAGAACTTTGCTTTATCCAATTCAAACTGACTACGGAGCTAATGAAAGCAATAAGACAAAGGCCGTATTCAAAGCTTTACTTAAAAAGCAACAACATTTTCTGAACGACAGTTAGACATTTGAGTAGATTGCCGAATAATATAGCAGCTGGGGGAAAATGGATGTACGTGTGGGGTTGACCAACGAAAAGATTAACCCCTTGAAAGCCATTTCGAACGCATTGTTTGTAGAAGAGAATTTGTATGTCACTATAAAGGAACGAAAAAATGAAAGCAAGGCGATTGGTCGTAACAGTTACGACGTTACTATTATTAATTTATCCGTATTCAATTTTAAGTTTTATAATACAGATCTATTTCCGTTTAAATGATTAACTTTTTTAATTTATAGTCAGGTTCTCGCCATTTAAATTCAAACAGAACAGAAAACAAATTGATGTTGTTGTGAATTGGCCAATAGCATCAGACTAGCCAATGAGCGTCAAGTGTTATTATTTTTCAATAAAAATAAGAATAAAGGAGAGCCTTCCTATGGGCAATCGTCCATCTTTTATAATTTTTAATAAAAACCTTCGCCTTTTTTTATCAAGCGTATCCAATAGTTTACATATTGTATATCCCTATATAATAATGTAGTTTAAGCAAATTTTAACACATTACATTATATCGGATTTTCAAAAGTTTTAGGACTTTACAAATACAAATTATTATCACTGGAAATTCAAAGCTGAAGTAAAATAATCCAATAGGTCTAATTATCTAACAAATAATTTTTTTAACCGTGTTTAAATTTATCTCACTTCATGCACTGGCAAGATTGGACCTTGTTCATACACAGTTTTTTTAATTACGACCATGCACAAACAATGAACATGACTAACGTTTAAATATTACACTGAGCGCTGGTGAATCATACAGTCTGTATGTCAATTTGTTTTACAACCATTCTGATCAGGATAACGCAAAAATATTACATTTCATCAACGACCACTTGGTTAACGAAATAACACTACAAGAAAATATTTACAAATTAATCCGCTGTGGTACCAAACGAGTTATTTTTGTCGGAATTTCTGCTCGAGGTCTTCATTTCTAGGGTTTCAAATTCAGAATTTGTGCGAATTCAAACTAAAAAAACGTATTACATATTTAATATATCTGCCATAAACTTCGTCAGCTGCCTTTTCATCAAAAATTAACCACTCATAAAATGTTCCGCTGGTTTTTTATAAACCTCGCCAAAAAACTTTTCAAAAATTTGACAGAGAAAAATCAGTCATATAATCTCCAACATTTTTTCGAAAATGTGGTTAAACACCTATTAAGTTTAATGCAACTTCATATAAAATGAAAATTTTTCTCAAAAAATTTGTGTCAGAAATTTTCCCAAAAAAAAAACTAGTAAAAAAAGTCTCGTCAACATTTTTTTCTCGAAAATTCCAATTATTAAGTGTTAACTCACAGGGGGAAGTGCGTGTAAATAGACACGCAACTGGTTTTTTTCGTCGATTTAAGGCATATGGAGACCCCGTAGGGCAAAACGGGTATTGGTGACCCCCCATCAACTTTTCGAGAAAATTCGATTGACGGTGTAATTTTTTGCGTAGGTTGGAGATTNAAATAGAGCAAATATCGAGACGAGGGATAAAAACATTTTAATGACAAATTTTTTGACCCGATAACGGCGCAGTGCGTAGGTGGGATAGCTGGAAAATTTTTAGTCGAAATTTTGACCCGATAACGGGTTTTGACCCGATAAAGGGTGACCCGATAACGGCGCAGGTGGTGTATTGTATATTATACTTAAAGCAAATTTTAACATATTACATTATATCGGATTTTCAAAAGTTTTAGGACTTTACAAAGACAAATTGTTCCAACGTTTTTATTGAGAATCTTGCCCCTTTTGGATGAAACATCCAACGGGTGACCTACCTCGTGCGATTCTTTTCTTTTTTCTTTTTGTTTGTTGAGCCAATTTTTTCTAAAAAAATTGTTGCGCGGCTTACAATGGACGGATTTTCTTGATTAGAATTTTATTTAAAAGGTCTATCCGTCTTCTTTTATTGGGATTAGTAACAATCTCTACCGACTTAACCCGCGTCCTCCACGGATACAAACGTAAATCAAACGTAAATCAATTTGCCCACCAATTTTGGTAAAACGATTAAAAGACGCGTGGGAGTTATTTTTTTCTGAATCTTTATATATGATGATGATTCTTATGAAACGTACTTACTTTTTGTTTTTTGAATTTTTCTTCAACGTAATTTTTTCAGTAGTTAATAACCAATCTTTCCTTATTGATGGTTGAAAAATGTTCGACACCTTTTAGAAAAAACAGTCATAGTATCCTCAGGGGTTAAATTATACAAATTAGTTTAGCCTTAAAATGCACACTTATATGGAGGTACTGCTATAACTTTTAATTTTTTTGTGAAAATTCTCGTAACACTCAAAAATCGTAAAAAAATTTTTTTTTTCTTTATTTATTGACTTATAACGGATTCGGACTTCCAGAATAAGAATTTTAAAAACCAAAAAATGAATTCCAGGTAAGTTTGACAGTGCGGTTTTTGTGGCTGAGTTACATTTTTCGATTTCCGGTATTTCCGGTTTTCACTTTTTTCTAGAAACCGGAAGTGACCGAAAATAACCGGAAATGGAAGAAAAAGAAAAAATTTTGAGACCGCAAAATAAAACAGCCTAATCCATACCTAGGAACGTGAGATATAACAATTTTAATGTCATGTCATAATTGACTATATACACTTCTTAGGAGTAAAAACAGAAAATTGACGGCTTCATCAATTAAAGCACAAAATTATTAATGCTAAAATGTTTATTTTAATTTTTGAAAAACTAATTTTCAAGGGTTAAAAAGCGCATAAAGAAAACGAGCGCCCACAAACGCTACTCTTTTTTTCAGTTGGTTTTTTTTCTTTTTTTTTTCAGTTAGCACGTTGGAAATCTCTTCCCGTGGGCCACTTATTATCACTAGAAATTCAAAGGTAAAATAATCCAATAAGTCTAATTATCTAACAAATAATTTTTAAACCGTGTAAAAATTTCTTTCACTTCATGCACTGGCAAGACTGGACCATGTTCCTACACATTTTTTTTCTAAATTACGACCATGCACAAACAATGAACATGACTAACGTTTAAATATTACACTGAGCGCTGTTGAATCATACAGTTTGTATGTCAATTTGTTTTACAACCATTCTGATCAGGATAACGCAAAAATATTACATTTCATCAACGACCACTTGGTTAACGAAATAACACTACAAGAAAATATTTACAAATTAATCCGATGTGGTACCAAACGAGTTATTTTTGTCGGAATTTCTGCTCGAGGTCTTCATTTCTAGGGTTTAAAATTCAGAATTTGTGCGAATTCAAACTAAAAAACGTATTGCATATTTAATATATCTGCCATAAACTTCGTCAGCTGCTTTTTCATCAAAAATTAACCACTCATAAAATGTTCCACAGGTTTTTTATAAACCTCGCGAAAAAAACTTTTCAAAAATTTTACAGAGAAAAATCATATAATCTCCAACATTTTTTCGAAAATGTGATTAAACACCTATTAAATAACCGAGTTTCTACTAGAAACTTTCTAGGGAGGTTACTATAATAGTAAATTTTCCCTAGGAAGAGATTAATTAAAATCTGCGGTTATCCATTAAAAAATATGTCGTGTCTACGCCGTCTCGTTAACATACGGTATTTATTAGACTTTGTAGAAACAAGCGAAAATATTATGTCTAAAGTCAGTCGTTTAATTTTAAACCCGTTTACAGGTTTTCAGCGAAACACTCGGTCGTTTATCGTTCGATCAACATTCTGGAATTTGTTACGTTGGCGGTTGGGATAATATTGGCGATACGCTGCTAACCACTCGGGGCAAAACATTAATGGTTTGGCGTTTTCGTTTTGGACAGTACAGTTTTATGTTTGATCATCAAATAGATATCGTAAATGACGGTGTTATTGACCTCGCTACCAACATCAACCACGAGTGCGCTCTATTGTATAATGACAAAGCTGCCATAATTAATTTGGATAGCAAAATGTAAGCGTTGATGGTAAAATAACAAAAATAACAAAATTGGCGGCCTTTAACTCGGCACGCTCAGTCGGCACGTATTCCATGCAACGTCTGTTTATAATGCCCAGAAAATAAAAACTGATATAACAAACACTACTCAAAAATATAAAAATAAGCCTGAAATGACAGTATGAAAATAAATGATCTAACGTAAAATAATAATTAAAAATTAGCGACGTTTTAACTGGCACACTCAGTGGGCACATATGCCATGTAATGCATCTCGTTACAGACCAAATTAGACTATTACCGGATTTTTAAATTACTCACAAGTTCAATTATTCGAAAAAAAAAATTACCCAAAGTTTAATCAAAAACACATGAATGTCATACTTTTGGCAATTTGATAAAATTAGAAAGATATGCACATCTAGAAAGACATTCCTGGTGCACATCTGGAGGTACACTTTGAAAAAAATGGTCTAAAAAACGTGCACTACTAGATGTATTTTCTAACTTTTGTAAAAAACGTACATCTAAAAAGATATTCTGCTGATCATATGCACATCTAACCATTTTTGTTAAAACTAGTTGTGTTAACTCCAAGGGGGAAGTGCGTGTAAATAGACACGCAACTTGTTTTTTCGTCGATTTGAGGCATATGGAGGCCCCGTAGGGCAAAATGGGTATTGGTGACCCCTCCTCAACTTTTCGAGAAAATTCGATTGACGGTGTTTTTTGCGTAGGTTGGATATTTTAAACAGCTCTCTAGGGGGCCCTGGTGGCCCAAATCAATTTCAGAATAGTCAGATCGACGTAGTTTGGCGAGTTCTACAACTTGGTTTTACCAGTTTTTTTTTTGAATTATTGCGAATTATTGTGAATTTTGGAAGTGCATGTTTATTGACATACATTTTTCCCCTACGGGTTCCCAAGAACTCCTTCCCCTGAGAGTTAACAGAATTCTGTTATATTAAGACTTTGCGGGTTTAACAGTTTTGAGTTCCCGGCGGGAACTTCCCGCCCGCGTCCTATTCAATTATGCTAACTATTCTCCACACCCTATCAAGTTATGTTAACAATTTTACGCTATGGTAACATATTTTTAACAGACTTATTTGTGATGTTCCAAATCCGTTGTATTCTAAAAGTTACAAACTATAACATATATAAGTCTTTATATAACCCGTTTAATTTTTTTACGGGCCCCTAAACCTAAAAAATATAAGTAAGCTTTATTTAGCTTGTTTGTGTGCGTGGACCTTCACATGACGCCAATGACATGCATAATCTCAGATGGATTATCCTGGATCACTGGCGCGCAAGATGGAACAATTAAAGTATGGTCAGCGAAATCATGGCGGCTAGTTAGATCATTTGTTACACATAGTTAGGCCTCCTCATATGATTCTATCTGAAGATTATGGACCATAACTATAGGTCTATAATCTGTAGCAAGAACTTGAATACACGTATTTGCTAATTAATCCTCAAATAGAGCCTATAGAACCTTTATAATGACGTTTTGGTATGTTTAGCACTACCGACCGTTATTTAGCACATGCGACCCTTGTACATTATTTTTAAAATCATGTTAACCATCAAATTGTATTTAATAACACTACCAAAGAGTAGCCGTTTATTATATTCCCTACGAGTTAAATATTTCGAATTCCTAAGGAGTTCATTAAAATTTGAGAACGCCAACAAATAGTTCATCAATTATACAAATAACAACGCAATCGGATCAAAATAACGATTCAAAAAAAGTCTACTCTCATAGTTTGGACGGTCGTGTCTATTCATGGTCTCTAGATTCCGGCGACATTTTGTATCGAAGTTGTGTACCAGGCTTTGGAGAGCTGAAAATGTTGAAAAGTGGACAGTCGCGCGGACTTATCGCACGAAATGATAGGTACGTTTATTTTCTTGCTAAATTTGTACATTTTTGACGCAATTTATAGAAAAATACCAGAGATATTTTGTTAAAATCATGATCTAAAGAACCAGCAACACAATCAGTTTCGCTCATAATAATTTGATAGAAAAACAGTAGACGGATTTCATTTGTTTTATTTACTTTATTGACAAATATAATGCGTCAGTAAAATCGATTTTTGCGTTTTATGATTAATCATAAACCTTAAGGAGGGGTCGGTCGTGTTTTTTTACAAACTTTTCGTTCGGGAAAAACTCTTTTTAGCACGTTATCTTGAAGCGATTGAATTGTTTTCTCTCTGTAATACAGAGTCTGTATCAATAAACACACAGCTTCTTGCATCTCATGAAATTATTTCTGACATAGTCCTGATCACCGACAGCGTATTGCGACTTGAACTTGACAAAAACCGTAAAATTGACGCTTGAATTCCAGCAATACTGTTGATGTTTTGGATTTCTTTTTTTTTTGCTAAAATGTTGCGAATAAAAAGCCGCTAAAAATTATTTAGCACTTTTTGCGTAATTGATCTGTAACGAAAGATATCTTGCAAAAACAAAAACGCGCTAATCTTGTCCCTAAATTAAAAACGTTTGACTAAATGACATTTCTTCGGACTGTAAATGATAGTACACATTTTAGTGAAAAAATTATCACGTATGGCGAGTATGGGATATGTTCATGGGACATTAGCATGATATGCGTTCCACTGGTTTCCTTTGACGATAACGTTAAAAAAATAAAACTTGGATACCCCTTGATATCAGGACAAGGTTCTCATTTGTAGCAGATTTGATTAGTATAGTATTTTCGATAAAAAAAATGGTTCACGAACGACAGAACCCATGTCAGAATATTCTGGAAGTGGTAACAATTCCGCTATACAAGTTGGCGACTTTAAAATTTCTATCATTACAAATATGGGACGATGTCTAGCGAGCCAAACGTTCAATGATGAAATTACAGATTTTGCATATCAAAGAGTTACTGAGGTACTTCTTGTTTGTGTTAAGGGAGGAATTTCAGAATTTCATTATATTGTTATAATAACATTTGAATTTCAAAAAGGTTTTTTTTTATCTATGTTCGATTTTGTGACAGATGATTAGTATAGGATATTCAAAGGACAAGCTATGTCCTGTGACTCATTAGCATTCACTAAAATCCCAGTGAACAAATAATGTAGCTCTAAGCCCTTAAAGTCTAAGGGTAGTGGTATTCGTTATCGGCCTTCTTATGGGTCTGATTACACAAAATCCGTTCTAATAAAGAATGTTACAGTAAATTCATGCCTTGTCATGACTGATAATCCCACACAGGACACTGTGGTTTGTGAAAAATGTTCATCCTAATTTCTTGTTTTAGACAATTGTATTTCTTACAATTATTTTAGACATATGCCACAATTCGATTAAGCAGGCTTTAAGCTTTATACATGTATGATTTTACTATTCAAACTTTGGACGATTTTTTATAGTTCTTGGCAAAATAACGTTGAATAGTCACTCATTTGACAATTAAGATTCTGATAGCATAAAAAATAATCATTTACTTTATAATGTTGATTTTCCTCACCTCAGGGTCAAATATTTGCGTATGGTACTGCACCGTTTGAGATTATTGATAACAAACCGCTGCAGCTGTCCACTTTGAAGGCAACGAACGGGAGCAAATTCAATTGTGTTGAATTATTTTCCCCAGAAGGTGATGCTGAGGTTATCAATGCTCAGTAGGGTAAGTCATGATATTTTTGAACGTCTCGTAAATAAAAAACAAACATTTTTTATTATTAATTATTCCTGCGCTGTTATCTGCCCGACATTTTTGCAAAAAAAAAAATTGGACAATAAAACGGAAATTTATTTCCTCAAACGTTGTAGCCACGTAAAGTAACCAGCGGGCATGTTGGTCTGATAATGGCACAGAGGGTTAATAGTAATGTAAAAATATTTGAAATATAATTTTGTAATACCAATTCGTAAAAAAATTATACAGTATTGTTATTTTAATCTCTATTCCAACTAAATTTACATGGTGTCCGAAACCACACCAAAGTACAGAACGGTTGTATATGAGTGGCAATGTTTGTAAATGGTTTGAGACACCGCGTGGACTGAGCTGGAAACCTGATTTTGGCGCCGTTTAGATAAAAAATGGCATTACGTTTCCCATATTAGATATTCTGACTCACCCTAATGCTCAGTGGCGGACTTTTCTTTCGGAGCAACGCTCAAACAAACGCGCCGACTTTAGTAATCCGATTCTATATATTGCAGCGACCGAAAATGGCCAATTATGTTCTTTTGATGTTTTAACCGGAGATGTGTTATTTACCGTTCAACAACCTGATTTCTCCGTGGCTCATTTGAGTGTTGGTAAAGCCAAACCACGAATGGCAACGCACAGTGCTCCTCAAACATATCCTCTATGACCAATTAACTTACGAATTGATGAAAAAACATAACCGCCGTTAAGCCGTACATACCATATCTTATATATAAAATCTACTATTTGGGTTATGTACTTCATTTAGTTCTAAAACGTGCGTGTCTTGCAATGTAAAGACTCTACATGTTATTTCAAGCAGCAACTATGCAATAAAACTGGTTTCAACTTTAATGGGAAGGGTCTCGAACTAGCAGTTTTTGACAATCATATCTTATACCAGGGATGTCAGGTCAAATAGTGACGACTTTCTCAATATATAGAGAGTCTTCATTTTTTAACTAAAAAGCCTGTGGAAGATTTATTACATAAGAGATGTAACGATCGTTTGCAAATCCTCGTCCCAAAAATGTGCACAATTGGAAAGTCGTTTGATCAAACTTGGGTCTGAAAAACGTGCACAACTAGGCAGTCTCGAAAATTTCCTGAAAAAGTGCACAACTAGGCAGTCGTGCACAACTGGAAGGTCGGGACTGTATTATGTATTAAGTATGATTTAACTACGCGTTTTGATTCCCACCAATCATATCCAACCTCCTTTTTAATCAAAAAATGGAGATAATCTAGAGAATTTCTCTATATTGAGAAAGTCGTCAATATTTGACTTTGTATCTCTGGTATTGACGTGGTACCTTTGTTAACGATGACAGCATTGGCCACCACTACTTCTAAGAAGTCCAGATTTTTTTCATTTTAGGAGCACTGTGATACGTGCTCTGAAACGGGCAACATTTTCTCTTGGCGCATATATGCTCATTCAACGGAATGCTTTGTCCTGGAAGAAACGGTTGGTTTTCAAAACACCCCACCGACAACCATTTCATTTTTAAACAACTCCATGTTTGCAGCATTCAATGAATTCAATCTTCTAAAGTTTGCCGTTGTTCAGTTTGGGGTCGTAGGCCCTCAATATTGAAATATGTACTCTAAATATCTACACTTTACTAAAAATTTAGTAAATTATGCACATTATGAAACACTGACTATCAGTTCTTTCTCGATGTTTTTTAACTTTGCACGTACACCTCCTAGTTATCTTAACAACTGGGGTTTAACTTAACAGTTTTTGAATCAAAGAGCGGTCCAGATAAGTTGTTATGTGGGGTATAATTATTTTTTGCTATACGTTTAAAACGTCCTATACCTCTGCAACAAATCACAAATTGTTTATATCTGGCATACACCCTAATTAAGCTGTGTCCTTTTGGTCAGCATGCAACTCCCGACGACCATCAAAACCACATTACGGTTATTGACTCTTGTGAGCACCTTAATTTTGTTGTAAGTGCTTCTCGGGATGGGACGATACGGTGCTGGAATGAGGAAAACAAATTACGCCGAACAATACATTTAGGCGCTCCTATTATGGCATTAGCCGTCGCTGGGTCTAATGGGGATCTAATGGTGACATTTCAAAACAGTAATCAAATATCGTTTATTCGCTGCACCGATTATTTACCCAGTGATTATCAACATCAACAAATGATCGATTCCATCATTGGCGACAATGCGACTAGACAAGAGCAAACTAATCAAACTAAATCCAGAACGGTTTCCGAAGTCTTGGGTTGTACTTTTTTTTGCTTCTTCAAAAACATTTATGACGAAATTCGCGTAATTTTTAGCTTGAAAAATATCCTTAGGGGGCTTGAAGTGGGCTATAATTTTTACACAAAATTTTTTGAAAAAAAAAACAATCTTGATTCAGATGCTTCCGAGGACGACTTAGCTGCAAATCGTGATCGGGATATTGAAATGATCAAAAACTCAAGGCTTGAATTTGAACACCGAAGATACTCCGGAAAACAAAAAGAAATGATTAAAGATAAGGTCTTTGAGGATTTCATTACCAAACTCTACCCGAGAAAGAAAATACGAATTCCTACCGAGCGTGACTATCATATGAAGAATGAGCCTATAAAGCGCAATGAGTCTGGTTGAAAATATCACCGCACAGTGCGGCCCACCCTAACCGCTTACAAGCGTTGGTTAGCGTGCCACACATTTAAAAACAATCAAAATTAAATTGATCAGGCGTTCCATTGCGCCTAAAACGTAACACAAATTGAAATTTCCAAACCTACTATTTGGTAAAATTTTTATACCAATGAAATATTAATATATTTCAATTTTATGAAGCCTATTCTATACTAGCTCGCGGTGTGCCCACAAGTGTTTCTGATTGTAAAGTTAACAAAATATTTCCTAAAACTTCTGAGGAACGTCACTGGAGCTTGTCTCAGAATTTTTTTCAAATTGTAATTAAGCGCTGTTTATGACTATAGTATCTAAATTAAAATAAAATAAAAAATGTGCTTAGAAATATTGATGACTTTGCAACCACGAAAAGCCTTTTAATGTTTTACCGTCGTTATCATCTGACGTTTTGCCAAATTCAACAGTGAGACGTGGTCGAGCGCCTATTCCAACGGATGAGCCTCAAACATGGATTAGGCCAGGGATAAAAAATAATTTTCTTATAATCCACCAAAAAAACATCACATTATTTTCACCAATTTACGTTTAAGATTTTGAATGTGTCACAGTAAGGTTTTGCTGATATTTGAAAAAACGGGCAAAGTTCTTGATTTTGACTGTGGGTCCGCACGGTATGTTGGTAACAGGGGTCGGCATAAGTCAACAAAAAAATGAGCTGTGCTGGGCTGTCCTCTCGGGCTCGAAAAAAAAATCGAGCTGCGCTCGGCTGTACTCTTAAGCTCAAACATAGAATGAACTGAGCTCGGCTGTGCTGGACTGTGTTCTCGGGCTTGAAAAAAAAAATCGAGCTGCGCTCGGCTGAGCTCTCAAGCTCAAGCATAAAAATGAACTGCGCTGCGCTGTGCTTGTCAGGTCAAACAGAAAAATGGACTGCGCTTGGCTGTGCTGTTCAGGTCAAAATTAATGTGAGCTGTGCTCGGCTGTGCTCTCGGGCTCGAAAGTTAAAATGAACTGTGCTGTGCTTGGCTGCCCAGTTGAGCTCAAAAGCCATTGAACTGGCCTTGATTGTCCTTTTTGACAAAAAATATTCTTCATAGGTGGTTCTCAAAATCAAAGAACAACTTTTTTTTCGACCTAATTTTGAAACTTATTTCAAAACTAATTTTGCAGATCGAAAGAGCTCGAAAAACTCATCACATCTTCGAAAAAAAAATATGAAAAAGTACAGAAAAAAGTACTTGTTTTTCAATTTTGACCATTTTACAGCTAAAAACTTTAACCCCCTTAGGCACATTTTTTGTCCTGATTTTTTAAACTGTTAAGTAGATTAGTCCCTTGGGATCTTTGAGGTCGCTAGACCACTCCTGTCCGCCCGGGTGGACAAATTATCCAAAAAAATGTTTTTTTTTCAAAACTACTAAAAAATAACAATCCGAAATCTTTTTTATCAGATACAGTCAGGTCCTTCTAGATGTGCATTTTCGAGTTCCGAAAAGCGTGCACATCTAGAGGGACATGCACATTTAGAGGGACATGCACATCTAAAGGGTGCACATTTAGAAGCACTTGACTGTAATAGTTTATGACAAAAAAATTACCCTATGACCACCCTGGACCACCCAAGTGGTCGATTTGACCACAAAATTATTTTTTTCAATGTTTCCCTTTTTTGAAAAGACCAACGTGGACCACCCAAGTGGTCGATTTGACCAGAAAAAAGTTTTTTTTGATTTTAGGCTTTTTTTGAAGACAAAAAATGTGCCTATGGGAGTTAAAAGATTGGTCAAGGTTTTTAGCTGAAAAATGGTCAAAATTGAAAAAAAAAGTATTTTTTTCAGTACTTTTTTCATAATTTTTTTTGTGCAGATGTGATTAGTATTTCGAGCTCTGTCGATCTGCAAAATTAATTTTTTGATTTGTGGAGGTCGAAGAAAAAAGTTGTTCTTTGATTTTGAGAACCACCATGTGGTTATAGCAATTGAACCATTTTGGCCGGAAATAAAATAGGTTTAAACTAAAATTTAAACCAAAAGCAGATAAACGGAGCAGCTCGATAGGGCTTGGCAGCCCAGTCGAGCTCGAAAGGCGAGCTCTACAGCTCAGTCGGGCTGGGCAGCTCAATGGAGCTCGAGAGGCGAGCACGAGAGCTCAGCTCGACAGCCAGCTGTCGAAAGTATTAAAATGAGATGTGCTTGGCTGTTTTTCGAGCTCCGAAATTGAAATGAGCTGCGCTGGGCTGCGCTGTCGAGATCCAAAAAGTTAATGAGCTGTGCTCGCCTCGGCTGCCCAGTTCACGAACTGCCCAGGGCAGTTCACTTGAACTGGGAAGGCCAGCTGGCTGTTGCCGACCCCTGGTTGGTAACACTATTTTACCCAAAGGCCGAAAAACTTGGGAACAGAGTGTTGTTATATAAATGGTCCCTGTCACGCTGTGTTTGTAATTTATATCCCTTTATTAGGCCACAATATGATTTTTCAAGTATACTTCTAAATGAAAGTGATCAGTCCGACAGTATAATGAGCACGGTACAATTACCGAATGATGCAGCAGAAGAGTCACCTGAAAGAAAACCGAAAAGAAGAAGTTCCTTATTACAAAGGTAGTTTTTTAAAAACAATTCTTATTCTAGGCAATTTTTCCCGCTATACCGACGTCGAATACAATACAATACATAATATCACACCCTTAATAACAATTAAATACAGACGGGGTGCGCCGTTAACAGGCATGTCGTTGATAATATTATGTATCCGAAACTTGGTCGAAAATATGTCGGCAAATGCCCAGAAGAACCGTACCACAATTTTTGAGATTTTTTTCGAAATAAATTTTCTGTTCTAAAACCGTTTATGCACTTTTCACAAGGAAATTTTTTTGGAAATTGTATCTAAAACATTTTTTTTTCAAATTATTGATAGTTTTTTAGCGGATAAGGGCAGGACGGCAACAGCATACTGAGTTCTAAATTTGGTAAAATAACCAAAAAATAGCAAAATTGACGGAATGACGAAAAATCAAACAAATCCCCATTTTCCGTAAATGAAAGCCCGTTTTACCGGTAACATGCAGGTCTCCATTTTCCACAAAATTGCCTATTGAAATCGACTATTGAACGGTATTTATATGGGCATTAATTAATAATATTAATTATAAGCTAGAGAGGCTAGCCGCGGACAGCTCATTTTTATTTTCGAGCTCGAACTGTACATTTTAAAAATTATTTGAAAACTAAGAAAGAATGAAAGATGCCATTCGAAATGAAACTGAAAAGGATAAAGAAGAACAACAACGGATTTTACAAATACAAAAAGATGCCGAAGGTATTGATGTTATGAAACCATTTTTACGGTGTATACTAATTTTGTAGAGTTGCAGTTTAGCAAGTAGGCGAACTAATTGGCTTAAAGCTATAAACTTAAAGCTAAAAAAAATAGCTCTTATGGAGTTTAAGACAGTCATGTCACAAATGATATATGTCAAAGATATCACTAGGAAATTCTCGTACGAACAGGAGGAGTCTTATCTATTAAAAAGCGCTATAAGTATTTTAAAATCACTAAGTGCAGCTAATAAGAGACACTTTTCGGCAAATGTCTCAAAATGACCACTTCCTTCATCATGCAGTCTATAACAATAAAAGTAACCGCCAATTACTAATTTGGGTAATTTGGGTACAAAATGTACTGGTAATAAAATTAAACTTCACGCAAAAAAACGTAAAAAAAACTGTACGTTGTGAAAGTAATCGTATAATGTGTACACTATGCACGTTATGATAATAAGCTATAAAAATATCTTACGTATGTTAACGTAGNCCCATTTTCCGTAAATGAAAGCCCGTTTTACCGGTAACATGCAGGTCTCCATTTTCCACAAAATTGCCTATTGAAATCGACTATTGAACGGTATTTATATGGGCATTAATTAATAATATTAATTATAAGCTAGAGAGGCTAGCCGCGGACAGCTCATTTTTATTTTCGAGCTCGAACTGTACATTTTAAAAATTATTTGAAAACTAAGAAAGAATGAAAGATGCCATTCGAAATGAAACTGAAAAGGATAAAGAAGAACAACAACGGATTTTACAAATACAAAAAGATGCCGAAGGTATTGATGTTATGAAACCATTTTACGGTGTATACTAACTTTGTAGAGTTGCAGTTTAGCAAGTAGGCGAACTAATTGGCTTAAAGCTATAAACTTAAAAATAGCTCTTATGGAGTTTAAGACAGTCATGTCACATATGGTATATGTCAAAGATATCACTTGGAAATTCTCGTACGAACAGGAGGAGTCTTATCTATTAAAAAGCGCTATAAGTATTTTAAAATCACTAAGTGCAGCTAATAAGAGACGCTTTTCGGCAAATGTCTCAAAATGACCACTTCCTTCATCATGCAGTCTATAACAATAAAAGTAACCGCCAATTACTAATTTGGGTAATTTGGGTACAAAATGTACTGGTAATAAAATTAAACTTCACGCAAAAAAACGTAAAAAAAACTGTACGTTGTGAAAGTAATCGTATAATGTGTACACTATGCACGTTATGATAATAAGCTATAAAAATATCTTACGTATGTTAACGTAGTAGGTAGTTAGTTAAATAGAAGTAAGTTCAAGGGAGCAAGTTAAAATCAGTAATAAATGAATTATTTTGTCGAAAAGGTATCCAGGATTCCAAACGATGCTAGTTTCTACACGTGCATGTTTATTTGGAACATGAGATTATGAAAATACAAAAATTATTGTAAAGTAGTTTTAGATTAACAAAACGGTATTATACCGCACGAAGGTAAAGTAGTTTAGTCACTTTACAACGACTTTTCTAGTCTAATAGTTTATAGCGTAAATTATGTAATCCAATGGTGCAGTCTAGCGGCGAAACTCTACCCTGTCTGGGGTCAGACGGTTTATCCGGGTTAACGATTTTTTAGTACCTAAACATCCCGTTCCCTTTTTTGAATAGGTAACTTAGCTAAGTGATTTTTTTTTATTAACAGATACATTTTTTG
>SCLG01000040.1:360246-372641 GCA_004367875.1 Oikopleura albicans
TTATACGAATAATTATTACTGAATCACAGACTTTTTTGAATTCATGTTTGGCACCGACTGAATTGGTATCATGTCTAAATGGTCGAAAGTCGAATCGATCGACATTTTGTCGACGGATTAGCCTTTATCCACATTACATGGGGGGGTCTTTAGACAAATTAGTCTTTCAACCATTAAGACATGATACCAATTCAGTCGGTGCCAAAATTGTTATTTTTTATAACTTTAACGCTAATCATATAAGCGTTTTAGCAAAAACAACTGTATTTATTCACATAAAACGTACCGGATCGAGTTCAAGATCTATACAAAGCTTTTCTACGCCCTCCACTCCAATTTTTCCTGGATCATTGGGATCTGAAAAAATTATATTACAAATTATATTTCGTACAAAAAATGATGAGAAATGTTACCTTTATATCTGTCATATAATGCTGATATTTTTGTATTGTCGATGGAGTTCGAGCTGGAACTGTGTCTTGAAGATGACATCGCAGCTTGTTAGTAAGACTATTCGTATACCTAGATTGGTTTTACTTAAGTATATTTATCTGAATAGAAATACTGAAAATTAAAAAAAGTATTTTTTACAAGATCCATCACGATGGATTTAAATCTGATCCGGATCCATCACGAATCTAACATTATGAATAACGCGCTTATCAAAAATAAACACAGGGGTGTGGTTGTAAGATCTTACAGAAAGTTATAAATATCTCGCCTTGTCAGTGACTTTTTCTGTGTTTCACGTAACTTTCAGATACCGCCAGACTAAAGTTGGCATTGGCCGTAAAAGCCGTCAGAAAATATTAGGTAGAATTTTTGTCTAACAAAAAGACTATAGACTAAGTATAGTACACTCGATCACGATAGTAAGGACGGGCAAAAAAAAAATTCACTAGTTCATGCGAAATTGGAATTTTACTGGTTCATCTGAGTTTGATTTTTGAAAAAATCACAAAAAATTCTGGTTTATATCAATTTGAATTGGAAAACTTTTTCCGGTTCATATGAATTGGAAAATTCTTCTGGTTCATGTGAGTGGGGAACTTTTACTGGTTCATATCGAATATGGTTTAAAAAATCAAATACTCGTGGAACTATTTTAATAAAAAGAAACCGACTTCAAGACCAAACTAATTAGTTTAATGTTGTTTACAAAGTGCCTATCAAAATAATAGTAATAAAAAAATAACATTATATTACCGGTTATTCAGTCACACTTACGAGTGATAAGTTTTGACCAGTCTACTACCTGTTGCTAGTACTACGTGTAAACTTGTACATCGTCATATAAAAAAACAATGATCAAATAAAACATCAAGTAAGTATTTTTCTCTGACAAAAAAAAAGTAATATTCATGAAACTAACCTAATGCTAATTCAAGGCGCCATTGATGTTTTTGTAAACAGTATACGTTTTCTCATTCGCCTACAGTGAGAAGGATTTGTGCAGCACTTGTTAAAAATGAGTTGATTTAGTTTCTGTCAAAGATAGCATAAACAGTTGACAGCACGGGCTCATAATATTTCAATTTTTGGGTCACAGCTCGTTAACTTTGCATGCTATCGAAAAGCGATCAAATAATAAACATTGACCACCCAATGTATGATTATTGCCCTTTCTAAAATACGTACGAGGTGGTTAAACTTTTTCTCTTCATTTTTCTTAACTAAAATTACAAAAAAAATGTTTACGTGAAAACTGTTTAAACGCAATTTTATCGAAAAAGAGTCACATTTTTTTGGGTAATATTTAAGAAAATGACGTTATTATTTTTAATTATAATCATGTGTAGAACCCATAAAAATGAAAAAAATAAAAGGGGCGGGGGGTTAAGTATGGCATGTTTTATGTTTACCTGCGTAAATCTTCGCAGTTGTAATCGTCTTCAATTTGCTCATCTCTG
The DNA here is from genome assembly GCA_004367875.1 of Oikopleura albicans. Taxonomy (NCBI): domain Eukaryota; kingdom Metazoa; phylum Chordata; class Appendicularia; order Copelata; family Oikopleuridae; genus Oikopleura; species Oikopleura albicans. The sequence continues at coordinate 362,157 of SCLG01000040.1, forward strand.
ACATAGTGTGAATAATTTGAATAATCTAAAATTGAAGGAAATTTAAATTATGGAAAAATTAAAAAATACGCAATCACACGAAATTACAGAATTTGTAGCGCAGATAATTATATTTTTGTTTCAAATTCTATGCATAGCTATGGGCCATAGGCTATGGGAATTTCACGAGAAAATTTCCTTTGTTTTAACCCTTACGACCCTAGAGGAAAAGTAACTTCACGTCAAGCTATGATTTTCTACAAAACATGTATTTGCATATTATTTAAATAACTTGGATCAAAGGTTTAATATCATTTCTATTTTTTACTTTTTTGCAAACTAAAGCAAATGCAGTTTGAATCTCACCCTACAATTTAAATTTTACTTCGGTGAAATACAAATTTCTGAAAAATATACAGGGGGGTCTGGTTATAAGGTCAAGCCCGAAAAAAATGACTTTACCTTAATGCACTTCAAAAAAATGACTTGACCTTAATGCCATTTAAAAAAATTTTTCCTAATATTTGATTTTCGCGAAAAAATTATGGTCTTCACTCTACAAAATGTTAAAAAGACACTATTTTATAGAAAAAAAGTGTAAAAAGACATGATTTCTATAGAAAAAAAATGTGCGAGGAGGTCTTCATCCAAAAAAAGCGTAAAAAGACATGATTTCAAAGATTTTTTCCCAAAACACATACTTCAAAAAAATTGACTTGACCTTAGTGCAAAAAAGATGACTTGACCTTATAGCGGTCACCTTTTGTGACCTTATAACCAGACCCCCTGTAAGTTTTGTGATATTAAAAACAAGTTTTTTGTTGTTTTGGCTAGACAAAAAGTATTTTTCAAATACGTTTGACGATTATTTATTTGTTTTNGGGAATTTCACGAAAAAAATCCTTTGTTTTAACCCTTACGACCCTAAAGGAAAAGTAACTTCACGTCAAGCTATGATTTTCTATAAAATATGCATTTGTAAAATATTATTTTAATAACTTGAATCAAAGGTTTAATATCATTTTTATTTTTTTTTACTTTTCTGAAAACTAAAGCAAATGCCGTTTGAATCTCACCCTACAATTTAAATTTTAATAACCCAACTTCGGCGAAATACAAATTTCGGAAAATATAAGTTTTGTGATATTAAAAACAAGTTTTTTGTTGTTTTGGCTAGACAAAAAGTATTTTTCAAATACGTTTGACGATTATTTATTTGTTTTTACTACTAAGCATGCCTAGAATATCTGATAGGTTTGCTTTAATATCTACGGTCTTCTTGCTGAGTGCGTCCAAACTTTGCGGATTGAGCCGAGCGGTCGCACTGCCAGTGGGGTTATACCATGTGGTCAATTCAGTGAAAATCTATTATCATTAAAACAGATGGGTTAGAATCTTACCGTATGTTAAAGCTCGGACTGATTTTTAAGACTTTGAACTTCAACACACGGTAATATTTTTTTACTTCAAGCTTTTTCATTTAGACCATCTTGAAATATTTGTATCGCATGTTTTTAACGTCTTGCCGGAAAAGATAAGAAGACCTCAAAATCATTTGTGAAATACCGTAAAAATTTATTACAATTTGAAAAATCCAAGAATTTTATAATCACGTTTTTTATTGGCTTAAAAGCAATTATTATGAATAGAACTTTTCCTAGTCCGCCTGAACCAGACATATTAACTTGATTTTTTGGCAAATAGCGCCAAATTACTTGGGCTAATATAATGAGAAGTTTCAGACCGGTGGTACAAAGTTTACCAGTATTAATTACCGGTTAAAGTGGTAAACTGTCGGTATATGTATTTACATATATGAACTTCACGTAAAAAAAGAAAAAAAATCTCTCACATAACCACGAATATATTTACAAATTCCTTCATTCTCCACGTGATATCACCCCACTAGTACTGGGTGTTGTCTTTGTTATATTTGTTGCGGTTGATGGTCGAGTTTGTTTTTTCGGTGGTTTGTACAGTTTTTGTTCGACGCGTGATGTTCCGGACGGTTTACGCGTTCGTTCACGCGACATCGAGCGATCGTCGATCAAAATAACCGAACTAGTACTAGAGACACTCGAGTGGCGATTTCGTGAATGAGTTCGACTCCGGTCGTGACTTTGGTGGTGTTTTTTTAATACAGGAAAAAAAATTGGAAATTAAGATCATAAAACAAAATATGAGCGTCTTACACAGCAACAAATAATACAAGTATAGTCACGAATGTATAAGATGATCATATTTTTTTTTATGATCTTACTATCAATTAAAACTTTACTATCAAAATGTGTACGATCTGTATATTCAGATCGAGAACTTTCGATCAAGCTATGTTCAGAGGTGGGCAGGAAAGAATTTTTGTTGTTTCCTTACCTTACCACTGAAAATAGGGGTACTGAAAAATTTGTACTCGAGTTTACCATCGACCAAAAAGACATGTTTCCAATTATAGTCGATGGCATAGCAGTAAGGAAAAAATGTTTTTTATCTTTCACTCCTTCTCAATGACAATTACCAGAGCTAGGGTAATGACCCGCGGGTACGGGTACAAATTGAGTTGTACCCGTGTTTATCCGAGTGAAAAAAAGTGTACCCGACCCTACCCTTACAATGAAAGTTACCCTTGTCTGCGGACGAGGGTAAAAAAGCTGCCCACCTCTGGCTATGTTTAAACATACTAACTTTCAATTTGACAATATAAATTTTTTTTTTTTCTTTACAAAACTGTACTTTTTGGATTTTTGATATAGGCTTCGGTATTCCGAAACTGGATATTTGTGGGCAGCCTACCCTTCACCTTTCACAGTTAAGAAGTTTCAAATTTCGTTTTATTCCTGCATTAAAAATACCCACCTTCGACTTCGACTACGATCACGACGTCGTTTCTTTTCTTTCTTTCGTTCTTTTTTCTCCCGTTTTTTGATGAGTTTTGCAATCTCTTTGTCGATTTCATTTGATTGTTTTTCAATGACCGGTTCAGGTGAAGGTGCCTTCAGACGGGCATTTAATTGTTGATCAATTGTTGTGAAAACGGAGGGCTTCCTGAATAATTTATTTATAGGGGGTTCGTTATAAGGTCAAGGTCTAAAAAACTAACTTAAGCTTAAATTAAGCATATGCAGATCTTAGTGCTGGGAAAGAATTCAAAAAGACCTGATTTTTATAGAAAAAAAAATGTGTGGGGGAGGTCTTCATTCAAAAACAAACGTAAACAGACATGATTTTAAAAATTTTTCCCCAAAAAGAATGATACTCAAAAAAACTGACTTGACCTTAGTGCCTGAAAAAACTGACTTGACCTTATAACGTGACAAATGGCTGACCTTATAAGCAACCCCCTGTAACATTTTTGTTATTAAGTGCAAAATCAGATCGAGTGGTTATAATACTGACCAATCGAGTGGTTATAACTTATAATACTGACCAAGGTCTTCATTCAAGAAACGTAAAAAAGACATGATTTTATGTAAATTTTTTCCCAAAAAGCATGTTTTTGATTTGACCTTTGTCTCAAAAAACGGGTCTTATAGTCTTTTTGTACATTTTTTTTCTCGAAAGGTTCGCCAGTACTGACCTCATGATTTTCAACTTGTCTTTGGCGCCTTCATGATTTGGATCAAGATCCAATATCCGCTCAAGACATTTTTGAGCTTTTTCAAGGTCAACTTTATTTTTAGCTTCCATGGAAATTGCCTTTGCACGTTGGAACAAGGTCTGAATCAGGTAGTTTTTGGCGTTTTTGTGGGTTTGGTCTATTCCAAATGCTTTTTCCAAATCTGTACACGCTGGAATCCATTGCTTTCTGAATAAACATATATTGAAATAACAAATTTTTGGAGTTTTCGAGGCTTTTCACCCAAAGACTAAGCATTTGAAGTTCCACTTCTATTTACAAATTGAGGTAACACTTTTTTTGGAAAAATCTGCCATTATTTCAAATGTTTTGGTGGTGCAACTTTTAGTTTTCTAAGAAAAACCTTCCCCCAAAAAATAATAGTGTACAGCTCCGTAAGTAAATTATAAATATTTTCTCCAAAAAACGTTAAAACGTTGATCTTGTATCTTATCCGAAAAACGTTTTCTTACATTTTCACCAAAAAACGTTTAAGGCAGTTTTTCAGAAAAAAAAAATTTCCAAAACACCGCGGTGCTCAATTCAATCGATTGCATTTGCAATCGTTGTCTTATTTATAAAAGTGGTCACTATAAATAATTGTGATATTTTACCTTGAACAGTATAACGCTCCACGAGCAACAAGTGCATCGACATTTGATGGATCGAGTTCAAGTGCAGTTCTGTACATATTCATTGCTTCATGAAATTCGCCTTTTTTAAACTGTTCAACGCCTTTTGTGACGTATTTGACTGCCGCCTGGCATGACTGCTGCTGTCGAAGTGCTTCTTTACACTCCGCTACAAATAAATGATCAATTAATCTAAATGACCTTCAATTTTTATTTTGAAATGGGAAAGACCCATATTTTGTAAAACGAGATATATTTGACGAAAAACCTAGGATCAATGACTTCAGTCATCGTGATAATCTTGTAATATGAGTCATATGAGTCATATTACATGACGGTCAATGTTACATTGACCCCGTGTTTACTGATTTCATGATTTACATACATACCTTTGTCCGGTTTCGTGAGGACATTCAATAACGTTAAGGGCTGTGATTGATCAACTCCCAATCTCTCCAGGAGATATTGCGAAGCAGACGGATTTTTAAACGCGTCTACCGTCCCGATTTCGTCATTCAAACACCCAAAACCTTCAATCTTCATCAGCTAAACGAAAATATTGGTATGATGTATTTTTGGCCGTGAGTATAAGACGCTTGAATATTTTTTTGAAATTTCAAACATTTAGATTATTTGGGTACCTTTTCATGGTGTCTGGGCAGGTCCTTTCTATCGATTCCGCCTAGCTTAATTGAAACACTTAGGAGCGGATCGTGGCTTGCCAGCTGTTGTTGATCAGCAGTCGCAAAAACCCGGTCATTATTAACCGCCGTTACCATACACCGCACCAAATCACCTTCTTCCAAACACTCATCATCTTTCTACAGTACATTTGTTTTTTTTTCTCATTTTAGATATACTGAGTCAGTATTATCGAATGCATTTTCTTCGGCTCTAGCGACCCCTTTTAGACAAATAAGGCCTGCCTGTTTATTCGGCGCGCACCGCGGTCTCTCGGAGAAAACTTTTTTTTGAAACAATTTATTAAAAAAAACATCCCCCGAAAAACGTTTTTTTTTCGATAAATGGTTTCTCCGAAAAACTTGACATTTCTCGATAAACGTTTTCTTCGAATTGCCCTTTTCTGCGAAAAAAAACCCTTTGTCCAAAAGACCGTGGTAGTTACTTGGCGACCATTTATCTTTTATGGATATTTACCTGGGGAACATCACAAACAAAAGTGAAATTAGCGGGAATGTGGCGTGCTTGTCCCGCATCAAGGGCCACATAAGTAAGGTCGAACTGATTCCTGCGCCATGCTTGAATCTCTCCAATTAAAATGTCACCGACGGAGAGGTCATGAAGAAATTTTTCCACTAGACGCTGTGTAGGACAATTCATGTATGCTTCGATCAGAGATATCAATTGAAAAACATCAATGGGAAAAAAAGGGCAAATAATCCTTTAGGATTGTTAACATAATACTACCTAAACTAACATAATACCTAAACTAACATAATACCATAAACCATTTTTTCCAGTAACAGTTTTTTTTTCACAGAAAAAGTTACTCCTAAAAATAATTTGCCGTTCTTAATTTGGAGTGAGGTATGGTCGCCAAAAAACTTATATTTCCGTAGTTTTAACGGCCACAAAAATGGGCGCCAAGTCCTGTCTCAAACTGCAATTAGCGACCATTTGGTGTTGCTCAAAATAAGACAACCAAATAGACTATTAGAAATAGTGTTTTACACAGGAGTTGGCGACCAATATTGTGGTCCCCGAAACAACCAAAACTTAATTTGGGGCCTCATACAAAATTGTTACTTTGTTTTTTTGTTTGAAATTTCTAAAGAACCATAACGGGAAAGTCTACTAAATATATTTTTCTTCAAATTGAAACTCTGACTTCGACAGGGGGCATTTGACAAATGGAGTCATGTAATTCTTCAAATGGCTGCCAACGGCGCTTTTCAAAATTTAGCGGTGTCGTCAATTTTTCGACTTTTCGAAGAAAGATGCGCTCATGAATTCTAAGGTCGTTTGGAAACAAGGGGAGAACAAAATTGAAGTAATAATGCCGAGAGTTTGCGACCAGATATGGGTGAAATATGTCTCCAATCAAAATAATAACAGTTTGGTTATTGTGGGCACTCAATCGATGTATTCGTAAAATAACTTAAGTTTATTTCCGCTGGGAAATCGAACAATGGAAAAATAGTTACAATTAGGTTCAAAAACAAATCTCCAAACCTTGTCTAATACTTATTAAGATTAATTTATTTCAATTTTTGCATCTCCTAATTTACAAACGACCTAAGGTCATCTGGTATAACAGGATCGGTTTCCGATCGATCAATCTCCATTTCGTCATTTTCATAATTTTCGAAGCCGCCACCGTGTTCGATACGGCTGACGACAGAGGTTAAACGCGGGTGATGTTGAAGGAAGACTTGACGATCACGACCTAAAAAGCGATAAAAATTTAGCACCATAGACCAAAAATGGGACATTAAATGTTACTTGTACACTTGAAAAACGTTCATTCAAAAATGTGAAGGCCGACATTTTTGAGTTAAGTCAAGAAACAATATAAAAGACATGATTAAAATCATAAATATAGATTTTGTATGAAAAAGACATGATCGTGCACAATGACCGTTAAACCAAGGTGAAAAAACTAAGGTGAAAAAAGACAATAATAACTTTAAGAGGAAACAATGGCTGCTAGGTCAGCCTGACCTTATCACCAGAGGTTACCTAAACAAATCGGGTTCATTTTGGTCTAATCCGGGTAGGGTCCAAAATGTGCCGATTATTAAGTTATCACCGCCCTTTATGATCGCAGAACGTATTTTTATTCAAGGTATTTCCGAATTTCCCGACCTCGCCAGTACTTGAGTTAGTCACTATTAGTCTCTTACAAAACCGAGAATGTAAGTTTCATGCGCGATCAATTTAATTTGTGTAAAATTTTCAAGATCACCTTTTAGTGCAGTTGCGAGCAGATTAAGATCAAACTCGGAACTAGTGCTGCGCTTTCGTACACTCGCACGCCGCTCCCTGGACGCCATTGGCTAAAGTCCGCGCCGCAATTACGCCGCCAATCGTATCTCAAACTGAAGGAAAAGACAACAGCACACTTGTCCATTAAACATGAACCAAACATGTTGCGATTTTAAATTTTACTATAGTAAACATATGTCATACTTTTCAATGCCTAGCTAGATGTATTTCAACGATGTGTTTTTAACCGGATATATCGACACTAATCTCAGAGTAGTTGCTTTTGTAGAAAATGTAAAAAACGTTTTTACTAGTATTATTAGCCACAGAATGACGGCAGTGAAAAAAAACAACTAATATCGGTAATAATACAAAGTACGCCTAAATACTGATTTATGTCGGTATTCAGGCGCACTTTATATTATTACCGATATTAGTTGTTTTTTCGCCACTGGGGATGATATTTTAGTGTTCTAAGAATATAAAATTCACAGAAAATGGGAAGGTCAAAGTCAGAAAGACACGGTTATTTATAAAATAAATTTATGGTTGAGAATAGTATGACATATATGAAATAAACAAAACACCAAAACATATAGAAAAAAATGAAATAAGTGGCGGTGAAGATATTTATTATTGTTTTCAATGAGCTAATTTGAAGTAGGGAGGCGTAGTCAGTACGTGACTGTTCGTACAATCTACATTTTATCTACAGGGGGCGTGGCTATAAGGTCAGGGCCTAAAAATAATTTGTCATTAAGTTTTAAAAATGCAGTTTACAAAATTGACTTGACCTTATTTCCACCCAAAAAATACTACGTCGTTTACTAACTTCGATCCCTACTGGCGAACAGCATCAGGAAAAAGACAAACGGCACCGGTTAATGTGACCGAAGGGCGATTATTAACAAAGTCAAAATTTTCAGTTTACTGGAATTATTTAGAAAGTGAAAGTGCTCAAGAGAATTCATGTAAATAATATAGTATCATATGAAAAATGTTAAAAGGGTAGCTGTTTGATGTTTTTCGGAACAAAACATAAATATGCATGCAATTAATAAGAGTCATATCGCATGAGTTAGTGTAATCAGGAAAAAAGTATTTATACGTTAATAATCTCATATAACGGACATCATATCATTTCATATCTTTCATATTATTTATATGTTATAAGAGGTTTTTTCATCCTTCGTTACGATATGTTTTAACCCAAAATCTGTTTAAGGGGGTAAATGTTGCTCAATTTCTCGAAAAANTAAAAAGTGACAAAATACGGATATCAGTAACATGTGGTAAATTTAATTCACGGTAGAAAATGATTACTGATTAATCTACCGATGAATATTTATAGTGTTACGATTTGACAAGTAAATTTTACCTTTTTTTTTTTGAAAAAATCTGATATCATACGTATGGAACTACGTATTACGTAGGGCCTTGATAGGTAAATAAAAAAAAGTATTTGTCTTAAAAAAGACTTGTTTTCTGGATTTTATGACTGTTCTATCAAACTTCAAACAAAAAAAATGAAACTTCGCAAAAATATAAAAAAATTGACTTCTACCGACAATAGCCCTCCGATCATCTAAACAGTACCAAAGACACAAAAACGGCAGTAGTGGATCAAAGTTTTTCAAAATCGTCCTCGATCAAGCCGCACGTGATTGGCGGCTTTTGATTGGCCCCTCGATTTTGATCCCCGTCCTGCGGGGGTTCGATTCTTTCGACTTGGCATAAGGGTATCGCGCTTTGTTTTCTTGGGCGGTTGGGCCAAATGTGGGTCGGGCGATGACGACGGCGTACGCCCCAATTCGGCCTGTTCGGCTGGAGGAGGGGAGCCCCAACCCGGCCCCGCTTTAACCGGCCCGCCCCAGCCGGGTGCCGAGTCAAAACTCTCACGCGAAAAACTGCGCTCCTGGTGTGATGATGGGGCCGAATCACAACGAGTTGGACTGTGACACTCGACCGATGACTCGGCTTTTATATGGCCCAGTTCATTAGACCAATCTGATCCAGTGCGAGGCCCATTTCGAGTGTTTTGGCCCCGTTGAAATCGCCGTTCGCCAATATTCCGCCTATTCGAATATTGACCGTGAAATTTGATGCCGGACATGATACTTTATTAGTGATTTTTAGAGACATGCGTTTACCATTATAAATTATATGCGTAACATATAAATTATATTAATATATCATATTATATGACGGGTTTTTTTCACTATACAAACAATACTTTTGCAACTCCTTCCAGACGAAAAAAGATATGAATTTAATTCCTACGGTAAATGACGCCCAAAGGATGGGTCTAGTGCGTACGGGGGGTCCCAAAACGATATCCGGCAACTACAGTCCCGACTTTCAAATTGTGCAATTTGCGTTTCCGAAAAACGTGCACAAATTGGCAGTCGTGCACAATTTAGCAGTCGTGCACAATTTGGCAGTCGCTCATCATGGTACACATAATAACTCAAACTTTTTTACGTTTTTTTGTTNGTTTGGAAAACAAGCGCATCGATAATGCGGAAATCGTATTGTTTCGAATCTTTTTATTAAAGTTCTGGAAAAAATATCGGCAAAAACTAACAAATGGGTCGTTCAAGTTTCATGACCTTGATTTTAAATTTTTTTAAAAATTCAAAAATCCGAGACAATACATGTCTGCGCATTCGGTCAAAGTTCCCTTTACATAAATCAATTTGTTATCGTGCAGATGGTAAAAAGTAGGATTTTCCGCACAAAAATTCTTCCAAAAAAATGACTTTTTTTTGTAAAAATTGGCTGTTTTTATAGGTTTTTTTATTTATAACCCAACAAAGAGCCAAACAACATATTTTTTGTTGAAAAAACTAGATCTAATAGCGGTGAAAATGGCTGACCTGATAACCAACAACGCCTGTACCTTTTTCCTGGAAGAATTTTTCTAGCATTTTCTTAAAACTTTTTATTGCCTGTTTTTCCGAAAAAGCGCGATAGCCAATAAAGGTCATGATTCCAAGTTTATGAGAAAATACAGAAATACGGAAATTAAGTGCGAAATTAAATGACGAAAATAAGGTCTAAATGAAAACGTGAATGAAAATATGAGCATGCCGAAAAAATAACCACTACCTGTGTTCGTTAAAGTTGTTTACTTCATCGTCAAAATCGGTGTCATTTTGTCGCCAAGTGTCTTCATTGGCTGCACCCCATTCGTCCGTGCCGCTACGAGAAGGCGGTCGATTGTAAAAACTGGCGTTTGGGCGGGGCCTCCCCCGTCGTGCTGAGCCACGAGAAATCGGAGACGATCTTGATCGACGCGACCAATTGGGCCTATTT
>SCLG01000040.1:372766-388354 GCA_004367875.1 Oikopleura albicans
GATCTTGATCGACGCGACCAATTGGGCCTATTTTTATGACACACATAACTGGGCCCTGGCTCGCTATCTTCCGTGTCGCGCGAGCAAGTCATCTGTCGGTTTATATTGCCTCGAAACCCCTGTAATCGTGGTCTATAATTGCTCCCTCGATTCCAATTTCTATTTTGAGCCCATTCTGATGGATGTTCATTTGTAGCGCATCCATCATGCATTGAATTTTCGGGTCGGTATTTCTCATTACCCCATCCTAGACGATTATTGGGCCGGTCTTCCTCTTCGTCCCATATTGGCCGATTATTGTGTCGATTTCTATTTTCCCAGTCTGTACGATTATTTGGCCGGTTTTCATATTCGTCCCATATTGGCCGATTATTGTGTCGTTTTCTATTTTCCCAGTCTTGACGATTATTGGGGCGGTCTTCATTTTGGGCCCATTCTGATCTATTTTCATTATTGGACCACTCATTGGGCCGTGTCTCGTCTCGCATTGCAAGAAATTTATCGCGTTCTTCACGCTTTTTCCGTTGATCACACCTATAACTCGAAGTTTTCCAATTTGTTATGGTAATAGTGTCGGATTTTTTGGGCGGTTGGTCCGACTCGTCGTCGTCGGCGGTCAAATCGATGACTGTCGGTGACTTTGGTGGATTTTGATTAGTCGATGATGCCGGCTCCTTTTGAACTGAAGTTTGTGGCTCTCGTGTCCAACCATTCTCTTCGGGAGTTGCCCAACCGTCGGCGCCAAGGGGTCTAGGACTACCCCAACCACCAGGGCTACGCTGTCTAGGAGAAATATATTGGTACAGGGGGTTGGTTATAAGGTCAAGGACTAAAAAACTGACATGACCTTATTACGCTTTAAAAAATAAATAAAATTACGATTTTGCCCGAAAGACCCTATCATAAGGTCCCTATGAGTCAAATTATGACATACCGCAAAAAGACCATGACTTCAGATCACACAAAATCACACACTTTAGACGCCCACTTCCTTTTGTGGTTACAATAAAAAAAATATAAAAAAGTTTCACTTACAGTTCCTCTAATCGCTGTTGTTCCAGATACTCGGCCATGTATGTTGGATATACCTCGGGGCGTGGTGGAAGGTTGAACTCGCCATGCAATTCGGGCGCGGGATCCTTAGGGACTCTACGATATTGGCGAACTCGGCTTCGAACGTCTGTCCAAACCGCTATTCGATAAGCATTACAATGACGACACTCTTTATCTGTCCAAAATTCGCATTTGCCAGCCCTAAAAGAGAAAAAGGTAGCCAAAAGTGTTTTCAGGAATCAAAAAATCGGATTTATTTTTGAGCTTAAAAATGATCTCAACCCTAAAAATGTTTTTTTTCGGATTCCACATAGAAAAATATGTATTTTTCGATAGGGAATAAAAAAGTCTCTGTCATGAATCATGACTCATGATTGATTTTAAAGAATTTAAAAGATTTTTAATTTATAAAAAAATGAAAAATTTGGACTGAAGTTAAAATCGTATATTTCATGTTACTAATTGGTCTTACTGGACATCACAAATATAGCAAAAGCACTTCTCGCAAAAAGGTTCGTTGAGGGGTTCGGTGGCTGTCAGCGATTTATGACGAACAAACTGCGCCTTTACCGGACAATCGGCACGATGATGAGCCATAATTTCGCCCTTCTTGATTTGTTTAACCTTCACTATAGATGAACGCTATATTCGAGCTGTAAAATACAAAAATCTATATTTAAAAATAACCTCCAGAAGTCATCGTTTACCAAAAAAACTTATAATGACAAAAACAGACCGTGAAATCAACACCTTTTATTAAATATTTTATAATAAAAAGGGCTTCCTTGACGCTAATTCCGATAATAATTTTTATCCAATATGTTAGTCAAAATAAAGAGAAATGGGTCAATATAAAGTCAATGTAAATAGCTAAGATTTATGCAATGTCCAAAAAATTGGGCTATTATAGTCTCGTAATAGTACGAATAATTACCAAATTAAATTCTAAGAACAAGTAAAAAAATCTCTTGTAATAACATAGTATATGCATTCACCCTAACCTTCACGATATCGTCGGAATCATCGTCACCGTTTTGACCTTCATCCGACGAGTAATTAGTCGCGTTGTCCTCTGGGGCGGAATTCACCTGAACACTTGGTGAAGAATTTCCTTCGGTTGGCGTGGGCTCGATTTCGACGATGTCGACTTCCTCTATTTGCGATGTTGTCGATTCCTAAAATATTAATAATAATTCCATGGTATGAATTGGGGTAAAGTAAAAACTGGAGAACGGTTTAGGTGAACGGTCGTTTTAACAGGGCCCACAATTTTATATTTATTATTGCTTGTTGGTCTAATTTTCTAGCATACTTTGTCCGTTGTATATCTCATAATTAAACAGTGAACTCAAATCAGATTATATTTATAATTGTAAAAATGATTAAACTCAAATTTTTGTTTACCTCTGAAACAAATGTATTTCAGTTAAACTAAGGACTTGTTAGGTCGATTTTCACACAAACGTGCTAAGTCCCTTTTAGTGCAATTAAAACTCTAAAACTGCAAAAATATAAAATATGGACCCCAATGTATCCAAAAAAAAAATGCGGTTAACTCCAAATTTTTTTTTTGTATTTATTTAGGTTTCTAATGAATAAACAAGTATTTCGCCTAAAAGTTATTACTAATAACGTTTTATGCGAAATACTGGTTTATTAATTATAAACGTAAATAAATGCAAAAAGTATTTTGTAATTAACTGCATTTTTTGGATACATTCAATGTATTACATTGGATTCCATATTTTAATAACTACCAGCAATAGAATCAACGCTGTGTCAGGAGCCATAACTTATAGCCCATAAGTTATCATTATTGATAACTGAAATTAGATATAAAACCGTAACATCATACTTATAAATTTGGAGAAAATGGAAATGATTTATCTATTACGGCTTTAAAACTCCGGAGATATTATAAGGAAATTGAAAAAATATTTATTAAAATTATCAGTCAGTCCAAATTTTATTATCAATCAAGAGATGTAAAACCGTTTATCAATAAGTAATATAGTCTCTTGCCCCATAATAATAGTATCGCATAAAAATCGTAGGTAACTTTGGTACATTGATAACGCTATCTCGACCGACCAATTGGGCAGAAAACTGACCTCTGTATCAAACGAAATATTGGGCAGATTGGCGAAAGATTGGTCATCATCTATAAGGATTGGCCCTTCTGCTGGGCCCAAAGCTAATAAGTCTGTTTTGATAGGTTCTAATAGGTTTGCTCTGTACGGTAAAGGAATCGCCACTTCAGGACTCAATCGGGGTTCAATAGCTGGAATGTCCCGGGAGATAATTGCAACTGTCCCGCTGGCCATAAAAACGGGACTGTCCCGATTTGGACTGTCCCCCGAAATCAAGTCAAGTATTGAACGATCGTCCTCATCCATTTGTCTATAAAACAAAAACAGAATAATAAGAGACGGATTTAATTGAACGAAATTTCGTTTGTTTGAAGGGCACCAGTTCATTTCGGAAAATGGCCAATAGTTTGAAAAGTTTCAGAAATATTTCCTAGATGTAGAATAAGAATCTGTGGCTTATTTTGAATATGAAAATCTCCCGGTTATTTTTATAAGATTAAGACAAATGTGGAATACATTTTTTTGAAAAAAAAACTTTACAGGAAAAACATTTGAGGAACAAAAAATAATTGTGGTAAGAGGTGTGTCAAAATATATGTTATTTCAAAATGTCATTCGCCCTATTAGAATATCCCCGAAAAAAAGTGGCGCCAATTGAAGTCATCGAAGAAAAAAAATAATATTTGCACAAAATGAACATTTGCCTAATTGAATTTCCTTTCAAATTCTCTTGGATCGTGCCTGAATTGGCCAGTTAGCCTTGGACAAGTTTTTCGGCAGCTCGCGGAATATCGCCTCGAGTGGCCACAAGTGCTTCCTTGACACGATCGGCGGGAAATCCCATTTGCGTTAAAGACTCAATTTCAGCTGCCGACGGAACATCTAGAAAGAATTTAGCGATTAATTTAGCGTCCATTATACGTCCTGTAATTTTTCGTCTTATTGATGCAAAAAAAATGTAAAAAAGACATGATTTTTATACAAAAAAAATTAACACTTTACACTTGTAAAACAACTGACTAGACCTTATAGCCTATAAGTTATAGCGGTCCAACTGTCAGAGCTTATACCCACCCCACTGTAATATTGTCGAAAAACAAGATTCAATAATTCGTCGTGACAAAAACGTTAAAACATATGATCATAAGCTGAAAAGGGCTATAAAACTTACAGGCTGGCGGCAGTCGAGCTGGTTGAGGCATTCTTCGTGGGTTAAGTCTCATTGGACGATCGAATTGTGTCATCTGTTGTTGAATAATGCGTTGTTCGTCTTGTTCCGCCTTTATTTTGCTCTGAATCTCTTTAGTGGCACCAATCGGGTCTTAAAATAAGCAAATCAATTTCATATATAGGCGTGGTTATAAGGTATTGGGTGAAAAAATCATGTTAATTGGATGGATTAAAATAAATAATCACCTGTTACTTCATCCTTCTCTATTATTTTATGAAGCGTTCCGTCCCAGTTCATCATAAGTATGCCAAAAAATAATCCCAGGACAGCTGAAGCAGGGTTGAACTGAACCATGGTGACAAAAATTGCATANGGAATGATTTTCTCAGAAATTGAAAACTTCCAACCAAGCATCACACGTCTTCGTGGCGTCACAAAATGAATGAAACTCGGCAGAAGTGAAAATAGCAGGACCTGTGGCATACTCACATTTAATCCAGTCAACGAAAGTATACTTAAAAACATCGCTTAAAACATGGGTAATTTTTTAGGTCGCATTCAAAAGCGATTTTTTGGGGGTTTAAATTATCGGAAAAAAATTCAAAAAGCAAGAAACGTCTTTATTTTATTTTTGGCCAAAATGGGGTTATTCTAATAAAAAAATCACCTTTTTTGTGACGATGCTTATTTGTCTGACGCTATTTTCGAGAACCGAAAACGTCCGATAAATCGTTAGGGACTGTATTTGTTATACTTTTTTTCTGATATTTTTAGGGTCCGAAAATTTATTCATTTTTTGAAATGCGTTTAAAATTTTAATCAAGGCATGATCACTCAAATTGAGTTTTTTTTTTTTTTTGACTTAACAATGTGATTACCTACTAGAAAGCGCCGTATAAAACATGCGTGCCAAAAACCTATCGGAACCAATGATGCGCTCAATATTTTGCATTTGATAAATGAGGATGGCTGACTCAATGGCCTCATTTGGATTGGTGACCAAAAAAGTGCCAAGTGCGCCCAAAAATGACTTGACTTTAATGCCAAGCTGAACTCCGACAAATGATGTTATACCGAATCCGATCAAGAGATTGCGCGTCACAGGCGCGCCATTTAGCATTCTAAATAAAATCGTCGTTGCTTTGAGTAGACTATGCCGCAAGAGATATTTTTAAATTTGAAAAGGGTAGTTTAAATTGTTTACAGACTATGAATCATAGTTGATGCGTCCACAACGCAACGCTTTCATATCTCAAAAACCGTTGCTTTGTGGAAGTATCGTTATGTTATGGGCCCATCGATCACCATATGCAATAGAGGGCAGTGTAGGAAATGAGAACGGGATCCTACACTGAACAGCGCAGGGGGTGTATACATCATTATTATGACTAAATGAAATACGTACTTAAGTTATTACAGCTCGATTTATTAGTTAAGACAATTTTAATAAGAACAATCAATGTATGGCAATTTATTTGACATAATTAGCACTTTTGCAAATAATTTCCAATCTTATGTTATTCCCTGAAGTATTAAGTTTTATAATTCACTGTGTGGGCAAAAACCTCAATACAGCTACTTTAATCCGCGCAAAAAAAACCCCGAAAATTGTGGGTGTTGCGCTATGTCTTACACAACGGATTCTTAATTAAATGACTAAATATAAGTCAATAGTGTAAAATAATGAACGAATGACCAGTACAAAGCAACTTTAAAAATTCACTAAAAAATTTCAGATAGCTCTAGCTAGATCTATCTAGATCTTCCTATTTTGCCCGGTTCTTTTGAATTCACAATGCCATCGGTAGTAATTTTTTGCGCACTAGGAAATTTTATTCACCGTTCACTACTCCTTTAACTACTCCAAAAAATGACTTGATCTCATAAGGGTCACACCTTGTGACCTTATAATCAGACCCCCGTACTTTCTATAAAAAAAGTCTTTTGTGAAGAAAACATATATCTTAAGTAGGCCATTCCAGAAACGTCACTTTGGGTGGAAATCATTTTTATTTTGTGGCTATCAATATCGCACGAAATAAATTAAACGAGGGTACATGTACAAGAAGGATTAACAATCGGATAACACGTGTCGTCGTAAGAAACTGTAAACGGCACCGGTCCATTTAGGCAAATGATTAAAAACAATTGTTTTCTAAGATTCAACGAAAAAATAGTTGTGCATATCTCAACACTCATATGAATTTACCGGTACCGTGAATTCTAGTAACGTTAATAGTGGGTAGGCGCTAATATGTGGGTGGATCTTAAAACTAGATTAACCCACGCTAACAAAAAAACGCGTAATATGCCAAGATTTTATAAAAAAAATCCCCAATTCTAACCAAAGTCCAAATGCCTATAACATATGTTATTATTATGATCAAGTTAAAATAGACACAGTTTTAATCAGATAGACCTCAAAATATTATTGCAAAAAAAAAATACCTTAAATTTGGAACCTTATAACCAACCCAACAACATAGCAATAACAGAAGACATGTTTCACCAAAGTTCTATCATACCATATGTGCGTTATTTATAAAATTAGGCTTCTTATCAAAATAAAATCGACCAGTTTTTTTTATCATTGCAAATAAATAAGTAACAAAATTATTTTAAGATTTCGACGAGTTAAAAAAATACGACATTTAAAAGCAAGCAAATAATTGGGGAGCACCGGCCTTGAAAAACCAAATCGAAAATCAATTGACCAAAATATCCAAAGTCCACTTGGAACGGGTCTATTACGTTGCCAAAAATATGTGAGAGTTATTTTTGAAATGACGAAGTTGGCGAAATACATCTCATAAAATGGCTTGGAGAATAAATCTGTGAACTGACCTTCCGACCGATTAAGATAAAAGTTCGTACATAAAAAAATGGTCGAAAGTAACTCCATTACCCCAATTTCATTCCGACGTTATTCGGCCAATAGGGTCTATCTATAAATCCACAAGGGGTCATATTACAATTTTGACTCCACCACCAGATTCGCCACCAAAAGTTGTCCCTATTACCGTATTTTCATTAAAAAACCCATATGAATTTCCAGAAACCGGTATTGTTGTACTTTGACCGGTTATTTCCGGTACTTTCCGGTCGAAATCGAAAAAACAAAAAACGCTGGTGCTAAACTTTTACCTTTTGTGCTTCTGACGCAAAAAAGGTGGTCATAAATCAAACGTGCGACTCAGGACACTACGAGAAAAAGTGGGTTGACCTAAAAAACGACCATATGGCTATAGCCGTTAATCTATCCGAAAATTACATGAAAAAATTAGCTAAAAAATAAGTGAATGTGACCTTCTGACAATCAATTGGTTCTGATTAATATATTAGTAAAATTTATGTTTTTTATAACCCTTGTCCAGGATGAAAATTTGGATGAATTTGGTTGCGGAAGATTTAAAACTAATGTCGATCATTATATTGGCCAATTTGTGACGTCATAAAGAAACTGAGGGGAAATATTCTCAGACAGTTGAATCTTTCCTTTTTTGATTTAACATTAATAAATGGCGAGGGGCGAAATTTGACGTCACAAATTGGCCAATATAATAATCGACATTAGTTTTAAATCTTGCGCGACCAAATTCATCCAAATTTTCATCCTGGACAAGGGTTATTTAATGTCGTTTTATAGTTGGTTATTCTATGTTCATTTTAACTACATAATATTTTATTTGAAACCGTTCACCTTTTCAACTTGATTGATGAAACTTTCCAGAGGGTTGGTCAAAATTTTCATTGGTCAAAGTGTCAAAACAAGTGGCCATAATCTTCCCGGAATGCCCAAATATTCACGTAGGCCATACCAAATCTCAATTTTCCAAAGTCTTCCAAGTCGGGTGCTACCAGATTTCTTTAGACACAAGGGAAAAATCAGTTACAAAAAAAGAGAAAAAAAAAACAGTCACTGCGAATGTTTCGATAAATATTTGGCGCGAGCAAATTGTAACAGCGCTGTTTTCCTCTGTTGAAGGGACATCCAGTTTTTAATCGGATTTGAGCCGTCTTTAAGGCTATCATCAACCAAATCAGTTGAAAATTGCGTGCTGCTGGACGATGAAGAGCCCGGGCCCGACCCACAACCCGCAAGGTTCGCCAGGCCTTCAGGCGCATTGGGAATTTTTCCCAAGAGAATGTTTTGAATTGTGGCATCAAGATCATTAGTGGCGCGCAAGTCTGTTATGGGGTTATCCAAACAAACAAACAAAAGAAAGTTACATTTGTAGATTTGGTCCCGTAGTTTTCCTTTCTTTTCAGAAGTCATTCACAAAAAAAGTCATCCAAAAAAAAGTATAAAGACATGATTTTTAAGGTTTTTCCCCCAAAAAGCATGCTACTCAAAAAAACTGACTTGACCTTAGTGCAAAAAAAAAAGACTGACTTGAGCTTATAACGGCACAAATGGCTGACCTTATAACCAACCCCCTGTACAAAGCTCTATGGTTATTGTTTTAAGTGAAATTGCTATAGCATAGAGCTCATATGAGGTCTTACAAGTCATGTGAATTAAAACAATAAGACCCAAGTGCAAAAGAAAAATCCAAAAGGTCCGGATGTTATAGAAAAAAAGTGTAAAAAGACATGATTTTTACTGAAAAAAATAAGTACCTTATCGTCAAAAGAAAGACAATGAGACCTTAGGGCAAAAAATATCATAAAACGTTAATTACGTACGAAATCTCAGACCATATCTGCCACCTCTACCGGTATATCCTAGGAGAAAATGAGTTTACCAAACTTCTAAATCTGAACTTTATAACCACTCCTGAAATAACCGCGGTGCGGTCGACTTGCGGGAAGACTTCCATAACGGAATTGACTTTTTGAATAAATGCCGGCGACATTCCGCCCCGCGATTGGTCAGACGATTGCGCGATCACGGCTCGAGGTTTTTTATACAGTTGATGATGTGATGGCGCACTAATTGCCTCATTGATGGTTTTTTCAATAAATTCGGGTATTGAACCAGTCTCCGTCGAAATGTCCGACAGTTTAATTGGTTGTAAGAAGCGCAATTCGTAGACAGAAATGGGCGCCGCCAGAATGCGCAAAAGGGATAGGGCAAAACTCTCATCACGAGTTGAGCCAAAGGGCGAAAAGTTTGTTATGCGGGCGCTGATTGGCTGCACGCTCTGCTGAGCGGGTAAATTTTTTAGGTCGCGCGAATCGCTAAACACAAATCGTGAATGGCCCGCCAGACCTCGCCCGCCAAGCGAAATATTACAAATGCGCAGGAGGATCGTCGAGAATTTCCAATTTAGGGGGGAAACGACCGATTTGATCGGGTGAGTCAATGCGAGAATGAACTCATCACAGCCGGACACCCCATTTATTGGGAAAATTGTTTCTAAATATTTTTATGAGGTATTAGTTGACAATTACTTGAGTACAATATACTGTAGTATATATTCATGAATATATTCATTTACACCACTTGCGTAGTTACCAAAATTCTGCATCCAAATTTTCCAGAGATTCCGCCTAGTTTACACGCCTTTCCGTGTAACATCTGCTCTAGCAAATTTGTCCGCAAAATTGTGAGCCGATAACGGCGCAGGTGGTGTAAATCAATATATCAATCTATTAAAACCTGAAAATCGTTACCAACCCACGGGTAATATTCAGGTTTGAATCCAAGTGTTGACCTCTGCCTCAAGTTACCTTTACTTATATCGCCTTCTGAGATAATAAATACACCACACGAAATGAGATAAAAACGTGTCAAAGAGCTTGTTATGGTTGATTGAGCGCCCTGAAGATACGTCAAAATAAGTCGAAGGAAAACGAGAGCCAAAAGTAAACCAAGTCGAACAATAATTAAGGACACGCCAATTGGCGAGTAAAGCAACTTTAAAATCATTCTAAAATCAGATTCATTAAATGGGGGCTTGTTTATGGCCCATAAATAATGTGTTTGTTTTGTAAATTTTCTTCACATTAGAAGATTCTAATGAGGCTTCAGGCTTGGTGTTTTTGACCAATTACAAAAAAAATCGACGGGAGGTCTTCATCCAAAAAGACATGATTTCAAAGATTTTTTCTCAAAAAAACATGCTTTACAAAAAATTGACTTGACCTTAGTGCAAGAAAAAGATGACTTGACCTTAGTGCAAAAAAGCTGACTTGACCTTAGTGAAAAAAAGATGACTTGACCTTATAAGTTATAACGGTCACACCTTGTGACCTTATAACCAGACCCCCTGAAGTCTTCACAGAAAACTGTTGAAAACTTAATGATATACCAACTAATATTGGCGCACATTTTGTTCTTCTGGGTACGAGCTATAGCCCGAATACGCTAAGAGTGAGAGCGTCTTATTTGACGGATCAAAGGCCGTATACGGACCTAAGCCTGACCCCAGAAGAACAAAAAAAAATAGGCTAACATCAGTAGATTAATCACCAGGTTTTATAGAAACCGATTCTTGATTGCTTAGTAAATGGTAAAATTGACGTTATCTAGTTTGTAGTATAGCAAATCAAACCCTGTTTACAAAAATTATACAATAATGTTTTTACAAAATTATTTTTTATTTCAAAAATATCCTTTTTTTGTCGGTAATATCATAAAATAAATGTGTTGCAATAAAAAAAGCTTTCATTAACTCAACTTCGCTATGACTTCATCGCTCTTTTCCAGGGCTTTGTGTTTTGATTTGATTTTGTCGAGTTCTTGTTTCAAGCTTTTGACCTTCTTCATTTCGGCTAAAGAACCATTATAAAATTTCGAGTAACGTCTGTTAAAAAGTACCGTCTTTTTTCATGAAAGTTTTGACTCAGCTTACCTCTCACTTCGGTGTCTTCGGTTAACTCGTCGAGCATGAGGATGAATTCTTCACAGACATCGCGACTCGAAATATGTTGAATAACCGTCTTGATAATAATTTCAATACCATTGACTTCTTTCGATTCAAATGGTGAGATAATGCGGTAACCGGTCGTCTCACCACACGATGCGATCGAAGTTAACGCCATCAGACTCGCACGACAAACTAGATTTATAACAATAATAACCGATGTCCACTTTAATTTTGCCCGGGTCCGGTTGGGTCCAATCTGGGTTCAGCTTTGGAATATTACAATTTTTGCCGACCTCTGACTAGGGTAAAATCGAACAGGTCAATCAGACCAGAAGTTGGTAGAATTGTACGAGAATAGAAACTTTATAATAGTGAGTTATTCGACCCCAGCTAGTTTCGACGAAGAACTAAACTTCATCAAGTGTAAACTGACACCAATTTAGTGGGGGGTCAACTCTTTCATGGACGAAGATAAATTGAACATCGAACTGAAATTGGTATAGTGACCCATAAGTATTGCACTTAACGACTCGAGTAGACGCTGTTTCTTCCCCGAGATAATTATGGTGTCAAAGTAAAAAAAAGAGGGGTCTTTTTGACCACGTGACAATATCAGAAATCATTTTCAGCAGTTACAAAACAAACGAATTAACGTACCAATTTATATCGTGTCATAATTTTTAAACGATAGTTCAATATCACCAGCAGTTTAGCTACTCGCTATAGATTTCTGAACTACCTTCTTAATTTATCAGACTAATTTACAGCGTATTATGATTTAAATCATCAGTTTCCATGAGGCAACATTTGTTTTTAAAACTATTTTCTTTAGAGAGTTTTCGACAAACAAATTGTGAAAAGCGCTTGGAAACTCATATAATCAAAAGTCTCACCTAGACAACAATTCAATTTTGTCAAAATGTGAATTCGGTATAATAAACAAAGTAAAAACCTTTTAGTTCTTTCGCGTGCTTTTGGATGGATTCGAAAATGAGCGGAATGGCGGACTCAATAACCAAATCTTCGTTTTCATCCTCGAGCGAAAGTGACCAAATTAAAGAAATGCACTCTTCACATATAACTGCATTTGACGATTTATCAGTTAAGATTTTTAAAACGTCCTAAATAGGCTAATAAATTGGGCTCCTTGCTTAAATATGCTAGAATGACTCTACAGGGGGGTTGGTTAAAAGGTTAAGGTCTAAAAAACTGACTTGACCTTAATGCACTTAAAAAAACTGACGTGACCTTAGTGCCTGAAAAAACTGACTTGACCTTACAACGGCACAAACGGCTGACCTTATAACCAACCCCCCTGTACTAAAATACTCTTTACTTACCAATTTAAAATAACCAAGTCTAATATGCACAAAAAACATACCTTTAACGCCTTCTCGGCAGTCGCAATAGTGGCATTGGCTTCGTTAACGCATAACGTCCATAACGCTTTGATTGCTGGGGCTAACACGGCCTCGTCTAAATATAATATTACCAATTTAGTCTAATATTACTACAGGGGGGTATGGTTATAAGGTCAAGCCCGAAAAAAATGACTTGACCTTGATGCACTTCAAAAAAAATGACTTGACCTTAATGACATTTAAAAACATTTTTCCTAATATTTGATTTTCGCGAAAAAATTATGTTCTTCACTCTACAAAATCTTAAAAAAAACTGACGTGACCTTAGTGCCTGAAAAAACTGACTTGACCTTAGTGCGAAAAAACAGACTTGACCTTACAACGGCACAAATGGCTGACCTTATAGCCAACCCCCCTGTACTAAAATACTCATTATTTACCAATTTAAAATAACCAAGTCTAATATGCACAAAAAACATACCTTTAACGCCTTCTCGGCAGTCGCAATAGTGGCATTCGCTTCGTTAACGCATAACGTCCATAACGCTTTGATTGCTGGGGCTAACACGGCCTCGTCTAAATATAATATTACTAATTTAGTCTAATATTACTAATTTAGTCACTATTAATGAAAGTAAAAATATTTCCCACATTAAAACTTTACGAAATATTACTTCGACCTGCACAGAATTTGCCTCAGGCTAATAAATAAGTCCACAATAAGTAAAAAAACCAAAGTCGCTTAATTAACATTAACTGTATTAAACTAACAAATTAATATTTTATAAAATCCCGAATGAAAAGGTAAACTACTTTTGTCTAAGTCCGTGTTAAGAAAAGGAGATTGTATAGAACCAAGAATTATCTTACCCATTATTTTAATCGACTAGAAAAGCTCTTGCTAATTCAGCTAAATTAGTTAATGGATTGCGTACAGCGTGCTTCTATATAAGTTAATAAACAAATTAATTAAAAACTTCTACATGAGGGTTGATTATAAGGCCTTGAGGAAAAAGACTATAAGACCTTCAATGAATCTGAGGTCTTCCGCAAAGAAAAAGCGTTCGAAAAAACATGAAAAACCTTAGAAAAAGACTTGAAAAGATTTTAGAGCGGACCAAATCTCCGACCTTATAACTAACCCCCTGAAAAAATTCTTTACCTTAATATATTATAATATATGATACGATCATGGCGTTTGGCAAACGGTTGGGTTTCATATATTTAAAAAAATTGGTATATTTAAACGAATTGGTCAAGAAATTCGAAAAACTTACCCTTTTCAAATCGTCTGATGATAAATATGATCTCTTGTATAGCACCTAGCTCGCCGAGTATTGTCGAGGCCTTGTCGGAATTCATGCCGGTCATAATGGGCAGAATGACGAGCTGAACAGCACGATTTGAATTTTGGCTTCTCATAACGCTGACCAATGGTCGAGCTAAATCGGTAGTGATGCCGGCTAGCGTGATCAATTTCAGACACTTGATAACCACATCATCGTCCTGTTTTTGAGCCACAAGGGCCATTAATAACGCCTTACGGTAGGGCGCAAGGTTGCCAGNAAAAAATTGGTATATTTAAACGAATTGGTCAAGAAATTCGAAAAACTTACCCTTTTCAAATCGTCTGATGATAAATATGATCTCTTGTATAGCACCTAGCTCGCCGAGTATTGTCGAGGCCTTGTCGGAATTCATGCCGGTCATAATGGGCAGAATGACGAGCTGAACAGCACGATTTGAATTTTGGCTTCTCATAACGCTGACCAATGGTCGAGCTAAATCGGTAGTGATGCCGGCTAGCGTGATCAATTTCAGACACTTGATAACCACATCATCGTCCTGTTTTTGAGCCACAAGGGCCATTAATAACGCCTTACGGTAGGGCGCAAGGTTGCCAGCCGTACCCTTCGCCTGTATTAGGGGTAGCACCGCAACGACTGCCTTAGAATGTTTATGATGCTCGGTTAAATATTCCATCAAGACTTTGATGTCCCATTTAGGATCGGGCGCCGGGATCGACTGAATACAAATAACGATAGTTAGTTTTTTAACAGAGGGCACCAGTGTATTTGGGAGAATGACTAATTGATCGAAAATGTAATCTGTGGAATATACACGACCGAAATTTGTTAAAATTAGTTTAAGTTATCACTTATATCGCTCACGTTCCAGTTACGTATTCAGAACTTTCGAAAGCGTGGGCGAGCTAAGTTACCAAAGATAACTTTTAACATTCAAAATGCTAAATAAAAGCATTTTGGTTCTAGTATTAATATATATATTTTCATAAGTTTTAGTTTAAGACGTGGACCTTAAACTTGACTTTCAAAATGGTAATTAGGACATTTTGACATAACAAAAGCGGTATGCTTACCTCTTCGATGAGCGTTAACTATATTGTTTTTATTAAGCATGACACACTGTTTGAGTATATAAGGCCTTTTAAACACGATCATATTGAGTATACGGGTGACTTTACGCGAATCACTTGAAAATGACTTGACCTTACCGTATGAGGTAAAAAAACGTGCTTTCCGCTTGCTGAAATTTTGTAATATAATTTATTAAGTTCAAAAACTAGAAACGCAGCAAATTATTATACTCCATATAGTATGGGCCATACTGTATAACCATTTGAAAAATTGAAAACTCACTTTCGAGCCGGTTGTCTGTTTAATTTCGGCACCCAGAGCAGAGCCAATCAGCGTTAGGGCTTCCTGAGCAAATGACATTTTACAGAGGTCCTTGGTGGTCGGGCGTTGGTGAAAGTTGCGCGTCAAACACTTTCGAATAAAATTAGATAAATCCTCAGCATAGACTTGTGTCACTTTGGTTAGGACTGTCTCGAGCTGCGCTGAATCCTGTTTCATGTCAAACAGCACATCCTTAATCTCCGAATCGTCCATTATCGAACATGTTGCTAGTTCAAGTACTATACAACCGAATGACCAGACGTCTGACCTGTAATATAGATATTTTAGGTCACTTTGGTGACGTCACGCACAACGTTTACTACAGTTATGAATCGTGAATTTTTGACAGTTTTTACGCTAAAAATGTCAATAAACGTATCAAAAACGGCTATAAAATAACTT
>SCLG01000040.1:388490-407740 GCA_004367875.1 Oikopleura albicans
CGTGATTCGACTTTATATTAATCAAAGTATCAGACCCAAATGTACGGGAATTCACCCAATAGGGACGAAAAAACTTCGGACCAACCAATTTTTTGGTCATGAAAGCATAAGTACCTGTCGTCGTAAGGTCGTTCAAAAACTTCAGGTGCCATCCAATTTACGGAGCCAACAGTAGTCCTTGTCTTCGTGCGTTTGTCATCCATTAAAGTGGCCACTCCAAAATCCCCAATTGAAAGCGTCAAATCAGAGCGCAGAAAAATATTGCTTGGCTTTAGATCCCGATGAATAATGTTTTTATTATGGATATATTGAAGCGCATCCAACATTTGAGCTGTCCATTTTTTTAATATAAGATATTCCAATTTTTGACTCTTTTGGCGGCGCGCTTTGATCACACGACTATCATTAGGGTTCAAGCAGTATAAGTACGCCAATAAGTTGCTGTTAAAGTAGAATATGGGTAACGAAATTACTCGAACGCTTTGGAGCAATTGTGTTTGCCGAATACAGTCCTTATTTCCAAAAAGGACGTNGTACATGGTCCTTATAAATTTTAAAGAACATGAACTTTTACCCAAAAAAATAAAATTGAACCCAAAGCTTAAATCGCCCTTAGGATAATTTTCCATGATGATACAAACGTACATGGCCGAATTTTTCGCATCCCAAGTAACGAAGAACTCTTTATATCCACAAACGCTTTTGTGTTTGAGTTCGCTCAAGGCCATGGCCTCTTGAAATGCTTTTCGAGCGGCGTTTTCATCGTCGCATTCGATCTTTTTCAAAACATAATCTACTTTTTCTGACTTGTGTTTTACGAGATAGCATGATGCTCATTTCAAGGATATTTTAAACGCCTTCAAGCTTTTTGCTAAAAAAATATTTCATGATTAGATTATTGTCAAAGTAACAAACAGTCAATAATCTTATAAGCAGAAACCGCATGATTTTGTTCGAAAGCTTTTTTTCAAAGGATCATTTTAAAATCCATTACATTAAAAATAATCTACTTGGATCATTTTAAATAATCGTTTGTTTGAATAATGCTTCGTAATGTTCTAAAATCCTTGCCTTGAGCTCCTTTCCCCAACTTCTTAATCTCTTCATATTTCTCCATTTATTTAAAAAAAAAAGTAACTTTATTTTATCTCTCTGAATCTATCGATCTATTTTTTCTTTAATAAAAAAAATTGAAACAAAAACGATGGAGGTAATTTGTTTTATCTTTGTGTTCTATTTGCTCAAATGAGTTCGGTGAGAGAGATCGTAAAGTGAATTCAACATTGTTGATCTTTATTGTTGTCTCATAAAAGCGCCGCGGATTACCAAAGGCAACACCACGGGGCGGATAAGACCAGAGATGCAACATCAAAGTCAACAAAATATGATTAAAATGCAGAATGTGGTTTTAAGGAGATCAAGGTCAGAAGATTTTTTTGGATTGGAAACATGCCAATCACCTCTATAGAAAACAAAGCCGATGTTAAAACTATATTTTGTTAATAAAAACTGATTTTAAAATACCGGGCGGTTATATTACATAGTAATCTTATATACATATATGTAAGATCAAGGTTTTAAAAAATGACTTGACCTAACATTCAATTGAATTGGCAATTGCATTACCGTTGTAAAAATAACAAAAAAGACATGATTTTATAGAAAAAATTCCAAAACTACATGATTTCATGAATAAATGTCCCAGATTTGGGTAATTGTAACCCAAAAAAATATTAATCTGTCTGAGCCCTTCTTAGAAAATTCAAAAATTGTTGTTTATCGCAGCCAATAATGTTAAGCGAAGTGGCCTTTGTCATAACATTTTTTTTGTCTTATTGTGAAGATTTTAAATCAAATCGTTTACATAAATTTGGTTTAATTGGCCTAAAGATGCCCAGCAAATTCGATGAACACTTGTTGGATATTTTTTTAGGACATATTATAACCTGTAGGCTAATTAAATCAAATTTATGTAAACGATTTCATTTAAAATCTTCACAGTAAGACAAAAAATTGTAATTTATAAATTATAATTTTTAATGATGACAAGGGCCGTAAATTGGTGATATGATTTAGGACAAATCATACTATTATGCCATATGGCATATGGCATCTATAGATGAAATATCATGAATAAATATTGCGATAAATAGTAATGTATGTCAAAATCATTAACGTATGACATGAATAGATCAATTCGAATAGTTCTATCTCATATTGTTTATGTATTTTTTGGAAATAATGCCGAAGTTTTCAACTTCATTAATTATTTGAACAAATAAACTGGGGAACTCAGCTATTTAAACTCACCCGTCCATTGAAATTGTACATGATTAAATAAGGTCCGGAACATCTAAAGACTTAAGGAAGTTTACCTTTAAGATGAAAAATACAGAATAATAGCTCACCTTAAAAATGAACTCTGGACGTGGTCCCAATTATATTTTAGCCTCGATAATATGAATGGGTAAGTTGGAATAGCTGAATTTTCCAAAAGATTGACTCAGATGAACTAAGAAGCCTCTTAAGGGGGTAAATGTTGCTCAATTTCTCGAAAAAAAGTATAGCCGAAAAATCATCATAAAAATTGAACGACTAACGCTATCAATTAAGGGGGTAAATGTTGCTCAATTTCTCGAAAAAAAATCTAGCCGAAAAATAATCATAAAAATTGAATGACTAACGCTATCAATTAATTTTTTTTTTGTATTAACAACTTCAAACATGTTCTGATGCACTGGTACATTAGCCGATCTGTAATATATCCGTACATATCAGATTAATTTAATACCGCCAAAGTGACGAATATTGAATGTTTGGCCAGTACGTTAGTCTGGATTTTTTGAAACGTTGAAAGTCGGTTCTCATTACNTGAGTTCGGTGAGAGAGATCGTAAAGTGAATTCAACATTGTTGATCTTTATTGTTGTCTCATAAAAGCGCCGCGGATTACCAAAGGCAACACCACGGGGCGGATAAGACCAGAGATGCAACATCAAAGTCAACAAAATATGATTAAAATGCAGAATGTGGTTTTAAGGAGATCAAGGTCAGAAGATTTTTTTGGATTGGAAACATGCCAATCACCTCTATAGAAAACAAAGCCGATGTTAAAACTATATTTTGTTGATAAAAACTGATTTTAAAATACCGGGCTGTTATATTACTTAGTAATCTTATATAAGATAAAGGTTTAAAAAAATGACTTGACCTAAAAGGCAATTGAATTGGCGATTGCATTACCGGTGTGAAAATAAAAAAAGACATGATTTTATAGAACAACAGTCCAAAACTACATGATTTCATGAATAAATGTCCCAGAAAAAAAAGACAAGTTTGTAAACAACGCTTATGTTCCCTCCTTAATTGTAACCCCCCAAAAAAATATTAATCTGTCTGAGCCCTTCTTAGAAAATTCAAAAATTGTTGTATATCGTAGCCAGTACCGTTTAGCGAAGTGGCCTTTGTCATAACAATTTTTTGTCTTATTGTGAAGATTTTAAATAAAATCGTTTACATAAATTTGGTTTAATTGGCCTACAGGTTATAATATCTGTCCTAAAAAAATATCCAACAAGTGTTCATCGAATTTGCTGGGCATCTTTTGGTCAATTGTTTAGACATTATAATGATGACAATATCATAATGATGACAAGGGCCGTAAATTGGTGATATGATTTAGGACAAATCATACTATTATGCCATAGATGAAATATCATGAATAAATATTGCGATAAATAGTAATGTATGTCAAAATCATGAACGTATGACATGAATAGATCAATTCGAATAGTTCTATCTCTTATTGTTTATGTATTTTTTTGGAAATAATGCCGAAGTTTTCAACTTTATTAATTATTTGAACAAATAAACTGGGGAAGTCAGCTATTTAAACTCACCCGTTCATTGAAATTGTACATGATTAAATAAGGTCCGGAACATCTAAAGACTTAAAGGAAGTTTACCTTTAAGATGAAAAATACAGAATGATAGCTCACCTTAAAAATGAACTCTGGACGTGGTCCCAATTATATGTTAGCCTCAATAATATGAATGGGTAAGTTGGAATAGCTGAATTTTCCAAGATTCACTCATATGAACTAATGATACTTTGACATACAGTATTCTTGCAATTCTAATATCAAATATTGATATTTCACCTACTATGATGAATGCACTAAAAATGACCTCCGGTCAAATAGTCGTTAGTAACGGCTATAAACATGTTCCCCGTTCGTCATTTTCGTGCGTCACAGAACAACTCAATGATGCGGTTTCTATTTAATTTAAGCCACACTGAGAACATAGCTTAACTTAAAAGCAAACAAGTCATATTTGACATGTTAAATACATATATTGATCTTTTATGGCAGCCAGTAAAAATGTATCCACTCAAATTTATTGCAAGAAAGGGCAGTATTTTTTTTAATTTGTGGTGAATATTACGTCAAGTGACACAGGATAAAGAGCATATTTAAGTTTCGTTGATCTATACAACGTCTAGGGGTTAAAGCTAAATTTTTTGTCAGGTGAAAACTTTGACAGTGCGCGTATAGCTACAGGACTGTATTTAACGTCATTTATTGATTTAGCACGGACCAGGGAATTTCTGGGCATTTTGTTAAGATAAGTGCATTTAAGATTTTCCTCAAACGATTGTGGCGCTAGGAGTTAACTGTTGCGGTAATTTGATGAAGTTTGATTTTCAAAAGGGCTAATTTCTGCGACTGACTAGCACCAGCTGATTTTTGAGAACAAGCTCATACTTAAGGCTCATAATTTAGCCATTCAGAAATAATGTGTTTTCGTGAGGAATGTAATTTCTTACTCTCACCCACCCCTAAAGCATTAATATGAATCGGCAGTTAGATTTGAGTTAAAGGCTTCTGAAGACATTTTAACGGACATATATGGACAGTTACCAATTGGCTATATACAGATACAAGTGCGCAAATTTCCAGTGCGAGATTTTGCCTTTGATGTCGTAAAAATTGTCGAATCTAGCATTTTTTTCTCTAATTGCACATAAAGGTTAGAGGTCAGTATGGATTGGCGTGGAATTTGAAAGAAATCAATGTTGAAGATCGCGTCTCGAATGACCACATAAAGGGGCACTTTCTTGTTCCGATAACTAAACGAAGTCATTTAAGTTTGATAATTATTAATATTATCAAAAAAAAACCTAGGCCACGAAAATTATTTTTATCCATTTTAATTAAAGACCTTTTATTAGATTTCATTTTCAGGGCGATATTCACCGTCTGTCCCAGGGCTCGGCATAATTCAAAATAAAAGCGAGCTGTGCTGAACTGTCCTTTCGAGCTCAAAATTAAAAACGAGCTGTCCTGTGCTGGCCTCTCGGGCTCAAAAATAAAAACGAGCTGTCCTGTGCTGGCCTCTCGAGGCCAAGAAAAAACATGAGCTGTCCTGTCGAACTGCTCAGCCAGCTTTCGAGCTGGGAAGGCCAGCTGGCTGTTGCCGAGCCCCTGGTCTGTCCTATAATTTTCGAATTAGTTTAAAAAAGAGGATTTTATTAAACAGGCGTCATGTTGTTTTTTTCTGAATTTTCGTAAATTGCTGTTTATTATACTGGTTTATATACTTACTGTTCAATCATAACATCTGTGCATTTTCGAAACACGTCTTCAACTCTCTGGTTCCGTTCATCTTCTCCACAGTTAAAATATGAGTTTAAATCCTGGTACTTGGGTTTTGACTTTAACTTCATGTTTTCCCACAGATTTTGAGACTATTTCGTTGGTTTCAAATACTTTTCTAACCGGTTCACATGTCAAGTTTGTAGTAAGTTTACGTTTAATATGCAACGCACACTTTATGTAGCCGGAAAAAGGGTCGCTGTCAAGAGAAAAATATAACAGAGGGTTTGCGTATAAATGCAATGTTCAAACAAATACTTGAAATTAAATTAAATTTACATACCTGACTTGGCCTTGTAACCCTAAAAATAGGTTAAGACATTTTTGGATTCACCTAATAAAAGTCAGAAAACATCATTACGTAAAAATATTAGACTTACAGGTGTATGGTTATAACTGAGAGCCACACCCTTGTAAGGTTCACATTTTTGTGTAATGATCCCTTTGATTTTCATTAGGTGAAGCCAAAAAAGTCTTCATTTTTTATAACGCATAAGGTAAAGCCTTAAAAAATGACCTGACCGTAATACAGACTTTTTACTGTAAAAACTCGTACGTATCACTTTTAAACCACAACCTTATAACGACCATCGTACGGATCTTCGATTTGAATTCCCCAGTCGGGTATTTCTTTGAAAAGTTTTCTGGTTCCGCGATTAACACTCGAGACGCTTTTAGAAAAGAAACTGCATAGATCAATATATCTTACTTCTTCTAAGAGTGATTGGTCGACCCGGAATGTTGATTGGACCGGCTCAATCGGTAGTCCGCTTTTTCCGCGGTGCCTCGACCTCTAAAATCCGAATGTAAAAGGTGGCGAGTTTTGCAAGACGACATATATTTTTTATCATATTAATATCGAAAGATAATTTTAATTTCAAAAAATCATATTAAATTAATGGATATTATATCCAAACATCATATCAGGAAAAAGTGAAACATAACGGGGGTGAAACATAACGGCGCACCCTGTGTACTAAAGAATTCGATATACGCAGTTTATCTTGTCAAAGACATGATTTTTTCTAACAAAAACTTTGTGGCCTTATGGCGACTGAATTGGCCACATGTCTTATTGGTCGAAAGGAGACTTTTTCGAAAGCAGACTCTGTCGAAAGGAGACTTGGTAAAATTTTTGCGTCAAAGTCTTCTTTCTCCTTATTTGCCTTAATCTACATTCATGTAGGCCTTATAAGCCTTTATTCACTTAAAAACAGCTTAAATTTATTCATTTTGGCCTCTCGACTGTGAAGTATCTTTCAGACTATTTGTATTTTCGACCAGTTAGAGATGCGACCAATTCACTCGGTGCCCTACTATTTCCCACCCTGCATCAAATTTTCTTCACAAACCTCAAGTTCAAAGTGGATCGATAATTTTTTGAGGAGCTCTAACCAACTGAGCCTGAGATCTGGCGACTGGCGGGCATAGTAAAATGCAAAATAAAAAACTTCATTGACAGTCAATCCGCGCTGTTCAAATGGTCTTCCGTTGTGGAATTGACATTGAACGTCTTTGCCCATAATCCAGTCAAATTGATCCGATAGGTCACCGATGATCCTGACCGCCCACGCATTCTTTTTGTGCCGTTCACTGACATTATCGTCAAAGTTGCTCGAGACCGAATCAAATGATTCTTGGCCGTTTTTGTCAAGGAACACAAATTTATGAATAATGTTGTGACATGTCATTGAATTTATTACGGTCTGTATTTCCATAAATGGCGCTTCCATAACGGCCCTTTATCCCAAAAAATATAAACAAATGATACAAAGATGTTTTTAAAAGTAAATAGTTGTTTTCCAAATTTTTGTTGTATAAAATGTGTTCCTTGAAAAAAATGACCTTTGCCGTTTTTGGTGACGCGATCAAGTACATCGCAAACGTCATCGTCTGATGACGAAAATTTTAACACCGGTTCGGGTGATTTTTCCGCTTCTTCTGGTGCTTCCAGATCAACTGACTTCGTCCTTTTCGATTGGTTACTTAGAAAGGTTAAAACAACATTTATTTACGAGTGAATTCAAGTCAGTGTAAGTGAAGCAAGTTACATTCACGAAAAATTAAAAATATAATAGTTATGTAACTCTAGTTAGAGATCTAAAATTGAAGAGGAATATATTTACAAAAGCTGTCACTTGATGAAGAACCAGTTTAGTTTTAAAAAATAGCGTTTGATTTTAGAAACTTAGGTCGCCTTTTCAGCTTATACCAAACTGGCAAGCAAATTATGCAGCGGTTATCGGTCATCCGGGGTTTTCGTCAAAAATTCATTCGACAAAAATCAAAAATGTTATAAAAAGGAAGTCAAGGCCTCAATCAAATGAATTATTATTTGCCAAAGCCTCACTAACATGATTTGTGAGAAAACCCCGGAACTTCCATAACCGATCCAGAATTTGCTTGCCAGTTTGGTATAAACTAAAAAAAACGACTAAAGTTGATAAAAGGTGAAAATTATATAACTGTTTATCAGTTATTACGAAGTTCGTAATACGAACCCTTAAATATAAAAAGGAAACAATTCTATTAAAAAAGAGTTAACTCCCTCTAACCGATCTAGGCAGTTTACTACCAATCGACTTTCATCGTTAATAACACCCAGACGGATCGAGATTTTTAAAAACGGAAAACAGTACAGAATTTTTCCAGCAAATCTACGTGAATCTAACAAATGTTCGAGTTTATTTTATATTTTAGTTAAGTAGAAAAATTGAGATAAAAATTACCAGTTTTGATAAAAAATCAAACTTTTTTACTTTCGTCCGCTGTTACGGCTAAACGAACTAAATTTTTTGACGGGAGAGGTAAAAATCTACCAAAAAAAAATGAAACTACTTATTTTGCATGTCTTTTTAACTATTTTTGTTTTTTTAGTTTTAGAGAAATCTTGATTAGAAGCATATCCATTTTAACGAAAANAAAAAAAATCAAAAATTTTAGCCCCAATATTTTCCAGTTCCATGCCAAAAACCGTTTGTCAATATCTTTCTTGGTTTTCCCAGCATGTTCGTTCCAAAAAAGTAAATCCTTGGGTATGCTAAAAAAAAAGCGACCAAAGCATTACCAAGTTCACTTGGCTACTGAGTTCTAGAAATTTCGAGCTTTCAAAATTTTGACCAAAATTGAAATTAATAAAAATGGCCATATAATTTTTGACAAATACTTAGGGTTCACATAATTTTCAATTTCTAATTTGTGCATGATGGTAGTCTACAATGATCGCAAAAATAGTTTAACATAATTTGGTTGACAATTTTGAGTAGAAACTGATTTTTTCGGACCAATTTCGATTTTTTTTTTTGCAAAAAACTTCCTTTAATAATGGAAACGTTTGAATTCAGCGAACCATGCTAATGCTATCGATATTCTTTTTTTGGCATAATGTGACGAAATGATTTATCTCAAAAATGACCTACAGCCTATAGCCTTTTTTCGATATCTTTTTTTTCGAGGAGTGAGAATTTGGCGAATGTTGAAAATTGCACCATGATTTTGGTTTTTTTAAATATTTTTTGTTCTAGATCAATTACGCAAAAAAGGCTAGGTCATTTTTTGCGTCTTGTTATTCCAAACATTTCACCAAAAACACAAAATTCATAGAACTTCTAGGGTTGGCTGAATTCAAACGTCAATTATGAGTTTTCGGCAAGTTCAAGTTCAATTACGCGATCGTTACTGAGGAGTATGTCACCTAAAATAATATCATAAGATGCCGGAAGCGGTGCTTCATTCATACATAGGAAAAACAGTTAAATTGCTTCTATATAATGAGCTTATAAAACGTTTTTCCTGAACGTACAGTTTGTAAACAACACGACGGACCCCTCCTTAATTTATTACGGTCTGTATTTCCATAAATGGCGTTCCATAACGGCCCTTTATCCCATAAAATATAAACAAATGATACAAAGATGTTTTTAAAAGTAAATAGTTGTTTTCCAAACTTTTGTTGTATAAAATGTGTTCCTCGAAAAAAATGACCTTTGCCGTTTTTGGTGACGCGATCAAGTACATCGCAAACGTCATCGTCTGATGACGAAAATTTTAACACCGGTTCGGGTGATTTTTCCGATTCTTCTGGTGCTTCCAGATCAACTGACTTCGTCCTTTTCGATTGGTTACTTAGAAAGGTTAAAACAACATTTATTTACGAGTGAATTCAAGTCCGTGTAAGTGAAGCAAGTTACATTCCCGAAGAATTAAAAATAAAATAGTTATGTAACTCTAGCTAGAGATCTAAAATTTAAGAGGAATATTTACAAAAGCTGTCACTTGATGAAGAACCACTTTAATTTAAAAACAAATAGCGTTTGAATTTAGAAACTAACTTAAGTCGCATTTTTAGCTTATACCAAACTGGTAGGCGAATTCTGCAGCGGTTATCGGACATCCGGGGTTTTCGTCAAAAATTCATTCGACAAAAATCAAAAATGTTATAAAAGGGAAGCCAATCAAATGAATTATTTTTTGCCAAAGCCTCACTAACATGATTTTTGAGAAAACCCCGTAACTTCGATAACCGATCCAGAAATTGCTTGCCAGTTTGGTACGACCAAAGTTGATAAAAGAGGAAAATTATATAACTGTTTATCAGTTATTACGAAGTTCGTTATACGAACCCTTAAATATAAAAAGCACACTATTCTATAAAAAAAATAGTAAAGTCGGAGAGTTGGTTTGAATGAAAATCAAGTAAACTGAAAGAAAAAAATAACTAGTAGTTACGTTTGCATAACCTTAACAAGTTACATCTTCGGAGTGTATCCGTTTGCGAAAGTTATTTCCGTTAAGTTTCGGTTCAAGAAGGTTTCCGGGTTTGTTAAGCGTATTTGACAACGGCGGTCGGGATGTCATACGGCAGTTGAGGTATTGATTGTAGAATTTAAATTCCTGCAGACTTCTCATCAAATTCAATTGATCAACCCCACTTGATTGTATTGACCAGTCTTTGGTAGCAATAATGGGGTTCTTTTGAACAAAGAGCAAATTTCGAAATCGGATTGATAAAAGGTTGTCCAAACTCGGGCTCGAAATGTGTTTTTTAATCCGCGTTTTTTGTACAGGGGGTCTGGTTATAAGGTCAAGCTCCAAAAAAATGACTTGACCTTAGTGCAAGAAAAAAGTCCAAAATTGTATTCAGTCTATCACAATATTTATTTAAACCTAAGAAATATGCGCAATATTTAAAAAAAAACGTCTAAAATGTAGAGTTAAAAATACCCCAAAAATATTACCAAAAAAAAGGAAATTATGAAGATAGGCCAATATAATTTCTGAAGAAAATTTAAGAGAAAATTCACATTGATGATTTCGAACCCTACCCCAGGCCGAACATTTTAAAATGACTCTCATTAAGCTGATCAACGTCAACCAATCGCAACATACATAGCACTGATAAATGGTTTGCGAATACGTTTGTGAGGTAAACGACCGATTGAGCAACATCGACCTTTAATAACATCAGCTCCACAATTATATCATCAATTGTTAAGTGGTGGATTTTTTGCGACAGTTGCAAGATGTTATGTGGGGTATTGATAACGTACAATGTCGGGTCGGACAATTCCCGCGCAATTTCACGCGCAACAAGCGCGACTTTATCTGCTTGGTCAGTAGCAGAAGTGGCTGTAGGCTCATATGAGGGTTGAAAATCTATGTTAGTTGTACAAATTTTATACAAAGGCCGACTTCAAAAAAAAAATTGAAAAAAATATGAGATGAAATAATTGCAATTCATACCGTATGATTCATCAGGAACCGTTTAGGTGTATTAAACACAAAATTGAGATTGAACCTTCAAAATGAAACCTTCATGTGAGAAAAGTAATCATTTTTGGATTTTTAAGGTAAAATCGACCTATTCATCTTCATCATATTCTCTTTTATTCATGTGATACATTAGTCAATTTGTATTTTATTCCAGTTCAACTAGTGCGGTATGTGTTTTTTATTGTACAAGAAATCCTATGAAAATGAATGTTTAATAACCCATAGCTGATTTGGTATGGAAAATGCGTCAGAAAGGGGAACATCATCTTCATTTTCTTGATTCAAATTATAGTTAATTATATCATTAGACTCAATTATATCATTGGAAATAACCACATCACTGTCGTCCGGCAAGTCGTTTCCGTTTGTCTTTAACTGGCCGAGAATAGAATTATCCTCCTCCTCCTCCGACGAATCAAGACAAATAAATTCGCCCGGTTTCTGTCTAATTGGCTCGGTTTTGACCGGGGGCATGGGTGGTATTTCATTTTCTGCTGGATCCAGTATCTGGAGATCGGGCTGTCCAAAGAAAAAATTCAAATGACCACGAAAACTTCAGAGGGCAGTTGTACGATAATTGGTTAAAAAATACCACATCATTGTTTATGAAAGACGATACGACCTTATAAGTTACATTTTGTACGACCTTATAAGTTATATTTAATGGGTATGATAAAATTATGAATGTTTTAAAATTCTAATACAAAGATATTTTATAGATTTGTTTCTCAAAAAACCTGAAAAAATTGGGAAAATGTTTTGGCGAAAAGTTTGAAAATCAGTTTGGACAGCCTACTGAGGGCGTTGGATAACTGTTGGCTCAAAAAGTTTCGGCATTTCATTAATAGCCTTTAATTGTGACGTAATTTTTTTCAGACTTGGCATACAGTCAAGTTCATCAACAGACTGAATTTCACGCCCAGCATCTTCTTGACGCACAATGCAACATTTTTTAAAGTTGACGAGAAACTCATTTTGA
This sequence comes from Oikopleura albicans, assembly GCA_004367875.1. Lineage (NCBI taxonomy): Eukaryota > Metazoa > Chordata > Appendicularia > Copelata > Oikopleuridae > Oikopleura > Oikopleura albicans. The sequence continues at coordinate 400,898 of SCLG01000040.1, forward strand.
ATTTGGAGGTAGTAAATCCAAGGCTCCGAAATTATCGCAGGCAAGGTGTAGGCAAAATCATCTTGGCCGTTGAAAAATGTATCTAAAAATATCTAAGAGTATAAATCTTATCGTAACTGTCACTATACTGTGATAAAACAAAGCTTTTGAATAAAAGTTTAAATTCTGTCGTAAAAAATCAAAATGTCAAATAAGACCAAAATTTTTCACCTAAAAACATGATTTGGTCTCGATAAATCTTAAGAGAGAATCTCGGAGTGTTAGTACAAAAATACTAACACAAATACAGTTAAAACCTTATTGTCAAAAATTACTATAAAATAATCAACGAAAATGGAAATTGATTACTGAAAAATTTATCGATTTCACCCGCAGGGAAAGTTTACTAATACCAATTTGGTATTACCAAATTATATATTTTTACCGTTTAGCAGTTTCTTCATTTGTGGTGTTGCATACTCGTTGAAAAATAGTTTATTTCCCGGTAGTGCTTCAAGTGCGTCGGAAAACTTCCGATATTGTCGCCAGATTACATTTTTCTTCTTGGTCGGATTCACCATAAAATAAAAATACTCCAAATTTAAAGAACTTATGGAGGATTGTAGAGAGTCATGAGCAGATGGCAGGCTCAATGCCGAGGGGTTAAAAAACCAAATCGTATATTCTCGCATCGTGAGCAGTCGCGTGAGTAACCCATCTACCAAAAAATAATTACATAAAAAATAAAATCAAGATTTGGCATGCACTGTATATTATACAGTCATCACCGCTTTTAGGCCGTTTTCTGGATTTTTGGGTTATTTTATCCCACATAAGATAGATAGATTAAAAAATCATTATTAAATAATAATTGATATTTGACGTGAATTACGAACATTTTGGTCACAACTTTCGATTTTTATCGTTCGAATTATGCGCCCATCACAGATACTTTTCTCGAAAACATGGCCTAGAGATTTAACATGAGCCAAGACTTACTTGAGATAATTTTCGACATTTTAACTTTATCGATTCGATTTTCACGCGTCGAATACGTTTTTAGGTCTTTCTGTCGTTCGCCGAGTAGCCGGGTTGCCTTTTGACGATACCGTTTTAATTCTTTTTCTTGGGAAACAAGTTGAGAGTCCAATTCGGCATTGAGCTTATTCAAAAATTGAATCTTCTTTTCAAACTTGTTTGGCTTGAATGCCTCAAACAGATAGTCGTCTGAAAATTATTTTAAATTAACAATCTATTGAATCTTCTACAATGTGACGTACTAGTTTTACACTTCGCGGTAATTTTATCAAAGCCCGGACTTGACCCCGGCTCTGACGAAAAATACCTATTTATTGCTATATTCTGTAAGTACCTCTTTCGGAGGAAATATTCAATTTCCGTACGTACCTATTTTTGCGTCCTCTTCAGCCACTTTTTTAATGATATCCACAATAGGGCAATTGTCATTATATTTTTTGAATCGCTTTTTTGGCTTTGGTGCCAACTCATGTAGAATAAACTTTTGATCGATAATTTTGAAGAAGTCGGGAAAAAAGGTGAGGACAAAGTGGCACTCAATAAACCCCAGGAAAAAGTTCTGACATTGTATCGCACTATTGACCATTTTACAAATAGAGCTGACTGATACGGCATCTTATACAGAGATCAAAATCGGGTTAAAACTTTACAAATTTGATTTTCAGAGACACTGAAAAATTTCCAAACGTCCAGCCTGGACGGTGCATGTCCGAATTTTAACCTCTAACTTTTTGTTTCTGCTTGCGTAGGTTATCCACAATGATGTCTCGCACATTTTCGATCAAATTAATCGTAAAATCAGGACGATTGATGGACTGGACACAAACCGGCGCATGGTGAAGAATGTCCATTATAAATCCATAGTTTGGAGTAAAGTGTCCGCGTGGAGCGTTGGGGAAAAATGTTGTGGCCAAATCGACTAATTCCTGCTTTCTAAAAGATGACATCATTTTAGGATGCTAGCGTCGATTTTTTTACAAACCAAAATCATTTTTTATACTTCGAACTCTTTTCCCCCAAAANCTACTATCATTCAAAAAAAAAATGAACGCAGTATTACTGTCACCGTATTTTTGATTTTATAGGTTGATTGTGGTTTTGAATATAATTTTGTATTTCAAAATATTGTCTTGGCATGCGTATTTCTTTGCTTACCCATAGAATGTTTTTCGTTTTAGCAACTCAGTGCGTAGATTGCTCAAATAAACAATTCGTTGGTTTTTTCTCGATTTTTCGACGATTTTAGCATGTGCCTCAGCTGGGCGAATCGCGGTCGCAAGGGCCGAAGTGTGGTCCATATTTTCCCGATTTTTCACCGATTTTCTCAGTGGCGACAAAAGCACATCCAATATAGCGATATTTTCTCGACGCCACTGTAAATAAGAATAGGACATTATTAAGTGAAAAACGGCGAGTGAAATTGGTGAGCTTTATAGAAAAAAAAGTCTGTATTCTGGACTAATTGCTCACAAATGTTCGTGATCAATCGAGCGTTGGCCGTAAAATAAGATAAATCATATTAAGAAAATGTCTTCGAGAACGTGTGCCACAAAATGCATTATCATACGATTCCAAGATTTCATAATTTTAGAATTCAGGATTAAAGAAATATTTTACGTTTTTATCGGTTAAAGGAGCAATTAAACGGTTTTATAAGATAATTAAACTATAAAAGCGGGTCAAGCGCCTACACAATGAAAAAAAATGATTGATTGAGTGCATTTTAATTAAGTTTTGTTTACAAAAATATGATCTGTCGCTGTTCGAGCACGCTGATTGGCCGGACATATTCGCCTATCAGATCCTACAACCACTCAGACCATACAGCAGCCACTTTTTTGATGAGCTCATCACTTTTTTTTCATTGTGTAGGCGCTTGACCTGCTTTTATAGTATAATTTCCTTATAAACGCCTGCAAATTGCGAGGTATAATTGCGGAAGGAAAAATGCAAATTATACGTTTAATTTGCGGAAAATGTCATTCGTTCAATTCTCCGAAAAAAGAAGACAGAAAATATTGGTGATCGTCGAAATTTCCCGGAATGAAGCCTAGTTTTATGTCATAGTAAAAAAGAATAAAGTTATTTACGAAAGACTTAGATGGCTATAAATTTAAAATTTCGGGCATGTCTGAAAACTGACAAGTTTTTGCTTTCATCGATTTTTACGGTATAAATTGATTATCCGGTCGACATTTACAAAAATCCTGTTTACCGAAAAACTGTGAGATAATTACCACGATTTAGACTCCATTGAAAAAGTAATGGTATGATAAACTAAAAAAGCTATACAGTCCTTACTTATGTATCGGACGGTCCTCGAAAGCACCGTCACAAAAAGGTCTATTTTTCTATTAGAATGGCCCCATTTTGGCCGAACAAGCGTTCGAAAAAGGAGCAATCGTCCGATAAATCAGTAAGGACAGTACCTGTTTTTTTAAATTTCAACCTGATTGAAGTCACTTACAAAAATGCAAGATTTATAAGGGAAATTTATAAGATTTATAAGCGCTTATTGATCAAAAATGGCTTAATAATAACTCTGGCTTATGTTTTTCTCTTATGAATAGTTAAAAAAAGAAATATTATCAGTTATTAGAAACATTTCAGAAGAACCGTGTAAAATGACGCAGGAAAGAGCGGCGACCAATGAGAACGCTCGAATATTACACAACCAAAACAAAAAGAAAATAAAAGTTTATTTCGAAAAAACTTCCAAGTGTGACTTTCTCCCAATACAATTGGAAATCACAAACATTTTATTAATGAGAGAAACAAAGTCCAGTGGTTAAAAAAATGTCTGACCAATTAATTGATATTGATGATTTGCTTCTGATGAGGTTAGGGTGTGGGAAAATTTTCGCCAATTTTGCCTGGTTCGGCTAAATTTCGTCAGTGGTACTTTGAAGGTAGGGTGCTCCTTTATTGACTAAAAATAAAAGCATGATAGCGGATCAAATTTAGAAAAAACATATAAACGCGACCATAAACCTAAAAATGTATTCTTCATCTTCAATTGCGATTAACCCGCCCATTCTAAAGGGCAATTTTACCGCGGAAAGGATGGGCGGTTTTTATTTGGCCGATTTCCCGAACGTTTAAATTAGCGATTTTTTATGGGGTACCAACTTGTTTTTTTGACTTTTTGAGCGACTAGGAGTTAAAATTTCAATTTCGTGTAATGTAATTTTTTGTTCACTGGATCAAGTTCTACCACCTAGACAGCTTTTTTTTATGATTTAAGGACCTTCGAAAATGACCTGACTCACCCTTCTATGACTGTAAGTCGTTATTATACTCCCAAAAATGAACCAGGTTGGTCAAACTCACACCCAATTGAAGTTATCACAAATGGAATGCAAAGATTCGCATCGCCAATAGCAATTATTTGAGGCTGTATTTTGCAAAGGAAATCACCAAAAGTTCCCTTACGTGTATATTATGCCAAAAGTCATCTGTCAACAGTACTCTATTTGCTCAGCACCTGATGGGCGATGTTATCAGTGAGTTAATCAATTACTGACACTTTAAATACAGCCCCTAATCCCATAAGGGACGTTTTGCTTACAAACTGTACCTTCGGGGAAAACGCTATAAAATCCGTTTAGCATGATCATAGATCATTGATCCAGTTTTTTGATAGATATTAGATAAGTCATGAAATTTTCCGGTCTACAGCACCCGCTTGAATTGGGAGAAGTCGAAACCGGCGGAAATCGAAAATGAAAAATTGAGTTAAATATTTTTAGAGGATCCATCCTTGCTTGAGCGCTATCCAACAGTTAAAGCACATCCCCATATAATGTCTGTTTTGAAGGAAGAGTGGTTTTGCTGTTCGGAATGCGACTATAAAACGAAGAAAAATTCTCTCCTTGTCAAACATAAAAAGATGCATTCGAATGAAAGGCCTTTTAGAATTTGGTTTGTTAATACGATGTTAATTAGTTCGTCGAAAATAACCGGTGCCAAAAACATACATCCATTTTCATATATGTTTAACGGCTTTTTTTGTATCAAAACTGGCGGTTATAAAGTCAGACATACAATAAGTTAAAATCATGTTTTTATGATTTCTTGTTTCGAAATTATTGCGTAAACATACTTTCCATTTTTGTTGAAATATGTATACCTTACGAATTTTTGTGCTTAAAATATATTGCCAAACCAGATATTAGCTGTGAACTATGTAATTACACTGCCAAACGTAACGAACATTTAACTCTTCATCGGAAAAATGCCCATGAAGCAATGTCGAAAAATGCTCGTGAAAAGTTTAAATGTGAAAGGTGCGAACAGTCATATCTCTCAAGAACGGGTCTAAGGCTTCATCAGGAGGGATGCCAAATAGATAAAATACACAAATGTGAAAAGTGTGACTTCACAACAACGAAGGCTGGGTCTCTGGCTTGGCACATACGAAAAGAACATGTTGTCGACCCAAACCGCCTAAAGTAAGATGATTTGTAACTGATGGTTACCACCGTCTAACATGTTAAATTTACAGTGTTAAAATTAGGGTGCTCGCTACTGTCGAGTATAGCCACACCATTAATAATATTTAAAAAACAGATTAGCCATTCGATAGCAACAAAATGAGCGAGAAGCCGACCATTTTTGCGAATAACGAAAAAACTGTTTTTGGGAGCCTAGAAGTTAAAATTTGGGGGTCCTCGATATGAAGTTTTTAATCAGTGGATCGAGCTCTATACCCTAGTATAGTACCCTGATATGTCAATTTATTTGATATGGGCAGTTTTTGAAAATGGAACGAAAAGTTCCAGGCACCCTAGTTAAAATTAGACAGTTATATGTAGGGGTTGGTTATAAGGCCAATGCCAAAAAATTCGTTTGGCTAATCCTTTGTAGGAAATAATTGTCCTATAATTTAGGTGTAAACACTGTGGCTACCGTGGGTATTCGCCAACGCACCTCAAGTTGCATATTGAAAGCAACCACGAAAAAATCACAATATCATGTTCCTTATGTAAGTTCAAAACGACCAGTAATAGCGAGTACAACCATCATATGAACAGACGTCACGGAGACGTTCCTTGGAGTGAGCACAAAAAAGTGTACAAGTGTGACGTATGCAAATTTACCTCAAAGGTACAAATATTTACTTCAAAAATTCTTTATTTTTCATAACATTTTCACCGTGATGAATTTTTGGTATACCCAAAAATTAACATTGAGTCTTAAAGAATGTGCTGTTATGTTGTCACCCTTTATCTTGTAGATGTCCCTGTTTGCTCCGTTATCTTGCGAAAGTTGCAAGATAATGGCGCAGGGGGTGTAGATTGAATACAGTTATGGCATATGACGCGACACGAGCAAATTTTTTGAAAATTTTCGTTACGAATATCTACCCCATGTTCGCCTAAGGCAATTTTAATTTCTCAGAAAAATCTTTCTTTTCGCCGTATTCAAACACTCCTTGCTATTATCTGATTTCCGACTTCTCCATTATCAGGCGGGGATTTTACTGTTATTATAATTAAGCTGATTGAGAAAATTGATTTCCATCAAGAAAGCGAGCACGGAATGCAAAAGCAATTCACATGTTCAAAATGCAATGCAAATTTTAACTCTCGGCGAAACCTCAGAAGACATTGGTCCAAGGAGTGTTACATTAATGGATCTACGCTGTTAAAAAAAGAACCACCTCAGTCAACTATCGTCAGCAACATGAAGACAGAAATTGCTGCAACATGAAGAACGAATTGTTGAAAAAACTGATTTTTTTAAATAATCCATTTAAAATTATTTTATTATTCAAAGCTCTTCTAATAAATGAAGAATTCATATATAATACGATATATTTATAGA
>SCLG01000040.1:429323-447067 GCA_004367875.1 Oikopleura albicans
AAAATCTTTATTTTCGAACACAAAATCTGTACGTAAAATGAAAATATGGTTATTTTCCAAAGATTTTTCATGTCGGAAACTCCGATGTAGGTTGAGACAAACTATTTCATCAGTTTTAGAATTAGGAAGAGGTTTTCCAGAAGAAAGAACACAATTTCTCTAACAGGTTTGGTCATAATGAGCGAATGCATTTTTACACCATTTATAAACCATTCCGTTCTTTTTCGTCCTTTTGTTCGATTTGTGAAAAATATTTTAAAACTCCGATATTATAAGTTGCTTTTTCAGAACGAGATGACCAGATAACGGTTCCACCGCCGTTCCCCAGAGAAAAGTTTTTCGGCGAGTTTCCAATATAAGTTTTTTCGAGGAATCTTTAATAAAACGGTTTTCGAAGAAAAGGAAATCCGGAGATAACGTTTTTCGAAGAATTTTGAAATGGCCTGCCGAAGAAAACTTTTTAGGCAAATTTCTTTTTTTTTTCTAATTCACACGGTACCGCAGTTTCACGTATAGGAAGTTGGGGGAAAATCCATGAAAAAGCTTTGAATAATTTTAATAAATAGCGCAAGTTATTGTAGAGTGAGGAAGATTATTCACCGCCTTTGTTGGATATCCCCTGGAGCTACTACCGACTCGGCAGTAGCGAGTAGCCATAGCATAACTTGTTCTGTATAGAGTGAACCTCACCAAAAAAACCTATTCGAGGTGTCCTATGGACAATATGATATTGTATAAATTATGCCGTAAGAGTTTTACGAATACGTTTTTTTTTCTGAAGCTCTCCTTCATTAAGCACAAATATTTTGTGATGTAATTCTGAATTATACGCGTGGTCTTATTTCAAATTTCTTTTTGAATCAAATTAAAACAAGCTTATCTGATGTTCAAATTACACGGTTCATGGCGGAGATTTATCGCAGATTTTGGAGTGAAATCCACATTTAAAGTATGAAATGTGTTTTAAATTATTGTGGTATTATACGTAACATAAGACCTAGCCTCGACCATTCACTTTTGTTGAGCAGACTTATTATTTCCAAATAAAAAAATCTTTACAGATTAGAATTTTTACATCGAATTGTTGAGATAAATTTTAGTGGAATTTTTTGCGGAAAAATTTTCATTTTTGCTAGAGCGAAAAACACAATTTTTATGACTTACTTGTGGTTATTTATAATTTTTTACTATTACAAACTCGTTTTAGTGTTTGTAAATTTTACCGACCCTATAAAGTTATAAAGTTATAATCTATAAAGTATAATCGGTCAATGATTGACACTACTAAGGTCGACCATATGATGCGCTGTGGTCGTTTACCCTAAATATAAAAAATACGCAATTTGAGGTAATTCTAAATTCGGGTGAAAGTTCGCGTGAGCATATACAGTATATAATATACCATATACACAGTATTATACAGTCTATAATATACTGATATACAGTATAAGTTATACTGTATAACGTTTTAAGTAATTATTTATTTCTCGCATAATTAAAAAATAATTAATAATTAAGCTTTTAGAGTATCTTCACCAAGAAATATATACCGTATTTATCATACACGGATTAGGTGAAGACAGTATTTAAAAATACATTTAAGGTCAAGCTAGTTATTTTGAACTTAACCTTATAAACACCCCTGAACCCGTTAAATGACCAAAGTTATTCAAATAAGAACTAGAAAGGTGCACCCGCTGCAAAAATATTCGGAAGTAATGATCGCATACTTGGTCACATTGACGTTAAATAACAATCGAACACTTGATATTTATGAAGTGATCATCCACATAATGCGTTTTGCTTCTGGCACAAGTTTTCTTAAAAATCTACTAGGGCGATTCAGAAGAGGAATTGCATTTTTAATTTTCATATATTTTCATGTAATTGGTAAATTGAGTTTACTCAGTTTGACTCTCCCAGGACTTCTACGGGATGATTTAACGAATAAAGTCTATTTTTTACCTTGTGAATTCAGCGGGAAATACGCATTTTTAAATGTGAGTTGTATTTACTCACTTTGACTCTGGCAGTTACTGAGTCCAATCGAATAATCGCGATTGAGTTTATTAACTATTAACAATGACTCCATCAACATCGTGAAATCGACGAGTTTTGATTAAATATTGAATCTTAATGACAACAAAACGTCAATGCATGTTATTATCGGCGCCAGCTGCATCGAGTGAAAAAAAAACTTGAAGTTATGAGATATCTGTCATATGTATTGATAATGAACCTCGTTGACACCTTGCGAGGGTAAAAAAACCATTTTTACCGTACTAAAATCGAAAGCGATGGTTTGCTGTCTTTTCGGAATTTTTATTTTATTACTGAACCATATGTAACATATGGTATGTTTATTTCATGCTGATTATAAGGTCAACTCCGTTTTGTGGCATTAAGGTCAAGTCTTTTTTCCTAGGTAAAATTATGCTTTCAGGACTTTGCTATCGACAAAAAAACTGCGATTGTTTATAAATATTTTAGTAAATTAAGGTTTTTTGATTAAAAATCCATAAAATGATGTCTGTTTCAAATTATAGTTTAAAATCGTTTATACTCCTATTTGTTTTGGGGTTTAACTTCAACGATTTAAGGTCGAGTAATTTGTGTATTACGAGACCATTATTTTTTTTTGATTTTTTGGTTTATTGTCAAAAAATGCAATTTATATGATTTCACATCGAATATTACCGGTATGTTTCGTGCAATTGAAAACTAACTCCCCTAAACTAACTGTTTAATAAATGTTAAATTGAGCGCGTACCTGCTGTACTTCTAAAAATCAATACTTTTTTTCGAAACAGAACTCTATATATATAGTTTGTAAATCAATTCAATGTTTACAGTTCTACAAAATTAGCATCAAAATGTTTGAAACAATGTTTCTGACCCTTTTAAACTCATAACATGTAAACATTTAATTCGACGCCAATCAAATTTGCTGAATCAGATCAGCATGTACCGTTCAAGTTCAATCGTGATAAAAATGATTTTACTAAATTTAATTTGACCCTATTCGGAGTAATTATTGGAAATGTTTTAATTTAGGAGAATGAAATGTGTATTTAACAAATTTTATTTTGCTTAGGATTGTCCATATTCGCACGACATGTTCATTACACCAAAAATTCATTTGTATTAGAGATGGCCAAATTTTTGTGTAAGCTTTTTATACTGAATTTTCTTCCTGAAATTTGGCGTGACTTTAGCTGNAAAACATGTGAAACCGACGATCTGGTTTTCGTAAAAAGGAATGAGAAAATAAACGAATGTCCACCTTCGATGGACAACAGAGAGTCTTTCCAAAGCTTTTTTGACGGATTTCTCCACGAAAAAACTATTTGTTTGGATAAGGTGCCAATTTGGCTCATCAAAAAAAAAAATACTAAAAATAAAAATTTTTGATGAGTGTGTAGTTTTTTGTCACTTTTTGAGTACTGTAGTAAAAGCATTCGATAAAAGATTAACTTACTTATACACTGACAGCTTTGTTAAGCTCCAGTTTCCATAACGTTATGTAAACCTACAGGTCACTAAGTTTCTAGGCACAAAGTACCTCTAGAACAAGCACAACTAATTAAAGGGTGATTAATTTCGGCATCATGACATGAATGGTATCATGTTTGAATGGAACCGAGAGACAGGTGCATAATCCTGCTCAAAATCCAATTTGTCATGACCAGCGTTAACATTTTCCAGCTCCCTTGATCCTTGTCCACTTTTCCATATTTTTTGTTTTACCTCCTGTTTGAAGCGCTAATTAGTGTAAAATTTTGAGTGCCGTTCTGGTTGTAATTTATTATTAGCAAAAAAAGAGAAAGACGAGCTCGTGAAATGCGCCAAGCAATTTTTTTGCGTTAGTCTTATTTTTGATGTTATGCTTCCTAATCATACTACTGGTTTAGTCTCATGAAAATCGGCTGCGCGTTTCTAGTATACCGTGTCGGTATATTTTAAAATTATATTGGCCAATAGGAGCACCCCATTGCAAGAAAAAAAGAAGAAAATTGCTCTATTCTAGAAACGCTCAGCCGATTTTCATGAGGCTCAACCTGTAGGACATTTATAATGTTTAAATAATCCCCACGAAAAACAGTTTATGATTTTAGAAATAAACAATTTTTTTTTGAAAACAAGGTGTGTCCTTTATAATATAAAATCCCCGCATCGTCAACGAAGCAGCTTTTTTTTTACTTTTTTTAACTAAAATGATAAAATGTGGTTATTAGTATTATGTACTATACTCAGAAGTGTTGTCTGATACACTTTTTTATTTTTCATTAAACTTTATTTCACGATTTTTGAAAAGATTTTCGGATTAAAATTGTGCAGTTATCCTTTATCCAGTGTATCCAGGTATCCGGCTGACTGGCTCGCTCCAACTGTTATTCGGTATCTTTTTCTCAATTTGTTTTTTGACGATTCCGTCTATTTCAATTTTGACTGTTTAAAAATTAACTAGTTGATATATACCCGAATGATTGTATGCGGTACAAATAAGGCGGATTTATGGATAGGTTTCCATTATTTTTTCATTCTATTCTTATCCCGAACACTATGCTATTTATTCATAAGCCAGATTATTTTTTGTATTTTTCCCCACTGTTCCGCCCACACACTGCGCAGTTATCCGGCAGTTTTTGTTCGTGGAACTTGTCGAAGAACTACTCAGGGGTTATTATTTTAGATTTTTTCGACCTCAGAGAACATAAAAAAGTCTCATTTTTTGTCATTCAAAAAACTTCGAAAGCTATCCTGCCTTAAACGTTAAAAATGATATCAGCCAAATAAGAACTTTTTAAATTACATATGTTATAAACTAATCGTTCTTCTTTACTTTACGGGCTTTATCTGATTTGTTGTCTGAAGCGCTAATTAGTGTAAAATTTGAGTGCCGTTCTGCTTGTAATTTATTAAAATTAAAAAGAGAGAGACGGGGAGTAGCGAAATGCGCACGAAAAATTCTCCTCCGCTAGCTTGTGCCGAAGAGTTCTAGCCAGGCGCGGTGAGTCGCGATCAGGCCTCCCCCCGTTTTCTCGTTTACTCCAGTTGCCTAAAAAAATCTGTAATAAAAAAGGTCCCCCTGATCTCACGGGGCGAAGCATAAAGATAAATTGCCAAAACGAAAAAAAGAGACAGCAAAAGAAAACGCTAGAAAGACAAAAAAAAATTGAAACATTTTTTTTCACGAGAGACTTTACTTTTTTTGTAAACGCACGCGATACTGGCGCCCACGCTTCCAATCTAAATATCATAATCAGTCTTTTTTATTTGAGAAACGCAAACGCCGAACGTCAGTATATTTTATTTTTTTCTTGGTGCTCTGAAAAATTATATAATTTTACAAAAAAACTACAAACGAAATAAACAATTGAATGAAGAGAATAGTAAAATAGAGATTTGAAACGAAGAAATACTACGAACGAAAAGATGAACGTTTTGAAAGGTATGTACGAGAGAAGTTTTATAGTGACCTAATGTGACCTTATCTGACCTCGGGTTCCTTACATGAACTATTTCAAATTTTAGTAATAAACCAACCAAATTAACCTAATTAGTTGGTAGAAAGTGGCACCTTATTTTCTGCAAAAAAAAAGATAAAATTTGATATGAATTAGTTCAATTGTTGTCGGTCATAATTGACTCATGTAATTGTTACGTTTTCATAGGGCATCGTACGATTAAAGTTTTTGGATTTCTTTTTGGATTTACTACACTAATTAAAGCCTGAACTCGTTGAAGTTAAAATTTTTGTTTGAAATATGCACAAGAAAATTACCAAAACTAGGAATTAGCGAAAGAAAAAAAAAGACTAAAAAAAATTTGAGTAGTCAAAATTCCGTTGACATATTTGTATTTGAGAAGCAGAAATTCTTGCTGAACCTTTTTTTGCTTTTCTTTACTTGAAAATGAAACAACTTAGGCAGATTAATTTTTTTGTGACTTTTAAAATTTGCGGTTAAAGAAATAGTGATAAACGGTTAACCGATAAGTGAGAAAAACAAACTCATTTCGGCGGCATTATATAAACCACTTGTCAGATATCATGGAAGCGTCATGTAATCAAAGTATCATCTTGGGGAACATTTTTCGGCCTAATCGGCCTTCAGACTGCAAGAACAAAAAAAAATCGGGGTCATTATTGTTCACAATTAAAGGCTAATTAATCAGTACATATCGGGCACCGGTTCATTTAGGTGAATGTTAAGATATGATGCCGTTTTCAAAAATTAATCGTCGGCCAAATATAACGGGCAAACTTCGACGCATATTTTAGGCTCCAATTTTAAGTTGAAGCAAATGGTATATCCGATTAATTGACATCTTTTCTCAACATTAATAATTCTAACCAATGAAGTAGAATAAATTAATTCATTAACTGTCCCGCGCCACCGTACCCACATTTGGGTACGAGAATGGTTTATCGTAATTTATTCGTTAACCGCTAACGTTATAACCAAACGGACAAAGGAATGGTAGTTGGCTACCAAATGTGCGTTATATCCATATCAAACAATTTTTTTTAGATTAACCCCTTGGCCTCAAATTGGATCAAAGGTACCCAAGTAAGCCACCATAATTCGTATTTTATTTGTTTTGTCTCTGTGTGATGATAACAAATGGTTCCGTAGTACAAATTAGACATCATAACAAAATTATTTCCAATTTTTTTTTGTGAACCTAATGGGAACTCGATTTTCACCGTTGTGCTGTTATCGTAACAAGAAATAAATTGTAAAGTGTTCTCTCTTTCTCAGCGTAAACATAATATAAACCAGGATGTAAACTTGGAACATATTATAAACATTGTTCTGTGACCTACGACAAATATTTTTTTTGTGTGCGCCGTTATCTTTACACATTAAAAAAAATATGATACGAAATTGGGTAGCCCGCTAGGGGAGCGTCCCATTTGGACCTGCACTCGCTCTTGTTTCTGAGCGCAGCAGCGGGCGACTGAAAATATAAAAACGAGTTTAAGGATATGCAGATAGCATTGTTTACAAACTTTACTTCTCGGGAAAACGCTATAAAAAAAGTTCTGCCATATAAATTTCATCGATTTTTTGTGTTTTTAATGTATAAAGGTGGGAACCAATAAATAACAAAATTTTTGAGACTTTAACTATTGCCCTTGAACCCCCACGTGGCCGTGAAGTTCATGAAAACTCAAATTTCCAAATTTAATGCAATCTACAGTTTTCAACCGATTGACTTCGTTTTTTTGCAAAATAGTCCGAATAATAATACAATTTTTTTCAAAGAGCCTTTTTTTGATATATGGTCTTGAACTTGAGAAATTTCAAAAAATCTGAAAACAGAGGCTAATTATGAACTTTTATGAACTTGAAATTTAGTGAACAAAACAAGATATCACAAAAAGGCTCTTTGAAAAAATTTTAAATCCCTTAAATTTGGCCACAGAAATCAAATTAATGCGATGTTCGGTACTAAAAAAATAAAAAAGCGGTATGCAAGAGTCACGTCGAAAAAGCTTGAGTTTGTGTAATAAAAGGTGCAGTAGTAAGAAAGTGATAGATATTTTTGAATAAAAAACGTCACTCACTTTTACTATGAACCTTGTCGATTACTTTTNATATGCACATCGAGAGAGATATGCACATCGCGAGAGACATTGCTCGTGGTACTCACGAACAGTATGACCATTTTTCTAGGGGAGCTGGTCAATCAACTATAAATGTGATATTCATATTCCTAGATTGACAAATGAGCTACGAGGTAGACCTGTTGCTTTTATAACCAATTGTCCGAAAGCTTTTTGTGACGAAAAAATTAAAAAAAGTGTATAAGTGTAAAAGTGATAATGCTTTTTTGGAAACATAAAACTGGAAAAGGGCAAATCGAGAAGTAAATTCCGATAAGAATGAGGCCTACTAGGCCTGGCCTAGAAAGAGGTACATCGAGATGTGTTTACACATTTTTGTGAAAAACGCAAATCGAGAGAGACATGCACATCGAGAGACCCCTGACTGTAGTTAAATCTGCCTATTTACACCTCTGCGCCGTTATGTCTCATCACATTATCTTTTGATTTTGCTTAAAATATTTCATATGGAAAACTTCTGTAAAACGTGTTTTTTAGTATTTTAATTAAAACTTTTTATTAATTAAATTATATAATAAAGCACGTTTTCTTACGCTGGACGGTTAAATTTATAAATTCTCTCAACATGAATAACTTATTTAGATAATTTTCTAAGATATTACTTTTACATTTTTTCTCCACTATATGTTAATCAGCTATCTCGTAACGATAAACCAACTTTTTTAAATTAGAAAAATTAACACTGTTCCTAATTATAAAAATTAAAATGCATTAATTAATGTATAGAAGAAGAATTAGTCTTTCAGATTTTTTTGTTAATTTTGAAATCGGCTCAGTAGTTTGGCTGTAATAACGAAATCAACCGTACCCAGATGTGGGTACGGTGGCGCGGGACGGGTTCTTTTTCGCGGTGGCGCGGGACAGTTAAGCTAATCGGCTCTATTACATCGAACACTTTATTGTTAATGCAAATATTACGTCAGATTCTACATAATTTTAATATGTTTTATTTTGAACTCTATTCATGTTTAAAAAAAGAAATAATTTGATTAAATTTATACAGTACATCATTTGACTAAACAGCGCAAAGTTCGACAATTGACGTATTTTTGTCAAGGTGCGTCAAGTTTGGCTGAATCACTTTTATGGGCGATTCGACATGGTTATAATTACAAATAATAAGGGTTAAAACTCAATTTATGATGTCCGAAATAAGTTTTTTGGCTCTGGAAAGTTTGAGAAAATGTCCCCAAAGAAAATCTGGCTGTCTAGTAATTGAAAAACGTACTTATTAAACGAGTAAAAGATGTGAAATGATTCTACACTATTTTACACACGATATGTCCGATATATTTATACGAGTTTTTAATGTGTTGATTACCGGTAATTCAATGTACGATCAAACTTTGATAACAAAAAAATAGCGCATCAAAAATCCATCAAATTTTCGTTCAAAAAAGTTAAATGCGTGTGTTTTCGTTTCTTGACATAGCGTCTCATTTTTGGTCAGGATAAGATCTGTACTACGCATCGTTTATGCTGAGTGTGGCATAAATTTTCGCGAAAAAGAAAAACGTGTAGCCAGTATAAAGTTCATAGCAAATATTTACCATGACGTTGTGAAGATTACTTTTGGCATTAAACTGCAAAAGAAAAACAAATAAAAAAAAATGCAGAAAATTTTCTTGTTCAGGGAGAGAGCCTCTCAGAAAGGCTGATTATAAGGTCTTAGGTAAAAATCTATAGTAAGACCCTATAATCACCCCTCCCCCTCCGGATGTCTGGAGAGCAAATAAACTGTTATTTTTGATGGAAATGTGGACAGGAAATATTTACCAAAACATTAGATTTGACATTCAACTAAAGCAAAAAAAGTCTAAAATTCCAGAAATGTATTTTAGCTTTGATCAATAAAAAAGTAAACCTTGTAGGAAGTCTAAAAAATTATGCCACGGCGTTTTTTTGTTAACAATCGGCGTACATCAAACAGTATAAAAACTCCGCGTGTATTGTTTCTTAACTCTCAAGTGGAGGCCAACACCCTCTTGAGTTCTTTTTTTAAATTTTCTTGGTCGACATTTTTTTTACTTTTACAAGTCAAGTTAGCTCTTAACGTTTTTAATGTCAATATATTTTTGATTTATGTAATTATATTATCTTTCTTAAAAATAAAGAAACAAAAAATGCAAATTGATTTTTTGGACTTTTTTTGTGAACTCCCGCTGAGAGATTTAGAGTCTACCAGCGGGCGATGATTGAAGGGGACATGTGCAATGGAAATTTCTCATGTAGGGATAAATGTCGAACCGCCTTTGAATTCGGCTCCACATTCTTCCGGAAATAATTCTTCCTAATCCCCGATTTGTACAAATAAACGATAATTATACTTTTGTCAGGTGAGAACGGCAAAGTTTGCCTACGTTTAACTTGCTGCCAGCCAATCAAATAAGCGTATTGTATCACTCTAAAATCTTCCACTCACGGAAATATGATTCCACGACCCCCAAATTTTAACCCCTAAGGCCCCATACAAGTCGTTATTGGATTCGGGAGAAAATACGGTTATTGCGTAATGGGAAAGACTGTATAGTACATTACAAGCTGCGCGGGGAGTTGTTTGCGTGGCTAAAGGACGCTAGCCAATAGGAGGCGCGTCTAAAAAAGCATGAGCCAATAGGCGCGCTTGTCAATTCAGTTACAGACGCTCCGCGCCTACGTATACCTTGTTATAACTTATAACAGTCCTTCCCAATACGCAATAAGTTATTTTGCCGTATTTTTCTCTCGAAAGCAATAGGGACTTTTAGGGGCCTTAGGGGTTAAATAATTTTTAAGGAATATCACCGGGAAATTAGTCTACTTATTTTCACTGAAACTGTTTAACTTTAAAATATCTATTTTTGGCATAAAAAAGCTTTTAACGTAATGACTTTTATAATATAGCTAAAACATGCCGCCATTTCATCATACTTGATCATAACGATACATTTAATGACACTTTTGACAGATAAAGTAGATACAATTTGGTTTAATTGGATTCATATTTCAATTTAGTATCTAAAACTAAGCCACGGAATATCTGTAATTAAAAAAAACGAAAGGAATTCGTCAACTTAATTATGTCATGGGCTTGGCAGAACGTGAACATCGGCGAGTATTATCAAAAGATCCGGATTAATTGACGCGCTACACTTTGAGACGTAATTTGGATATTTTGGGAATAATTGTAAAAAAATATTTTATTTTGAGGGCATAGATTTGGCACCGGTTGGACTAGGCGCAAATAAAAAATGGATAAATTAGCGGCTCTGTTGAATAGTTACCGGTGTATTGCACTACTCTTGATAGCCTAACATTAAAATCTTCAATCAAAATTACAGGGGGAATTGGGTGGTTATAGGTCGAAGTTCAATCCTGGCACAATTTTTAAGTTCACTGATTTTTGAGTAGAAAATCCTTTATTTATGTTAGCTCAAAATTGGTGACACGTCATAAGCTCATAGGTACTGCATTCGGCGTCATTCATTATGTTAGATCATTCAACAGATAACGGCTGGTCTTTATTGTGCACCACCGCACATTTTGTTTTTGATGGTTTTTTAAAGTAGCCGAAAGGAAGAAGAAAATGAAAAAAAATGGTACTAACCCTTCAACCCAAATATTTGCAAAGCACAGTTCGTATCTCACGCAAAAATCTTGTACCACCTTGCAACATATTTACCCTTTCGCGATCACAATTGGTGTCAGTCTTTTATAATTTATTATCATTTTTTTGTTGTGGCTTTGTGACAGTGTTCTTCAGTTTGTTTGGATTTTATTATTGCCTTATTTGCTGCCCGGCGACGCAATTTTTTTTCCTATCGTTATTTTTTTCTTATTTAATTTTTTTTTTGGATAAATGCCGTCCGTAAAGGCAATTATTTTCGTTTCGTCTCTTTTGATTAGATCATTAAGCCTTCGGGTTCAAAGCATAGTAAATAAATGAGAGGAAATATCACACGTAATTTATAAGTTTCGTTTGTCATAAAGCTGTATGATTTTTTTTGTCGATTGGATTATAATGGAGTTCATTTGAGTGGTAAAGGCGCTCTGTTTGGATTGCTAAACATTCAACTTTTAAAGAGCGGCCTGGTAATAAGTCACTTAAACAATTGTTACAGGCCAGAAAATTAACAACTGCCATATAAATTATATAATTGTAGAAAATTTTGGCGCGCTTTGCGGAGCTGTTCTGTCATCGGTACCATTTCATTCGTATTGTTGAATTTTTCAAAAATTAACGTTGGCATCTAAGACCGCTTTTTCAAGTATAAAATTAGGTTCCATCATAACGTATTTCGTGACTATTTAAAAATCATAAAACAATCTGTGTGGTATGAAACAATGAGCTCAACGATTTGTTGGTTGATCTAGCAAATGAATGCCACTTGTTTCAAGAGATATATGTAGTAACTCTGAGTGCTACAGTGTAGCCGCTCAAGCAGTGAACTTTTTTTCCTTCTCATAGTTAAAAGAAAAAATCGAATTATATAGCCTACTTAGTTGCACTCAAAGTGTCATTGACATATGCTCGGCATTCAATCATTGGAGGCACAGTTAAAAAGTTAATCAACCTGAAACTGTCGCCCCGTTTTTTCCGCGCGGATCATAATCAATAATGGTAGTCGGGGATTTGGATTTCGCGCGCTATTTTGCGCCCCGAAACTATCCGATACTCTTGTGTTCCCGACCGTGTTTTTGGTTCGGGAGACGTCAAGCATGTAACGGTTAATATCGTATATCCAACATTTGAGACTTCGACCGACAATGTTCCACTTTCTATAATTTGTTGATGGATATTGATTATACACTTCTCAGCAGGAACTTTTTAATAGTAAAATTTGTGCTAGATGCGTGTTTAACTCTTATGTCCCAATTTTCCTAATTACAGTCCCTGCTCAAAAAACGTTGCGATTTGTGGCTCACAAATCGTAACGCTTTTGGGTCATGACGTCATTTCGTAACGCTTTTGGGGCTAACGCTTTTGGAGTACGGTCTGTCTTTTTTAAAGAAACGTAAGGAATCATGAAAAAGTCATACAAGATAACAAAAAATACGAATTGTCATAATAGTCACATACCGTGCGACAAATAATTCAACATGCCCCTGAGAGTTAATAAATTATACTAGTACGTAAATAACGCACGCATTTAGTTTGTCACCGGCTTGTAATCAAATCTGTATGCAAAGAGTAGTATTTGAATTTATATGGGATTTTTTTTTTGTTAATTTTCAATTTGTCAATATTCTCGTCTGTTCCCTGCTCGTAAATTTTCTTTTCTGTTTAATGAATGTTTCGCAGCTAGCTCAGCATCATTGTGATATTTACCAATTGGACATTTTTTGGTGATAATTTTTAACGTTTCGATCAACAAGTGTGCTAAACAAATTTTTATTTCTGGGTGGCAACGCTTGACTACTGAATACTCTCAAAAGTTTTCATATCAAATAATATGCTTTTGAACGAAATTATTACGGTCTCTCCGACAGAGCCCGCGGTAACGCGGCATCTCGCAAAAAAAGTTTCTCGCGGAAAAAGTTATTCACTGAAATTCCGCGAAATAGGTTTTCCGCGAAAAACTACAAATGGCTTCTGAAGAAGCATTCTTTAGGAAATTCTGCGAGATACGCGGTGCCTAGAGCACACTGCGTATAGTAAACTATAAAAATAATTTATATTTTTCATTGTTATGACGGGCTAACAATGCCTAATATACTTTTGTATCAGTTACACTTTTGCTTCCAAGTCCAAAAGGGTTACGAATCTATATTTCTAAGGGCAATAAAACTGGCAATAAATGACTTGAGATAAATTTAAAACACAAACGTTAAAATATGAAATCACTGTTGCAGATAGGGGACAGGACGTCGAGACGAGTTTTTTTGGATTCGCCAACGTGACGGTCAGGCATGGAGCTTATTCAACGATTGTCTAGTTTCGGCAACCTGTTTTGACTTTAGTCATACTTTGTATTTCAATGAATTAACGTCAGTTGAAAGAAAAATTTTTAAATCAATGATATAATTTGACTTTTTTCAAACTTTGCATAGATTTGTGACGTACCAAATTCAATCGGCGTAGAAAAAGCTTTGTGTTATGTGTGTATTGGGTGAAATTCCCGTTAATTGCCTCATTTTCAAAATTTTTTAGTGTTTTAGACGCCTTGCATTTGTAATTGTTTCATGGTAAAATTTCATTGCGTATTCGGTACCCATTTGTTTAGAAGTCCTGCCAGAAAGCGAGCAAATGATACTAAACGAATTAGCGTCAGTTAAATTGCACGGTATTGAGGATTTTATGGTTCATTCGTGACCGTTTTCACTCACCGAGGGCAATAAATATTGAAGATTGAGGAGGCTATTTTTTAAGACTTGGTAAATCAATCGACAGCTCCTCCTCTTTTATATGTCACATTTTTACCCTTTGAGGGTCTTTTGATCAACCACAGGTGTTGATCGTAAACGTGTGGCAACCCCTTTTTATAACGGTTCTCAGAGGGGTAATCAATCAATTGGTAAGATACTACTGAAAGACCATGTAAATCTCCGGTGACAGGGACTAATCCAATTGGAATTTCTACAAATCTTCATCTTACAGTTGATACCAATATATAAGGATTTCTGACGATGAATTCAAATCGAAATTTTTTGTTTTGAAAACTAAGTTTAGGCAATTCTAGCCCGGTCAATTTTGTCTTTTCAATTCGTCGCGTTGATTGGAGGCTAATTCAAATCGTGAGTGATAATTGGTCGCATAAACCTACAAGTATCGCGCGAGACAATTTACCAGAAACGCGAAAAAATCATTGTACACTATATAATAAAAACATAAATGAGGAAAATCTAATTATCGATGAAACAAGTTTTTTGACGTCTTCATAAAAAAATGTATGTTCTATGAATAATCTCGTCCAAATAACCCGTATCTTCCGACATGTGATTTATAACTTTTAAATTGGAGCTAATTTCACGCCAAATGTAACCAGTTCTAAAACTGTTATCGATTGGAGCTGTAGGATTTGACATCCAAATTGATCCTATTGTATTTTCAAAGACCCACTATTTGAATGATGCAGTTTTAAAATGTTTTGAACTTCATATTTTATATTTTCATTCCTAATTCAGAAATTTGAATTTTCATCCACGATATTGACCTCAGAAATTTTATTTAAATTTTTAAAAATTACCATGCTTACTTCCGGTGAATTTGCTACCTCCGGTAAAAACATTAACTTGTTCAGTTTTTTTTTGATCTGTTATCGGTTTGGTATGTTTTTCCTTGAAAAAATAAATGGACCTATTATGCCCACCAGATATTAAATCTTTGTGAGTTCCTTGTCGAACATCATTTTTATTTTTTTTTTGAAGTTAATTATTGCCATTTAAAATGAAATTTCCGCAGATTTTTTCTTTCTGGCAAATTAGCGGATTATTAGTTTTTGGAACGTAAATTTTCCGGTCAATTTATCATTGACATCTTTTAAAATGGGACTTTTTGATGGATCAGATGGACATAGTTGAATAATCAGGATGTACTTAATATCAGTTTAAGTCACATTATGATTAATGAAGCACTTCAATTACCGTTTCTAAACACCCGCAAACTGAGTAGTCTAATCCGAGTTTATGAATTTGTATTTTTTACTATCGAAATTCTGGCACCATAAAACCTTTAGTCTTTTTATTCGATACATTTGCTGTGCCGTAAAAAGCGTAGGCAATTTCGACCGCATTTTTGAGAAATTTCTCATCCTTTCTGACCGCCTTTTAACTCGATTTTCAAGAAAAGTTTTTTGTGCGTTATTTTAATTAATCAACTATTGTTGGAAATATTTCCGATTCCCCTCTCATTTTGATACAACAGTTTTTTTATACCGAATTTTCCAAGATTTGTTTTTTTGAAAAATTCAATTGGACTAACCCGCTTGCACCTCATGATTAATAAAGCACTTCAATTACCTCTTTTAACCTCGTGGAACGATTTTTGGGGAGAGTAATTTAATCCGATTTTATGAATCTTGGAATTAATCGTCCATTCATAGGAGTCTTTTTTGTGTGTTATTTTACGACCGAAAGTGAATGGACGGCACACGACACGTTCCCTTTGTTCCGGAATTTATCACACGAGTCCCCATTCTAGTCAATAGCATAATAACCAATTTTAATAGGATGACCGGGCCTTGACGTACAGAAAACAGAATACAGTACATGATCAAGTAGAATTAAGCCCCTGTTGACCGCAAGTTTTGCTTATAATTACCGGATTGGTGTAAATGCGTAAAACCAAAGGTGCGGCTTAAAACTTCGACAAAATCACGGATATTTGTTTTTGAAACCACATCATTTTAGAGTGAATCTTGAATCAGTACGCATAGTAAAAAATACTAAATTAGAATGGAACTCATAAATGATCAGTGATAATTATCTAATACGAAAAAACAAAATGCAGAATAATAATCATGGATTCCATTCCGAACACATTCATGAATCATGATGTTTAACATGCCCTACGACATTTTGTTTTGATGATTTGGCAGAAAAAACACAAAAACTTGTAGATGATGGTGTGTATATGATTATTTTGGAATGCGGTCGTATTTTGTGGTCAGCAGTGTTTTTGCGATACCAGTCGTGTCAATNGATCAAGTAGAATTTAGCCACTGTGGACCGCAAGTTTTGCTTATTATTACCGGATTGGTGTAAATGCGTAAAACCATACGTGCGGCTTAAAAGTTCGACAAAATTACGGATATTTGTTTTTGAAACCACATCATTTTAGAGTGAATCTTAAATCAGTACGCATAATAAAAAATACTACATAACGTCGCAGGGGCTTCTTCGAAATAATTTCTTGGACTTTTTTAATTCAAAATTGCGCTTAATATATCTATCTCAATCAGCTAAATTAGAATGGAACTGATAATAATTATAATTTATCTAATACGAAAAAACAAAATACAGAATAATAATCATGGGTTCCATTCCGAACACATTCATGATGTTTAACATGCCCTACGACATTTTGTTTTGATGATTTGGCAGAAAAAACACAAAAACTTGTAGATGATGGTGTGTATATGATTATTTTGGAATGCGGTCGTATTTTGTGGTCAGCAGTGTTTTTGCGATACCAGTCGTGTCAATCCATGGCGAGGTATTTAATGTCATGATTTACATAATATAATGAGATTTAGATTTTTTACATACACGCGGTTTAAGTTTAGTTTTGTTTTATTTTAAACATCAAGTATATTATGTTCAATATACGAGGCGCTTTAACCATCCATTAGGTTCGGCAGTTTAACTCATTGGATGTTTTTTTGTCAAACATAGGAAAAACATCGAACTAGAGTTGTATGTATGACATATACTTCTATCATAGAAGTTCTATGTATGTATATGATATAGAATATTTCAATTTTGGAGTTATATTTATGAAAAAATATAATGTTTAATACATATAAGCAAAAAACCTAAAACATACTTTTTATGTGATCCTAACATCGTAATTAATTTTCAACAATTCTAAATTATTCACTGGTACATAACACATAACTTAAAAATTATAGCCTATAACGCCATAAAATGTTTTAAATAAGTTAACACATCGAAACTAAATCTACCCAGCGAATGGGAGTTAAGGAATTGAGAGTCTGAAAAAATCCGGGATAAAATCTAGTGTCAATGGACCCATTCATTTTTGCGGTCGTTAATTCTGGAGAATTCCAAGCTCGGATCATGAATAAAAATAAAAATCGTTTCATTCAATTGAAAAAGAAAAATAATCTGTAAAATTGAAATTGGTATTAAAGCTGAAAACATTGTCTATTTAACGGGCTCTATAAATGCTTACAAATAATAAGCCCGGTTTCAATGATGTCTGAGCCGTTCTTTTAACCGTCTGGGTCCACATTATTGTTTTCTATTCGATGACTTCCGTGTTTTTTTGTTTGTGTTGAATCTCAAGCGTTATAAAAACAAATGTAATCTAATCCGGATTTTAACAGTTAAAGTGAAGTTCCCACGACCTTGAGCGGGAATAATATTTTGACATTTTAAAAGCCTAGTGCCAGTGTGGCCCCAAAAATCGGCACCTTTGTATGTGTGTGTGCATGAGCTTGACAAATTGTGA
>SCLG01000040.1:463737-478180 GCA_004367875.1 Oikopleura albicans
TACAGTCCCTACTCCCAATACGGACGCTCCCAATACGGACGATGCTCCCAATACGGACGCTTTTTCGGCGAAAAAAACGTTTTTCCCAATACGGACGCTGCGCCTTTTTTGTGTTTGGGCAGCCGATTATCCCAATAAGGACGCTTTTTGCACGGTAAAATTGACACATTTCTTCAAAAAATTTGATATATGTGTATTAAAATGGCTTATTTAAGTGTAGAATATTGTCATTACAGTCCCTAACTAGTTAACGGATACCGTATAATCTTTAAAATGTACCGGTCAAAATGTACCAGTAAGGGTTTGGGATTCCCCCGGTGGCGCGCCATGGCGACCTTCTACAAAAAAAAAAAATTGTTTTTAGTTGCCATTGTGTGTTAAATTGTGTAAATTACGTTTTGAAAAGGTAAACATATTAATACCCAAGTGAACGAAATCCAATGAAAAAAGAGTTATTATTATAACTATTATTTATACACCGGATGCGGAGTTACCAGGCGGGTTTCGCGACAAAAAACCGCCTGATAACTCCGCAGGGCGTAGGCGGAATGGGGGAAAAAGTTGCAAAAAAAAGCTGCCTGATAACTCAACGAGCGGGCAAACCTGCCTGATAACTCCGCACCCGGTGTAGTACTCATTAACTACTAGTAAGAGCTCGAATGACAGGGCCATTCTGATTCGCAGGTCTTCAAATTGTGTCCAACAATTAAAAAATGTTCAACATAAGCCATTCTAATCATCCAATGTCCAGAATAAGCCATTCTATTACAAAAATGTCCAAAAATCATCCCAATACGGACGCTGCGCCCAATACGGACGGTGCTCCCAATACGGACGCTATTTTGGAGAATCAAAAACGTCCGTATTGGGAGTAGGGACTGTATCCTATTACGGCCGCTTTTATAGGCCGTATTTTGAAGGCGATAGTTCCAGGGCCGTTTTTTCTTGATAAGTTTGGCCTAAGTCGTTTATTTGTAGAGATGTGTGTATTGAAATGGCTTACAGTCCTTTCTACTTTTTGGGACAATTGCTCCTTTTTGGAACGTTTTTTTGGTCAAAATGGGGCCATTATAATATAAAAATGATCCTTTTTGTAACGATGCTCCTTTTTGGGACGTTTTCAGTTCGCGAAAATAGCACCCGAAAAAGGATTTACAAAAAAAAGGATCATTTTTTTCATTAGAATGGCCCCATTTTGACCGAAAAAGTAAGGACTGTATATAATCAAGCAAAATATACAAAAAACTGTACATAAAGCCTGAACGACTTAACGCTTTTTTCGACAGCTGAAAACAGCTCTTTTGGAAGTAAGGACTGTACACGATAAGATTTATAATTTTTTTCATCGTGGTCATATCATATGACTCATATCGGTTTAACCTAGTTCTGCAGTTTATCCCCCTAGTCTTTGCGCAGTTCCTAGATATTTTGTTGTGGCAGAATTATATATGTAAAATCCTACTCGATGTGGAAAAAATCTACTAAAAAAATATTTAACTAACAATGGATGTCTAGCGAGGAGTTTTTTGTCCTGGCGCGACGCGTCGTGGCAAAGAGTTTTCGTTACACGGTTGAGCGTGAGAGAGGGTCAGGCAAATCTTCACAATTTTCGGGCTCGGCCCAAAATAAATTCTCACGATAAAATCAAANAGGGCGGCTCCAAATGGCACAACCCGAAATCGCAGAAAAATGAAATCACAGAAAAAATTCTGCGTTTGGATGTTTTTGCGTTTTCCGGTTTCTGCGTTTTCCGTGACTTCTCAACTCTGAAAAGGCAGAAAACGCAGAAACATCAAAACGCAGAATTTTTTCTGTGATTTCATTTTTCAGCGATTTCGGGTAGTGCCCTCCATATACCTGTGGGAAGATTAACTGAAAGGCGCTGTAAAATACACGATTTTTTATAAATAATCTTAGCGCCGTCCAAGACATCAAATTCAGGATTCTTCGGAAAAAAAATCAGTTTCGTTTTGTTTTAGATTTTTTTGTCATTAAATCGGACTCACGAGTGTTTCAGCGTTTGTCGATTAAACCAGATTTTCTATAATTTCCGCCCATTTTGTGAAAATCTACACTGTTGTCCCCTTAGGAGTCTAGATCAGTGTTGTAAAATTTGAAATCTGACTAGGCGCTTTCGTTCTCAGACGTGTGAGAAAATTAACTCAAACGGACATAAAGCTTGGTAAGTCATTGGAATTACAATTGTACTACAGTTCGTACTCCCATTACAGGCGCCGTTTTTTTGTCACAAAAGTAATTATCCTAGTACGGCCGCTT
This sequence comes from Oikopleura albicans, assembly GCA_004367875.1. Lineage (NCBI taxonomy): Eukaryota > Metazoa > Chordata > Appendicularia > Copelata > Oikopleuridae > Oikopleura > Oikopleura albicans. Next base: position 466,015 of record SCLG01000040.1, read on the forward strand.
TTATAGGCCGTATTTTGAAGGCGATAGTTCCAGCCTGGAACTTCCAGGGCCGTTTTTTTTGATAAGTTTGGCCTGAGTCGTTTATTTGTAGAGATGTATGTATTGAAATGGCTTACAGTCCTTTCTACTTTGTGGGACAATTGCTCCTTTTTGGAACGCTTTTTTGGTCAAAATGGGGCCATTATAATATACAAATGAACCTTTTTGTAACGATGCTCCTTTTTGGGACGTTTTCAGTTCGCGAAAATAGCACCCGAAAAAGGATTTACAAAAAAAAAGGATCATTTTTCTATTAGAATGGCCCCATTTTGACCGAAAAAGTAAGGACTGTATATAATCAAGCAAAATATACAAAAAACTGTACATAAAGCCTGAACGACTTAACGCTTTTTTCGACAGCTGAAAACAGCTCTTTTGGAAGTAAGGACTGTACACGATAAGATTTATAAATTTATTCATCGTGGTCATATCATATGACTCATATCGGTTTAACCTAATTCTGCAGTTTATACCCCTATTTTTTGCGCAGTTCCCAGACATTTTGTTGTGGCAGAATTATATATGCAGATAAGCCCTATAAGTTATAGGCTATAACTGCGCAGGTGTAACATAAGATTATGTGTTTATTTCGATAGGTAATTTTATGACAACTTTGCAGAATAGTTACATGTTTTAAAATTTAGGAACGATTTTTGTTTGTCCTGAATCATTGCTCGCCAAATCGGCATTGAATCGACTTTTTCTGAATAAATGATATTTTATGTTTTCCCAAAAATATGAAAATATCATTTTAATCATGTCGTCTTACCTTCATTTGTAAGTTCAGACAACTCATTGACATAATTTGTCTGAAATTGACAAAAATCCGTATCACAAGCGAGTTTACTTTGTAGCTTTTTTTCTTCCTCTATAGCTTCTTGACATTTTTCGGGTGATGGTACTTTGAACTTTCCGAGAATCACATCTCTGACGAGGTACGCTTAATAATTTATCGGTTTCATGTTTCAAAGATGATAATTTTGGAATACTATATATAGTTTTTAGGGAAAATGGATATAAATTATTGGATATTATATCCAACGAATTTCGTTAAAACTAATAACACTCTATTTTCGTTTTTGCTGCAAGCCCTAATCGCCTACATGTAATAAACGACATTTTGATTGGCTTGTCTCCTCTTTGCCCTCCTTTTTTAATTCGTGTGAAATTAGAGACTAGGGTGCGCACACATAAATATTTCTTCGATAATAAAGTTTTATATTTTTAACTATTTTTTTTCAGAGAAAACAAATGAGTTGATGTTTATGAAAATCATTTCATGATCATTAAAAATAATATGTCATCATTTTTAACAAAAACGATTTAAGACATACCTTGGAGGAGGAACATCGGGAAAGTATACGCTACAAATTGCATCCCAATAAAGAAAAGCTTAGGATTGTGAACGTGAATGCATTGTTTGAATAGCCCATTAGGCACCATTTCATTTCGTAATCCGTGTATTTGAAGCTTTTCCGATAAAAACGGAAAGTCATGTTTATAACCGGTACATTTTACAATCACATCGTATGTATCTTCCGTACCATCATTAAACGTCACCTAAAAGATAGTGTAATTCCAGTAGTGTAATTTGCGTTTCCGAAAAAACGTGCATAACTAGACAGTCGTGCACAATTGATCAGTCGCTCATTACAATTTTTCGTTTTTTTTGTTTCACTGGCTTGTCAGACAACTTTTCCGGTTTGATCTTCGGATTCAAATGACAGATTTTGAGTCCATGCAAAACTTATAAAAGTGTATTTTTATTTCGATTAAACATTTGGCAGTCTTGACAATTTCGTAAATTTTGGAAATTCAAAACTAATATGAATTAGTTTTGTGCCACCGGAAATTCATGTCGGGACTGTACCACATTTATCTTTTAACATTATTTCAACTCATGTTATAAAAACGGTGAAAAAAATTTGATATTCGTCAAAAAGTAGAATACAATTGTATTACAGTCCTTACTCATTTATCGGACGCTTTTTCAGCCAAAATGGGCCATTCGAATAAACAAAAATGGTCCTTTTTGTGACGATGGCTCCTTTTTCGGACGCTATTTTCGAGAACCGAAAACGTCCGATAACTGAGTAAGGACTGTAATAATAGACAGCAGAGACAAAATAAGAAACGATTTTTTGCGCTAAAAATCAACATTGGCATCATTCGCAATGTTGATTAGTATTTAGTTGATTTAATTGTTGTTTTATTATAGCTTGAGTCGTTTCTTATTATGTCACTACTATCTATGGCTTTTTTGTAAGTAAGTGGAAACTCACGGTTGAGCCCGATATATTTGTCAATATTGGTTTTTCGGCTGCGTTTGATGGCCATTCATGCCCAAAGGGTTTTGGCCTTCTACTGCTAACATGGGCCGCGGCGGCACCGTCAAGGGCACAATGCAAACAGATGTCTTCGGCTGAAAACGAACCACCAATACACAACACTTTCTTGTTGGCAAACAGACTGCCATCGGTAAAATCATGGGCATGCAAGATTTCCCCTGGAAAAGTTTCTTCGCCCTCAAAACTCGGATCATTTGGAGACGAAAAGTGGCCATTTGCAACACAGACATAATCATAGGTGTTTATGAACACTTCACCAGTTTCAACATTTTTGACTCTAGTAAAGGATCTTTTTTCAATATTTTTCTTTCATTTGGCATGGTTTGCACAACTACAAAATAACGAAGTAGTGCTAGTTAGGGTGTCCCAAGCTTTTGAATTTGGGAAAGCCAGAAATGATATAAAAAATAGAGAATATAAATTTTGTAGCGTTTTTCGAAACTATTTTAACGCTAAGAGTTAAAATTTGAGGTCTTGTGATGGGATTTTTTGATCAGTGTATCATACGCTATCATCTGATATAAGAAGAAAAATGATATGGATACCGTTGCAAAAAGCTTGGTGCTAGTGTCTGTTTTTTGTCAAATTTATCAGATAAATTCTCGAAAATAGGACGTTCATGATTATGATGAAATCATTCAGGGTGTTGAAAATCAATAGTGGATATCCTTTTCCTTACTTGAAATTGATTTATTTCAGTGTCATATTCAACATGCTGGACAGAGTGGCAAAGTTTTATATTTTCTAGAACGCTAAAATGCGCGGCATAATCCATCAGATATTTTCGAACTTGAACTATTCCAACATACGATGGTAGGTCTTTGTCCCATGGAAAATTTGGTAATGCCATTCCAGCTTCCTTCGGTATGTTCGTTAGCATACCGGCATACAAACTGTAAAAATTTATGATAATTACTATTCAAAACTTTTTCAGTCGAAAATCAAAATGCATGACTCATGCAGCATGAGTGTGTCAGTGTTAATGATTAATCATCACTTTTGTAGATCAATAATTATTTTAACAGTACTCTTTGATATACACCACCTACTTGCTTAAAGTAAACTATTCGCTCAAAGTAACAGTTTTTATTCCAATAGTGGTAACTTTTTCAGCCTACGCATTACCTGCTTAACGTAACAGTTTCGCTTAAAGTAACAGTTTTTGACCATTTCATATGTAAACTTCAATATTATCTGATTCAAAATACTTTTAATACATTTAAAAAATATTTTTCGTCTGATAAATCATTCAGAACTATATATCGTAGCCATATACTAAATATATATTATATATGGCTACGATATATCGTTCTGAATGATTTATCACACGAAAAATATTTTTAAATGCATTAAAAGTACTTTGAATCAGATAGTATTGAAGTTTACATATGAAATGGTCAACAACTGTTACTTTAAACGGAACTGTTACGTTAAGCAGGTGCGTAGGCTGAAAAAGTTACCACTATTGGAGTAAAAACTGTTACTTTGAGCGAATAGTTTATATGCTATATATGCACTATATATGCACTATGCTATATATGCACTATAATGTAGTGACTACATATAATATGGACCATATTATATGATGTAAAAGTCCTACAGTACGACTAATATACCTAGACTGTCTGGAACCATAATTTCTCTTCGTCATTTCGTCGGTGCCTTCGGCCCATTGACCACCTATATTATTTGCTCTTTCAAAAGTATCAACCTTTCCATAGTATTTTAAAATAGATGTCGCAAAAATACCGGCCGGTCCACCACCAATTATACAAATTCGATTTGACATAATCAAAGAAAGAAGACAAATGGTTATAGTCTGGCTTAAAGTCTTATAGACTATAATTATGTAATAATCGTCACTTTTTAAATAATCGTCAATATGTAATTTACGTAAAATAAACCTGCGGGAATCCTGACGATTGCATTGGCTGATGCATTGGCTGATGCATTGGCTGATGCATTGGCTATGAGTCATATAGCTCAATCAGACGCTGTACGCTACAAGAGTTATTATAGAGGCTGACCTAACAAAATAAGGCCCAAAAATCTGTTGACGCCAATTTTTGACTGACTCAATATCGTGAAAATTGTTAACGTAAATGCCGATTTCGTTTTGCCCAAGTTTACCGCGCTTTGAACTGTCTTCGGAAAGGGATTTGTAAGCAATACAAGGGCTGTGCGTATTAAGGGTCGGTTAACGATTTTTGAAAAACGACCCTTATTAAGCACACCCAGCATTAGGCGAGTTTAGTTTTGTAACTTGACGTAATTATAATTTTCGCGTCTTATAAATGATATTATCAATTTTAACTTTGTATTGAATACAATTTAAACTTATTATATCCATAATTTATGGACCATAAACGAACCAAAAGCTAGTAAAAAATGCCAATTGGGAAAAAATGTTAAAATCAGCGACCCTTATTTGGAGCAATAACATTTTTTATCGAAAAAAGCGACCCTTATTTAGCAGGCCCTTATTCAGCACCCCCCTATGTAGATAGCATTGTGTTTTATATTGTATTACGTACACTAGTGGAATTTTGTACAGAGTTTTACAAAATGAATATTTAAACAAATGTGTATGTGCATATGAAATAATAAACAGAGAATAAGTTTTTTTCGTGGGAGGAAGAACGCTTAATGTATCCGAAAATACGAAACTTACTTTATTGAGCTGGACCAAAATGAATTTGAGTTTTATGAGGTTCATTTTGAGGTAGACTTTACGTAAGAGAAAATCGTCTAACGAAAAAAACTTTATGCTAGAACGGATGACAAATAAATCAAGTTGAACTTTAATATAAAAATAATATAAAAAACATTAATTTATAATATATGGTTAGTGACACTGCATTACTTATCGGATCATTATTCCAATTTATTGTTTTGAAACCATTTCCGCCAAGGAACGACTCGTACGTTTTGTCAGATGCAATATTTGGCGTATTTTTTCGGCGAATTTTCACGCGACCCACTTCAAAGTTCGTAAATAAGGGCCTCCGTGTTTCACGAAATAATTTTTTCAATATTTCTCCACTTCTTGCCGTTATCGCTGTTGAAACTATTGAAGTCCCTGAACCAATATTTTATATTTCTTCTTTATAATATATTTTATAATAATTTAATATCAAACCTAAAGTTTGCATCAAAATTGGTGAAGACGCTCTCGGATGGTTATCAATAATGATGGCACCGATTGCCCCAAGCTTAGTTGCCAAAGTTATTTTTTCCATAAATGTACAGTCGCCGCGTTCCATGACAGCAATCCATTGACGTCGTTTTACTAAAATGGTATATTTATGAGTCTCATAAATTATGAGAGCTCCTGTTGCGAGTAAGATTGTTTTTTCTTTGTGTGACAGATATTCAGTACTAAAATTGAACAAGCTATTTTCTATTTTATTAAGCTAGATTTGCAATTTCCAACTCATGGAACGCGTGTGATTTTTTGCTAGAAAAACTGATCGATTTTAATAAAATGTCACTTGTCTGTAACAATATCGCATGCTACACCTCAGGTGCAGTTATCCTGCAGGTTTCACGAAAAAATCTGCTAGATAACTGCGCAGTCCGTAGGCGGAATATCTGAAAATTTGCAAAAAAAAAAATCGGCCGGAGAATAGCAAAAATGAATTTGCCCACAAATCCCCGTCCGTGCTGTTATCCGCCAATTTTTTCAGTATCATCCGATGTAGAGGACAACCGAATTCCGATGATACAAATTTGCGACTTAAGAGTTAAACGTACCTCGTTTTCTATAAGCTTTGGCTTTCCACTTAACCAATTTAAATGCCGGATAATCATCGCATCCCTTCCCAATTAGACTTGTTTGCCGCGTTAGGGAGGGAACGGGGACCAAGTATCCCGATATGCTACTTTTCATGGAGTTTGAGCCATACTTTCCGTTCAATACCGTCAATAATTTGTCCGATTTTGGGTCCGATATCTGTACAAATGTCTCTATCCATTCGGCTTCCAAATTATGCCATAACCGGTGTTCATCAATAAGTCGGACGGCTGCGGTAGCTGCCATAAAAACAGTAAAGAAAAACATTTTTGCTGTTAAAAGTGGGTTCGTTTGGCTGTCTCAACGGATAAATTCGTAGTTTATTAAAAATCGATGTCCCTGTTTTTTATAAGTACCCCTCTTTTTCTGCTCTCCCACGATAGTCGGCAAGTTTTTTTGATGTCAAAGAACAATGTACTTTGAGTACCGTAAGCGATGATAGCGAATCAATTGAAACCCAAATAATCCTCTGAAATTGCCGAGCTATCGTCGTTCTGGTTGGTAATTGAACTTAACAAACCGTTATTCGCATGGGAAAAGCGTGAAAATAGCATACCTTTGAATTAGTAGTAACAAAAAATACAAATAAATTTAATTTGAAGATTTTCGCGGAAAAAATTATCTTTCAAAATTATCATGAATTTACAGTGTCTAACTGAAACCATTTTAGGATTGGAGTTACATTTTTAAACTTACTGAAAATCGACAAGAATATTTGACACAGTACCGGATACTGGTTCTGAGTACTATTTCAGTACTATCAAATTTAAAAACAAGCTTTTTAAAAATGTTTTGCAATAAAATTGTTTTGTCAGAAATCTTGGTATAAAATATAAACGAAAGATGAGGTACTCGACTTCTGGTAGAAAAATGTTAGGGGAGACGATAGAATCTACCAAGTATAATTTTCAAGCATCGTGTCTTCTTCCAAGAGAACATTTTAAAAAAGTTTATCAAAGACATTTGCCACAAAACATTTTTTTGAAAAAAAAAACATTAAAAATTAATATGAGTTTTAATAGGAATTTTAATAGTTAGTTTGTGATTTCGTCCATGTAATTTACCAAATAAACGTTTTCTCGGGAAGACCGTGGTGCCAAGTTTTTTTCGTGAGTAAAGTTTCCAGCTCAGGCAAAACCAATTGGGACCTCTGTATGTAATTGTACAAAATATCTCTCTTACTAGTAAAAGTATATCTTATAATTTAGTCTTTTCCTCGAGTCATGTAAGGTGAAAAAACTTCTACATTACGAAAAAAATATTTTTTGAAAAATAGAAGCAGCCGCCCAATGCAGCCATAAATTTTGTCTAAATGGGCTTGGCATCAAACCAAATAATATCAGTAGAATAATTTTTAATTAATTTTTCAAAAAGTGATGGAGTTCTATCAAAAAATAAAACAAATTGCTACGGGTGACCTTTAAACATAGGCGCATATTAAATTAATGGCTAAATCCAGACTACTGTACACTGTATACTTTTCTTAAATCGAGTCCAAAATTTTAAATTATTGTTTATTATAAATATTTCCAGTACTCAAAAACGTTTAAACTAAAATTCCGTGACTTTGGTTGACCATACGGACCGCCTGATACGGTTGATGCAAAACTGTTCGAGGTATTAACAACACAATAAAAAGAAAAAAAATGTATGTGATATTGAATTCTAATAAAACTAATACAATCTTTACTGAAGACGTTTTAGATTCTAAAATAGCAACCCTACCGTGTGAGTGTCATGAAAATCGGCTGCGCGGTTCTAGAATAGACCAATTTTATTTTTTTAATAGCGTACTGAGAAAGTGAGGAGAAAATGTAATAAAAGAAGTGGTCAATTCTATAAAGGTGCCGGCAATTTTCATGAAACTCACACGGTATAAGGATAAATCCTCGTTGTGTCTTTATTCGCAGAAAGGACTTTACCGTGGGTTTATTTTATTTCTGACAGAATCAACCTGCCTTACAGTTGCTGTCAATTTAATTCGCTTATTCGATGCTAAATCGTGCCCGCTGATTGGCCACATTAACCGACTTTTCTGACGCCAAACAATTTGCCAGAAATAGAATATAACCATGGTAATCAAATTTTTAAAATTTTTAATCTAAAACATTATTTCCGTATTTGTGGTCAATTCACTGTAAAAGTCAACTTACTTGATATGAACGTTGATAAAATGTAATATCGGTGTAGTTGATAGTTGTATTTCCAATAAATATCTAATGCTTCTCTGATAGTGTCCAATGAATGTTTTGATGGCAAAAATTTACGTGTTAAAAAGTTCGAACTCCGACGCCTTCGGTGTAGCGCGATGATGTGATGCACATGTCCGATAGGGAGTTAATTAGCACACGCCAGCTGACAAGGTATTTGATTGACACAATTAGCTCATTTTTGTGCGTCTTCCCATTTTTTTTAAGTGCGCGTTTAGGATATTTGGAATGATTCAATATTTTTTTTGTTGATGTGTGTGATTTTGATCAATCGTAAATCTGACGGGAAAATTTTTCAACAAGTTGTATATGTCCTTCAAAGATGAAATGTGGGCGACCCGTTTAAGCCTAATATTTAACCCAAATCATTACATACGTATTATTTTTGATTTAGCGCTTTGCTAATTCTCATGCATCATTATAAATTGCGATTATAGGTTTGTTTGGAGCAGTTAGAAAAATTGTGAATTTTGTACTGGAAATCCGAAGAAAGTCCTTCATTTTGGCACCAAGGTATTTTGGAGAAAACGTTTTGGGAAAAATAGCTAAAAAGTTACTACGAAGCAAGGTCGGATTGTCTCATATCAGTTTTCGCGAGAAAACGTTTTCTACGGATAAAAAGTTTTTCCGTGAAATAAATCACAGAAATTTTTTTTTCGAAAAACGCTTCCATTGAATAACGTTGTGCCCTTAATTTTACCCCATCAAAACAGTATACAGATATTTTTCTTCAATGCCAATACAACTTATTTGTACAGTGATTTTGGAAATAAAATGTCTATTTTGGACATGGAATTGATAAATACCAATCAGTTCAAGTGCAAAAAGCCTTCGGGCAAAGACTCTCTGTAAAACTCTCAAATGAAAGATATTTGGGAAATGAGAGATAAAGAGTAAATGTGCTGATCGATATAAAAATTATGTAAATATCAACCAATTTTGACTATCCTGAAATATTTTGATTCATTATGTTTTTTGCGGAAACTTTGAACATCAAAATTTTGCGATCTAGAAAAATTACAAATTTTCGTATCATTTTGGGCATTATTCTATTATTATTATTATTATTATTTATTACCACCGCAAAACGTAATGAATTACACAGTTAAGGGACGAAATTTTGCAGTTCACTTCTCGGAGAAAGTTTGTGCGGTTTGTGTAGCCAGTTCAATTATACTGGTTTTAAAACTGGCACATGACTAATTCACTGGTAGAGTTATTCTCGCGGTGAAAACTTTTTTGATACATGTATGTTTATGGAACCAAAATATTTGATTTTTAAACTGATTAACTCCTGAAAGATTGAATCAAGTTCCGTAGTATAGAGTCTGTATACGGAAGTTTTTGTTCAAAATTTCGAACCTAATATAGTCCCAACCAATTGTTGAAGAATAAAATATATTTTTTGAAAACGCACGAGTCGGGAGGAAGTATAATTGAAAACATTCTTATGCGCCTGGCTTTCAAGAATGTGTATCATATTTGGATAAAATAATAGCTGAAAAGGTTAAAATTGAAAGTCGTGCACAGGGTAATGATATGTGTTCTTGGTAAATAATTGTGAAAAATATGCGGCATAGCTTATGCTAGAAAATATTTTACCAAACATGATATACCCATGATGTGGTTTAACAAAACGATTGCTCGTCCGAAGAATTCCTACCTAAACTTTGACTATTTTGAAGATCTCGGGAAATTGTCCATTAGGCCAATTTTAGGACGCAAGAATAAAGTTCCAAGTATACTGGCACAACACAGTCGATTTTCGGATACAGTTGAAGAAATTTATTCCAAATTGGACACTTATCGCTTTTCTATTTTACGAGGAACCCGGATCAAATAAAACACTCTTACTAAAGCACCAATCACGTTTAAATCAAACTTGTATAAAAAAGGGTTATCCGATTCCGAACACGTCAACATACCGTGGTTACCAGACGGATATAATTTTGCCTAAATAGCGTTATAAATTATATGGAGATTGCTAAAACGATATCAGTCGGGATAGCGACATACGGTAGTGTAAATTATTAAACAGTATAATTACACAGTTATTATAAAATATAGAAGGCACTAATTTAAAGTGAACCTATATTGTATAAATATACGGGCCGTATAAATTATACCGGTTATTCTTTAAAGAACAACAAGTTTTCTGGGTACATGTTGACTGGGATAACGGATATTTACAGCAATGAAATTTTCACATCTTAGAGTGTATTTTTTATTGCATGTTTTTAAATTCGGTTTAAGACCCAGCAGAACACTTTTATGATTTGTTTAATGCGCTAAAACAATCAAGCCGATCCTTCAGATTTTGGGTTGAAATTTAGAATAGTGGAAATTAGCTTTAGGTTATGGGCCATAACTTATGGCGCTTGTTTTACAAAAATTTTATTTAAGAACTCAAAAAGTACCAAAATTACATAAAATAGTGATTTTTTATATTCCACATTTTTTGCTCCTTCAAAATGAGTTGGAAAAGCTTTTAGCTTAAAAAAGGCTTTAGGCTTAAGTGATAGCGTTTTAAAGTCACTTAAACAAAAATGCTAACCCTATGTCCGAGAAGCGGTTACTGTCCAGCAGTTTCTTCATTACAATTTGTGTAGTAGTCGAATCACGACTCCAGCACCAGGTCCCTTTGAAGAGTTTTTCAATCGCAACGCAAATTGGAAAACATTTGGTTTAAATTCAAAAGTATCAGATCAGAGGGATATTGAAAAATCAATTGCAAAAATTGATGACGCTTTTGATCTAGTTATGATTGCTGAGCATTTGGAGGAATCGCTCATTTTACTGAAGACGGATTTATCTCTTGGGTACGAAGATGTAGGAAGGCTATGAATTTGTTTTTATTAAAACTCACGATTATTGAAGGAAACAAGCTTATACGTGTACTAGTAATGGTAAATCGAGTGACTGTTCAATTCCTAGTTATAAGTTATAACTTATACCCCGCGTCAAACATTCTTATTTGTGAATCAATGTTCAGTGTGATTCACATCCTATTGCTAGTAACATTTATTGGGAGTCTCCAATAAAACAATTTTAAATAATCTCTAAGAATAATCGAACCTTCTTAGCCCGACCAAAGCATCATTTGTGATGCATTATAAAAACAGTACACTTATCAGTGGTGAATTGCGCACAGATTTATATGAATGGCAGAATCTTGATAAGAAGCTTTATGATTATTTTAATCTGACCTTGTGGAATAAAATACACGATTTTGGAATGGAAAAGATGGAAAAAGCCGTTGCAACACTGAAAACAACTATCAAAAACTTGACTGAAAAATGTGTTGAAAATATGGATCAAGACATAAGTTTCAAAACAAAGGGGGTAACGTCAAACATAGCAATAGGTGGTATAAACCTCCGTCCGAATGCTTCCGAAAACTGGTATGTTAAGACTCATAAGTTATGAGTGCTTGAATTAATAATATTGTTTTTAAGCCTCGCGCAGTTATCCAACAGGTTTCACAAAAAAACCTGTCGGATAACTGCGCACGGTGCGGGATAAGTGCGTAAGTTAAATAGTGGGAAAACGTGTAGAATAACAGCCCGAGCTGAGATTGTGTGTATAAAAATAACGAAACATTCCCCAAAAATCCCCGCTCGTGGTATTGTCGGGTAGTTTTTAAGCTAGTGCATGAAATCGCCACACTTTTGGTTTCCATTGTTAACCGTTAATCAAAGCGAAAAAGCGGAATTACCAGTCAAAACGTGGCGATATCTATTAGATACAGTTAAACTGTTACTACAGTATATTTCAGT
>SCLG01000040.1:478195-489626 GCA_004367875.1 Oikopleura albicans
CTAAATGTGTCAATATTTTAGTGTTCAAATGACCTTATTCCCGGCACCATTTCTGGTGATGTTGGATGAAAGGGAGTGCCAGAATACAACAGCTATGCGCCAGTATTTTCAAATTAGCTCATGGAAAAAAACTCCATGCAATATGAGCTATTTAGTCTAAAGTAACTTAGATTAACTACTGCTGGGATTACTGTGTGGTCAACAATGAATCAACCAGGGAAAACTTCGACACTCAGTTTTATATTCTTTCAGCGTAAAAACTAGATAAATGGACTGATTCATCGTTGGACCGCATAGTATACCAATTTGCAAATGAGCTGTTTAACAATTATTCAACTGCATATTTCTTATTTACGTTAAACACAAAAAGTAAAACTTCAATGGATTTGAAAGTTACTCGCTTATATTAATTATTGACATGATTTCTGTGATAACTTATCAGTGTCTTTGAATTTATTACTGATAAACCACCGAGTCAATTTAACTAACTTTTGAATCGAGTTACCAAGAAATATAAATAGTATAGCAATTGCATTTTAAGTGCTAATAGCTACAATTAAATTTCCTAGATGAGAAAGTTTTCAATATCTTGTTTAGTTTTAGCTATTGCACAGGCCTCTGATGAGTGCGAGGCCTCCAGTGTTTGTAAGTGTATGGCAGAGAATGAGAAACTCAAAGATGACTATGCACAGTCTCAAGCAACTCTTCATGCATTTAGAAAAGTACATGGGGATCCTTATAAAGGACACATACGAGAGGAAAACGTTGATATATAATATATATGGTATAGATAATAACGACAATTTGTCGGTATCTACAGTATGGGCCATACTATATATGGTAAAATAAAGAGCTTATCGTTTTCTCGATTTATTTGAATTAAGAGACCAAACATGGTTATCAAATTTTTCCCATACAGTGTCGGTCATATATAAAAGTACCGCTATAATTATCACTGACTTATAATTTATCGTTAGTTAATTTTCTTCAATTACTGATATAGTGGTGGCAGTTTAAGATGGTAGACGGAATTGGTAATACTGAATTGGTATCTAGTCAAAACTGTGATAATATTCGATACCAAGTCAGTCAATTTCATTCTGATAAGGTGTTAAGTTAACAGAAGGTAAGTTGCACAAGTTATCAACGTTAGAATAAAGGTTATACCTACCCTCTACAAGTCATGGAGCTTACAATTTGACGTTTACCCAATTATGGTTGAAAAACATTCAGGGACTCTCATTCACGGAACAATTAAACATAATCACGGCAAGCTTGGGGAACGCATTCCATATGTGGAGATAACGTATGTATATTCAAATTAAATGATTGATTAGTACTACTCATCGTTTAGCATGAATTTCCGCCGTCTTTCCTCTCATATATTCTAGAAAGCATTATTCGAATTTTTGAAGTGCGGAAAAACACGAGTTCGGCCATCTAGAAAATACAGAAAAAACGGCGGAAATTCATGTGAAACGCTGAGTAGTGCTAGTATACAAATTCTAATTCAACCTCGATCTAATATTTAATGAAGGTTTTTATTAATAGGCCTTTTCCGGCATAAAATTATTTGTTTTCTCAAAAGTAACATTGAAATATAGCCAATATATAATATACAGTTACAGGCGCCAGCGCCGTAGGCGCGGAGCGTCCTGTGACTGAATTACAGGCGCGCCTATTGGCTCATGCTTTTGAATAGGCGCCTCCTATTGGCTAGCGTCCTTTACCCACGCAAACAAATCCCCGCGCTGCCTGTAATATAATTTGTATAGAGCTGGTAATACCGCACTGTATATTTGCAGCGGCATTAACGACAATGTTAATTACTGCTATACTACAGCACCTTTACAAGTCTCGAAGTGGTCGTCAGTGAAAATTTCCCAAGAAAAAGTTCAAAATGAATATTTATTTCGAATTGAAGTGAACGGTATCGAAGAACATCGAATAACAAATTCAAAACCGAGAGAGTATAAAAATGTTGCCATGTTCACGTCCGATCTATGGCATGATCCTGCAACTGCCTTGATGACAAAGTTTTGGTTTCTAAACAAAATTTTGAAGAATTTCGTAGTAACCTCGTAAAATAACGCTTATAAAATACCCAAGTGATCTGTTCAAAGTAACACCAAAATATAACAAAAACTTTATCAAAAGTGTTTTAGGCATTTTCGTTTTATTTATTGATTCGGATATTGTAACTTAAATCAATAACTTAAATTAGGCATGATTACGTACTATACATGGTAAACTATAGTCTTTAACGACATGAAGACTATATTTCATGTATTCATGTCGGAAAAGGAGTTATTTTACAATAATTATAATTGATAAGTTGATGCTCAACTACCGGTATTAGTTAACGCGCAAAATTTTTGTAAATTTTTTTGCAAGCCACGCAATCTGGGCAGCAAAAGTTTATTCTAGCCTTAAAAGCGACCTCAATAGGAAACAAAGAACAAACTAACTAGTGATCGCGTTTTAAACACGTAAACATATCAAAACTTATTCAAAGTACTCGATGACCACATATTCTAGCTAAAAAATAAACAATAAAATGCTTTTATTGACTGTTACTAATTTATTATTACATCTGTAACTTTTGTAACGATGATGACTATCTGAGATTGGTAGTTAATTCCTACTGTGAATTATACAAAGTAAGAAAGTTCCAGAAAAATGATTGCACTTATATTAGTTATGAAGAGATCTCCGTACTCTACCGCAAATCGGAAACACTGCATGCTAAGGTGGTGCAAGGTAAAATTCTTGTTCAGCTCAAGGTAAATTCTTTTTCGTTGTCTCAAGTTACTGGAAGGTACGTTTTATAAGGTCTTATAAACTTGCATTATTATGTCTAAATTATGTTAAACTACAGACACTAACACGACGACAGTAGTTACTGACGGTCAGTCTATTACATATCGATCATATGATTTAAGAACCATTATATTTGACAAATAAAGTCTATTTTTTTTCGAATAGATGTGCTTATAAATTATATGGTCAATATAGTAAATTATATAAAAGTAAAATGTATGTGGCTACGTTTTAACGACATTTATTCAATGTACTTAAATTAATTTTTTTATTTCATTTTTGTCAAAAAACAAAATTTTTTTAAAACGGACTATAGAAGTAGTCAAAGTTTTTTTTTTTAATTTTCGAAATGGCAGACGAAAGCAAGAGTGGTCGTTAGGGTTTACCAAGTTAATTTGCGGATGCATACAGCAGTTCAAAAATTGCTGCATTATATTGTTAACTGCTTTCTTTAATTTTCAAAATACGTGCGTGATTTTCGAAGTGATACGTTCAATTTGACAAGATAGTAATAAAAAAAGTATGAGGCAAAGCGAGGAAAACTCATTTTTGTGTTCCATCTAGAAAGGGCAGGTCAGCGCATTTTCTCATTCTTCAGGCTGAAGACTTCAGCACAAGAGGATAGACCAGCTCATCATTTGCTGACCAATGCCGAGCCCTGAACCAGTTTGTAGCTGTATTATTTCTGTATATAATTGGATATTTGTAGAACCATTTTCATTTGGTGAACCCTAGTGGTGGTTGCAATAGACTTCTTGTTTGCTACTTAATTTTTATCACTGCCGGTTTAATCGGAATTTCAACATACTTAATAATTGACGCCGAGGAAAGTGAGGTCGGACCAAACAGAGCATTATACACAGACAGTAAAATTCGTGACTCGGTCACAGTATGTTCGAATGGAAAAGAAAAAATACCCGAAAGAACATTTCCTATGACACCATTAGACGAGTATGTCTGGCGAGAAGACGGTGCATATGGCTATACGATTGTTAATAATACTTACGACCCGATAAGACGCATGCAGATGAGGGTACACAATTTTTTTTTGTGCTCAGGCAAATATAAAAATAAATTATTACTTATATTATTACCAAATACTGTCTGTTTTTCAATTATGGTTGTCGCACCAAAGACTATGGACCATAGTGGTAGGAAAAAGTGAGACAATTACATACGGTAACCTTACCGTAAGGTGTTAAAAAGAGCAAGTCATAATGCTTCTTTAGGGCTATTTTAAACGAAAATTGGACTTTTTTTGTTTTGACTTCAAAACATTTGAGACCCTAAATTGAGACAATAAAGGTCAACTTTACATCACAGGAATGGTTAAAAGATGTTGACTGGCATAGTGTTACCACTGGAACAAAAATTTGGTGGCACTGGCTCGTTATTTATGTGCCGATGGAAGGCCCAGGGTTAAAAAATTTTAATGACAAATAGCATACACAATCTACCTTTTTTAAACAAAATTTATAATTTAATTCAACCCTCGAAAGGTCATCGAAACTACAATCCAAATTTGCTCGACACTGGCATGATGCTCATTGACGGTGGTGATAACACGGCAATGATGACAGAACCGTCCGATGACGACGTATTTCTTAGGTTGACAAAATTAATGGCACAGTCGACGGGCAGTGTTACAGCAGTCCTAAAGAATATTCCACATCAACATATAAGCTTTGCAGACGATTTCAAAGAATCGAGACGTGAAGATGATCTTATAGGTAATGTAGAAAAAAAATCATTATTTGGGTAAAAGATTGAAGGCCAAAATTTGTTTTTTGCGGCTTCAGTGCCTTCATATATATTGTGGAATACTTTTGTTCAAATTGAAGATTGAGATTTTCAAAGTTTTTTTTTATAAGTGTGTTACGTAAAACTCAAATTCAAATGTTGGCTTTAATATTAAAAAACGCGTATTACGCCCTATCGATTCTATCCTGGGCCTAAGAACTGACGTGATTTTAGCATACACCTGGGCAAGATTCATAAACGAAAGTGGATCGAATCCGGAAGTATTGCTACTAATGCCAATGGTGAAAGCTGCAGTTTTATCATTTAACGCAACAAGTGATATTGTGAGTAAAGAAAATGCATGTGGGCCGGCATTCAATCGTGTTCAATGTCGTCCGGGTCCGCTGGATCGTTGGTTTCCAACTGGTGGCTCGAAACGAGGATGGACGACATGGTTAGCTGGCGCCGTTGATCGTCGGGTCAAAGGTAGTAGAGTTTTGGCTTTTATAGTAATTATAGAGCTACGCTTAAACATATGGTATTCATTGAACACTGTTCAAGCTCAACTGTAAGACTCTTGTGATAAGAGTCTTTTCGGTTTGTAGTCAATTATGAAGCGGTTGAGGTTGGATACCAGGTAGATATATGAGGGTTAACATAACATTACTGGATTTTATCGAACAACCGCATTTTAACATATTCATGCAGAATATACCCATTGCGGGTTTATCCGGCCCTTTATTCGATCAGTTTGCCTATTCTAGAACACGTTAAAGGTTGATCGGATCAACCCTTAACGTGTTCTAGAATAACTTGTGTTCTAAGAACTTGTGTTCTAAGAACTTGTGTTCTAGAATCAACTTGATCCGACCAGTTTTATCGTATAGCCAGCTTCTGGTATCCAGTATTCGCCTCGTACCAAAACTATCATATTTGTATACTTACTGAGTTAATATTGAGTTTTAGTTATGGCACCGATTGTACTTAGTTTCTTGAACATGGTTGATAATTTCCATCATTATTGGCGGGCGTATGGAGGCTGGAGTTTTGCCATGAGACCGTACTACGATGAAGGAATTACCAAAACACTGGATGAAGCAATCAATGTTGAAGCAATGAAAATTTTTGATCCTTATCAATACAAGGAACGCCTGACAATGCCAAAGGTAAGGGTCTTTAGAACTATTGGTTGCTCTCATTTGTAGTAGCTGATGAGTCAGGTATGGGTAGGGGGCGTTCCTAAATGACCAACCTATAGAAATAATACTCGTATACTTCTGAAAACTGACATGAACTTAGCGATGGGTATTCCAAGCGCGCTAACAAAGTTTCAACTTATTCAGACATAACCGGTTCTAGATATGACGGTTAGAACATTTTTTACGGTTTNTACAAACATATTACGTACTTCATTTCGAGGGAAAAAATTTAGGAACGCCCCCTAGGTATGGGTATGTATCGGCAAAAGGTTAACCCGGTAACTTTTTATATTGGCATAAGTTATGCTAACAATTTTGGTTGATGTACCAATTTTAGGGCACAACAAGGGTTTTTAAACTATACTTTTGTTGTGTATACCTCAAGCAAAATTTCAGTTGATTGTGTCAACGGCTGGGGATGAATTTTTCCATCCCGACGATTCTCATTATTGGCTTACAGATATGGAAGGTCCAACTATGTATCGATTGTTGCCAAATGCGGAACACGCAACTGTATTGCATTCACTAACAACAAAAAACTTTCAATTTTCAATGCGTCACGTTTTCCTCCAAACCATGCTCGGCCATGATATGCCCGATTATTGTACCACTAGATATACCCGTGAAAACGGTGTCAAGGGCTGCGTTTGAAAGTTTTCCATTTTCAAATTTTTGATAATGTCTCAATTGAAAAAAAATGATGGTTATATGATGGTTATATTTTCAATATACAATGTAGAAATTGTGTTTACTCTGTGCGATAAATTTAATATTCGGCTTTAATATGTGATAACATAATACACCGGGTGCGCAGTTATCGGGCAGGTTTTGCGACAAAATAACCTGCCCGATAACTGTGCAGGGCGTAGACGGAATAAAGAAAAAAAAATGCAAAAAATTTGCCCGAGAACAGCACGAGCGGGCCAACCTGTCCGAGGACTGGATGCCCGATAACTGCGCACCCGGTGTGTGACATAAGTTATGTCCCGAAGGTAAACAACGTCAAATGTATAACAGTTGAGGTTGTATATTTGGCAGTGTCCAAATCATCATCACAAAATATGGAATTTTGAACCGTTGTACAGGGTGTGCGCTTCATGACCAATGACAAACTTCGTGGTATTGATGCATATGTTACCGATACGAGAGACCGGAAAAAGCGCGACTTCCGACTATTTGGTTTAGAACCGCCATCCGAAGATACATATTCAAATTTGACCGCCAGAAATCTTACGCATTTTGCATTCAATCCCTACACGTATGAAAATCCAGACGAAAAACTAAAACAAAGCATACAAGTACAAGCAAACCTTTTCCGCAAATTCCAAGCGAAATCGTCGTTTGAAACCGACTATAAATATGAATATTTTGTCGAGTTGGATCCAGCCGAAGCCGGATATCGAGGGATGTTATTGAATGCACAATTCATGGGTATGTGTAATGATTTTTTTAATTTTATATGATTTCCAGAAAACGTTCTTAATATACAATACCCCACCCAATAAGAAACAAAATCTACCTAAACAAAGTGTCTCTTACTAAGGTAGTTGGGTTTTAAGCTTAAAATTGGGCTTTTTGTCGTTGTCTAATCCTATTACTAGCGTGTATGCATCGAGAGTAAAAACATCAAGTAGTTGTGGCCATTTAGCCCATAACGGCCGCGTTTTTCGAGAACCGAAAACGGCCGTTATGGAATTAAGGACTGTACTAAAATGACGTTTAAAAAGTTCCCTTTTATATCGGTATTTTTTGAAAGAAGACGTCTTGTTTGAGTAAGTGCGTCATTTTGTCTCTTATTTGGTTGGGGAACTGTATTTTTGATTTAAAGGATCGGTTGATGATCTCGGATGGATTGAAGTAACGTCGGAAATACAATTCACGGAAGATGATATTGATCCGTTTGAGGATTGTTTTGGGGAAGGTTGCTATGGCGTCCTTGTATAATTTGAGGAAGATTTGTTTGTGAATATTGTATTTTTTCCCTTTCTCTTTTGACATGCATTTTTTGAAATAAAAAAAATGCGAAATAACATCGTAAAACTGCATTTTTGGTTCACTACCATTATCAAGCGCGATTGCAAACTAATGTTAACAATAGCATCACTCAAAAACTCAAGAAAATTATTTTGTCGCATCTGATAGTATTCATACATTCTATGTATTCCAAACGGCGAGGAGTTATTGATTTTAGATTATGCCGGTTGCCGAAAACACATGTAGTCTAGGAATGGTTTATAGAAATCTGCCGAAAGGAATCAAATCTGCGGCTGTGGTTAACGAGACACCAAATATATCACCCAGAAGAGGCCGACTTCTTGATTTTGCTGAAATTAATTTGAACTTGAAATTTGGTGAAATTTTTTAATCCATTATTTTTTTCTCAAAATAGTATGCACTATCTTTTCTTGTTCTTTGTTGTCTTCCAAAAACTGGAATCCACCATACTTTGCCCAATTCCCGTTCTTTATGTTCTAAAATTTAAATTGATTTGTAAGTCTTTATTTGTCATCATTAAGGGTTCATATACGTATGTTTTCCCCATATTTCTAACGTTATTAAGAGCGTCGCTAAGTTTAGAATAAGTAAACGTAAAATTAAAACAAAAGCGTAAAATGATTTACCCCAACCAGAACTAACACTTGAAACGGCTTGTAAGTATGGGCGTGATAATACCATTGCAAATATGTCTAAAAATATTCGAAAACATCGGTCGAAGACAGAAGTCAATCCATTTTGTTTCCTTTTATTTATTTAGCTTTTCGTAAACTGGGACTTCACTATTGTTCCCTGTAAGTTTTTTGATGAACAACGCACTGACGTTCGGTTCGTACCTGTCATAATTTTTGTTTTATTCAAAATAATTTTTTATAAAATTTCTGCCATGAAACGAACATAGTGTTTAATGAATGTACTATTAGTAGTACTAATTTAGTACGAGGTTTCCTCGACGAGTAGTTTTGCCGGAATAACAGGTAGTCTGCTCAGTGCCGACTTCCATGAGTGACGGGGATGCCCTGAGTGACCATTTTATTGGGAATGCCTTGAGTGCCAACGTTTTTTTTAAGTCAAAAACTCGACTCAAAGCCCTTGGGCACATGGAACTGGAAAACGAGCGGTACGTTCTCTTACTTGAGTCTCGATATCCAACTTGGAGCATGAAATTGTTGGCAAGGCCAGCAAAACCAAAAAAAGTCTCATTAAAATCGGATCAAAGGTTTCAAAGCAGGTGTGTACAGATCAAAGTCATTTGGCAGAACCGTAACGAATTGTTTGCATTCGAAGTTCAAAAACAACAAACGCCAAGTCCACCCTCCGTCACGCGATTTGTACGAATTTTATTTCTTTTTCAAGAAAATAGAAACTACATGTAATTGACAAATCAAACTGATCAATTGATTTTGAGCAGCAAGAAAAAAAAAGCCAAACTCAACATTGATTTTATTTAGTGCCATTTATAGAGTTTCATAACCACTTTTTTCTTCTTTTAAATAGGCACAAGGCACATGTAATCGATTACTTACGATCGAATTGACACTTTACTAGTATAAAGCACGAGCTAAATAATTAATAACAATCGTTTTTACTGAATTTGGTAATACACTTACAGTACATTTTATATTAATGCGGCAAATCGACGGAAAAAGTGCAAACAACGACATTTTGTCACCAGCGTAACTTTAAGCACACAGAAGTTAAATAAATTTAACCTTCAAACACATTTTTTAAGAGTTCCGTGAACACATATGCGGAGTTTTGTCCGCATCATCACTCGTTGTGTTCCTACCTATATTATTTTTAACTATAAGCAAATCGATGGCCTTGAATTGAATGACTATACTATCCGAAGCTCTCCGACCACCCTTGGACACTTTTTGGTCGATTTGACCACGAAAACACAAAGTCACAAACGGTTTAACCGGGTGTCGTACGGGGTTCATTTTTGCAGGCGTTGACTACTTAACAGTTTTGAGAAAATATGACAGAAAACAAAAGTGTGCGTGAAAAATGTTAATTGCAAATAACCTCTTTTTTGAGCTTTACTAGCTCCAATAAATGACTAATTTATATTATCTGTAAGCTTCCTATGTCTATAGTGTTAAAAGAAATTGCGAACAATTTCCTTCTTCGACAAATGAAAAAATTATATATATGTCTATGTCTCTAGTTGTCTTGCAGATAATTGTCTTATCTACGACTACGTCGTAGATAAGACATTATTAATTACGAAAATAAAATTTTTTTTTTATTTAGTCTCCGACTTTGTAATCGATTATTCTATCTTGGTTTTCACTGCCATTACTTTTAATAAAATGAAACAGCAAAATAAACGCGTTCTATATACCCATGCGGACAAAAGTCCGCAATATTTGTTTGAAGGTTAAGACAGAACTTTCATGCTTTGACATTTTTGGGCCGTTTTATTGACTAAAAAATAAAATAAAAAAGGGGTTTGCTGACGTTAAACTCAAATAGAGCGAGGAATGAATAATTAATCAAAATCATTTTTACAGAATTTGGTCACACACTTCGATTTTATATTAATGTGATAAATTAGCAACACAAATTCACGCAGCAAAAAAAAAGGAAAGAACGAAACGTATAGGATTCTACTTTTTACGCGTGTCAAATTTTAGAGTGGATCTTCGTTGGTTTAATTAACAGTTGATATTTACTATTTCAAGGACTAGTGGATAAATTGCCTTTGGGTGACACTGGGAAGAAAGTGAAACACCAATTTTTGAATTTATCACTTCCACTCCTAAAAGTCACCAACCGCTGCGGACTACGGCCGGGGGTGATTCAAGACAACAGACTATAAATAATGTACACATGTTTTATAACAAATAATTGCAATAGTTTTGTTATCAAGCATTTGTGTTAACTCTTGGGCCCACTCGACTATTATTTTCATAAATGGTTCGAAACTGATAATTCCATGCCGTTCATTGAGAATCTGGATGACTCGCAAAAAACTTTTCAACCATGATATTTTAAATCCATTGTTAGTTGGTGGCATGGAATTCAGTTACAGACCGACAAGCGCTTATTCAGAACATTGATCTGTTGATAGTGATATAAATGCAAAGAACTTCACATTAAACTTCAATTCTCGACTTATTCAAGCTGCTTATAGTGTAATAATTTAAGGGCTTAATTGTTGTGCATAAATTTTAAATGATTGTTTTCTGACTATGTTTGCTTCGTCTTCCAAACTGATGATTATGCAAAAGTGATGTTTGTTGAAAGAATAAAGTATAATTGCAGCTTTTTTAAACAACAATTGTGACTTTTCATTGAGATGCACCACTTGCCTTCTTTGTTTGGGGGGAAGAATGCAAAAACAGACAGAGGATGTACAACATTTTTTTCCAAGTCAAAAACCTTTTGTTAGTGTTGAAACATATTTAATACGCATTTGGCTACACTTAATCAAACTTTAAACACCAAAAATATTCATTGATAATTATGTCACGAGTTGGCAAATGGCCAGGGCGTTTATGAACTTAAAAGTCGGTTTACGTAAATTGTATGACGATCAAATCGTTCCGATTTCAATACAACTTTAAACTGGTGTCAGAAGTTCTGACTGTCAGAACTGTGTATTCCAATGAGACTATCCAGGAAATTGCTGCATATACAAAATATCTATTAAATTTATCCCAGTTTTTTTT
>SCLG01000040.1:489837-515559 GCA_004367875.1 Oikopleura albicans
GGTTTACGTAAATCGTATGACGATCAAATCGTTCCGATTTCAATATAACTTTAAACTGGTGTCAGAAGTTCTGACTCGGAACTGTGCATTACAATGAGACTATATAAAATGACGTAATTTTGGGTACTATAAAAATGGTCGTCCTTAAACTTGAGGAAAATCGATATTTCCGCATTCTGAGTGAAAGGTGTCCAAAAACAGAGAATTTTTGGAAGATTTTCTCTAGATCTGGTTTTTGGTTATCGTTGTGCTCACCGCGACATTTTTTTTTCTTACGGTAGTATCGCGTTGTGTGCATATCTACTGTAATTGAGGACTTATGATTTATTTATCAAATTAGTTTGTCATCTATAATTTTTGGCACGGGGTTAAATAAGTTTAGAGTGAGAATATACAGTTTTATGTTTAACATGTTAAAAAGAAGAAACCGGATGTTACGACTTAACTTGACCATGAGAAAATTTTCTTCAGAGTGTACATGCAGGAAGAACTTTAAACTTCAATTTATTATTTTTTTTCGAACACTATGATATTTGTCTATGTTGAAGTGGCGTCGTTTAAAATGCCGAACTCATTTTGTTTTAACTATTTGATTTACAATTTCCCACTTTTGGTGTTGTTTGATTCTTATTGATCAGATCGGAAACATATCACCATAATCATAAAATACTCATGTCCCAGCAGTACAAAAAAATCAAAAATTCCAATTCGTTGCAAACTTTTTATATAGTTTTATAGTTGTAACATATATAAAATCATAAATGATATTTACGCTATGAAGTGTCGCATGTGAATCATGATTATGAGAATGAGATCAAAATAAATTAAAAGTGGCACCATAGTCTGCGGGGTGATAATCGTGACCTTGAAAAGCAAACTTTCGCTTATTTCGATTTATTCGTGCCGGATAGAAACTGTGACCCGAGTGCAATTCAGCGCCCGCACAGCGCGTGGAAAAATATTCCATGCTATTTATTGAGAATCTAGGTGGTTAGGATTCTAGCGTCCAATTGGGTTTCTTTAAAGATAGGAAAATGTATTATCTTTATTGTATACTTTAGCGTCCATTTTAAAGTCTCAATAAAAACCAGAAAAAACAGAAGACGAAAAAGAAACGCAGACGATTAAAAATGAAATACTTCGCGCATAGAATTGTTTTTCAAACCGCTTACTTATCTGACGTATATTAAATTCAAAATCTTCTTTGATTTTATTTTTTTATTATGTGTCAAAGCTCAAAAGTTGCCAATTTTTATTCTAGAAAAATAATAGAACGCGTACAGTGCGCCGTACTATTTCAAAAAAGAA
Source organism: Oikopleura albicans (assembly GCA_004367875.1). Lineage (NCBI taxonomy): Eukaryota > Metazoa > Chordata > Appendicularia > Copelata > Oikopleuridae > Oikopleura > Oikopleura albicans. The sequence continues at coordinate 491,146 of SCLG01000040.1, forward strand.
GCCGATTCAGCCAAAAGTTTTGACCCAAAACTTCTTAGAACCTTTTTACTTATCATAGACCCAACTTTAAATGTTAATAAGGTTATTTGGGTGTAAATCTGTTGTTTATTTTTCAAGTCCAATTTGTAACCGTATTTTCTGTTATGTTTTCAACTGGTTGCTATAGCTTCTAGTAATCTGCCGGAAGCGAAAGAGATACTTCATTCGTTATTACGAAAAAAAAATCAGTCTTTGTATTTTATGGATTTGAAAAATCATCAAAAGATAATTGACCCGTTAAAAGTAGTTTGTTTTAAAAATATCATTGACGCGTCCCGTTAATAGAAACGGCGAACAACGGAAGACTTGGTCGGCCAACGCCTTCCATAGTAATCAAAAGCTGCTTGTTGAGCTTTGAGAGAAAAAAATGTTGAGTAGCTCGAAAAATACAAATCAAAAGAAAGAGCACATTTGCGGGGAAAAGAAATGGCTCAAATATATATGCGACATCATAATTTGTATAATATATTTGTACTTCGTGATTATTTGGTATTAATTTCGAATAAAATGACTCTTTATAATGGTAATTTACGGAGATATTTGTACAAAAATGTTTTAATATCAGATAAGAAAAACACCAGGTGCAAACAGCACAATGGAACTAAATGTTGAATTTGATCAAATCATATTTTATCTAAAGAGGTATTAAGAAGGGTATTAAGAAGGGGAACTCATCAATCTTTGATAAGTTTATAATACCATGTTATTCTTTTTGACCATTTTTTCACTTTTTTCAACTCGTCCACCAGGTGGATCATCGCCGCACATGTGATGGTCCACCTTGGGGACGAGCCGGGAAAAGTGGAAAATCTGGTCTTAAAAGAACAACATGGTAAATTTAAATAATTCTTTTAAAATGAAATTTAAAAAGTGTAAAAATGCGCAGTACCCGACGGTTTTTAGGTTTTGTTTAATGAAGGTCTAATACAATAATTAAATTTTAAAGAATTTTTATTGATATTTAAGAAAACAGGTAAGCCATCGGGAGAATTGTGTGCAACATATGAATCCTATTGGCCCGTTTCTTCCATATTACATCTAACCACAAGAACAAGCAAACTAACTAAAATACAGCTGAAATTCGTTCAATTATAGCAACATCATTTTTAACTGTTTCTGCTATCATTTGTCAATATCTAAGAGATAATTTTAACTTCGATCAATTGAATATGAAGGAAATTGAATTAATTTTGATTAAAGTTAGTTTAATTTATTTTCCGTTATTTATGGCGTCATCATTACCGTGACATATTATTTTTAATGATTGGAACTTACAATACACATGTTGAAACCATTTTACAATCCAGAATTTTATATCTGAAAAATACACGTTTATGTACGGTTTGGTGAAACTGACGCGGTGATGGCATGACACCGTGATGCCCCAATAGTCTTAAAATGAGATCAAAATACCTAAAAGCTCGTCAGTCATAGCCCTAGCACATGGTATTGGTTATTTCAATAAAAACATCATAACTTATAACAATTATCACCAATTAAAAAAATAACGATTTGGTTTCTTGGTATAATTTTCCATGTTGCAACGTTCGAAAAAGGGGTGAAAACGAGAAAAAATTGTTATAGCCCTCAGGGGAAAAGTATACGTATTATCACCGAAAATTTAGTCATTTCATGTAACGTCATGTTACTAAGAGTGCGTAATACAGTAGTAAAATACATCTTGGAACTAACAATTTCAAAATGCGCAATTTTTTACTGGTTAGTGTTTGTGTTTTGAAAAATCTTGCCCATTTCCCAACCATTGAAAACTTTAAATAGTAAAATGGAAAAAATAAATATCACATTTAATTGTAAAACACATTTTGCGTCTAAACTTAACTTTTTTGATGCACCCAAATAGTTTTGGTAAAGAAATTTATTTGATCTAAGTTTTGTGGCCTTGAAATAGTCAGGCATCATGTTTGATGGGCTATGGAGGTCTAACTTCTAACTTAGTAATATCAAAACGATAAATTTGAGACTTGAGTATTAGGGGTATGCCATACCCATAGTTTTGTAGTAAACAGAATATACATAGATACAGAATATATGTAGTACTATTTTAGCGTAAATTTTTATTGATTTATTTTTATCTTCCTTATTTATTTATTTCTATCTTCTACGAGCTACAAATATGCGACAGTTAATGATGCTGTTCAGTTTTTAGAAAAAAAAGATGCACGACTTCGATTAAAAGCCTTCACTTTTGTTCTTTTCCGAAAATGTCAAAATTTCTAGGTATGATTCCTCGAATCATGCATATGCATTCTCGATACACAAAGCTAAAACTTGACCTGTAACTTGTTATCGCCGACACCCGGTATACTATTTTGTAAACTTCAGCAAAGCAACTTCTTGTGAACGCCAAATATCCAGAAATTCGAGAACAGTTTAACTACAATTCATTGATCAACAATAATTACTCCAATCGTACTTTGCTTTTTCATTTCGAGGGATTAAAACGGGGGCCTCGTTACGGGCACGCAATAATTAACATAAATTGGCGTCGCCAATTTGGCGGTCAAAGTCAAATGTGAAAATACGCCACAAAATTTCAAAAAAATGTTCATCAGCTTTTTAGTTTTAAAGAACAACAATCCATATGACGAGTCCTTACTACAGCCCAACAGCCATTTCAAATGAAAAGAAAAACATAAAGAATTGTAAGCGTGGCGTAAATAGTGATGCGGAAAAATTTTAATAGTTTTTATTGCTCTTACAACATGTGTTCAATTTTTTCACCGAATTGACGGTTGTTATCATGTACATCTTCAGGATGTTCGATAAGAAGGACGATGGATAATTTTTAAATTTATAAGTTCATCATAAATTCGATGAAGAATCGCTGTAATTGGGCGATATATTGAAATAATTATTTTATTTTTATGTCAATTGACAAACTTTAGGTATCTGGTCTGAAAAATCCAACGTAAAAAACACGCGAATGAAAATGGTATCAAAATGGTATCGAAAATGTATAAAAATGGTATAAAAAACGGTATTAAAGCTGATATCAAAAATGAAACCTACCAGTACTTGGCGCTCCCCCTGTATTGAATTTGTGAGGAAACAGTGTATTAAGCTGTTTTCACTTTACGAGCTATAGAAGCATATTTTACGGAAATATAGATGTAAGTACATTGTTTTGGTTGGCTGAGACACTCCGTAAGTTAATACGTAATTACGCGTTTAAAACGTATATTTCCGGGAAAAGGCAATAAAAATGAACATAGAATGTGAAATGGAAAAGCCCATAAAGTTCAAGGCCCATAATGTATGCGCCATTAAGTTAAATTCTGGTTTTAATTAATGTATAATTTACGACCCAATTGCACATAGTGCATGGTGCACGGTGCACCCCCAAACAGTTATTCTCTGGTTTGATTTCAAATTTTAGGAAAACTAATTTGGCCATTTAAATGGCGCACTGATCAGATCAGAGGAGAACACGTGCAACTTCCAGCCTGGAAGAATTCAACGAGTGTTAATGGTATAGTAATAGAAACGGAAAAGGTGAAATTCCATATAATGAGTACAGCTGAAGCCAGATTAGGAAACGGAAATTCATTCATGTTTTCCTCTCTCTAAAAATAGATATTTGACCAATTCGAGTTCGATTTAAAGCAATATTATTACTAATAAAATAGTTTATAGATAGAAGCCCTGAAAGTTAATCAAAAAACTTTACTCAATGAATTAAGTTTAATGCACTAACCAAAACCGGTTACCAAAATTGTTAAGTAAAAAACTAAAATCTTAGAAAATACGTCATGGTTACTGGTGCTATAAGCGACGCTTTGTCGGGCTGATCTGTCATGAAAAAGTGGGATATTTTTGGAACAAACACTGTATTCCTCTATTAATATTATCCGTAATTCAATTTGAACATTATACCAATTCACACCATGATTCTTTGAACTTATATAATGTCATATAGCAGGTTAGATTAAAAGCTTTATTCTTAGCCTCGTTAGTATGACAAGTCCATCCAGCCACTTCTTGAAAAATTCTCTAAATCCTACAAGCATATGTTCTTACTTTGGTAATGCTCTGGATTTATACAAGTCGAACACAATCGAATTATGATTCCACTTTTTATTTTAGTTAGCGAAAGTGTTTTTTTGCCACTTGTCTATAGTCAGATTATCAACAACTGTTCATGGTAAGTGAAAACGGAGTTTTTTTGGCGTCTTATCCAACTTTTAATTGCATTTGTTCAACATTATTATTCTTTTTTTCTGCATCAAAATAATACATCATGTAGGGAGCTCAGCAATATGGAGTAAGATTCAACCTCAGGAAAACCAAGTAGTTAAAGATCTAGTTTATGAACTTTTGATAATAAATGTGCACAAATCTGCTAAATTAACTTCTGAATACACGTCGGAAAAATTAATATCGTAAACCAAGAAGAAAACCAGGTTTACTCGATCGCTCAATACCCAGTTAACTCCGTTGTCAACCGGTTAATTCCCGGCTGATCTGATGAATTTAAAGCTTAATTTAATTGTATATTATTTTTTTTATCATTTTAACTTTATCAAAGTTAATTTAAACTCCCACGAGCCACGACTGTAAACTAACCCGTAAGGGGAACATACATGTATGTGCAAATTAGCACAACCTTTTTATTGACATTGTATATTATAACGCTAATTTTGTTGATTTTATTCTCAAAATTTTCCTCTTGGAGTTTGATAAAATCGGGCTATTAATCAGTTTTGATATGGCATCGTTTTAGCCAAGTTTTAGACTAATAAGGCATTTTTGAGTACTTTGTGAAAATTTGGAATAATCTTCCTCTGGGAGTTAAAGTTGAATAGCAATATATTTTTAGTAAATATACCATGAAAACCGCATTCCCTGGCTCAATTCAGTCGTTTGAATTTCAAACGGACCGTCTGTGATCGTGTTTTAAAGCGACCATAATAAAATAACATTTTTATTTTACTTTTTTTACGAAATTCACAGTTCTTTTTTAGTAGAAAAAGCAAATGTATATTGGTCAACATCCGCGGGCACTTATGGGTGGGATTAGTTCGTTGCCCGCGGAAGTGTGCGCGCCATGATTCACTTTTTTTGTATTTCTCTTCGTCAAGCCCAGGGCCCGAAACTCCAATATTTATTTTATATTATTATTTTTATAATATCGTTTATATGGCGGCATTTGTATGTAATTACACTAGTGATTCGGCGTAAAGTGGTTTGAGATTGATAAGTTGAACCGGATTCGAACAATCGGGCGTTATTACGCTGAATGCACTGGAAATCGATTTCGTCGAGATATCAAAGTTATGGGCCGCGTCGGGCTTCACCAATAATCATTTTTGGAGTAGTTCTTTCTCGCATCAATCATAATTATTACAGTTTTTCGCTTTTGTGTTTTTTATATGATTCTTTCATATAATTAATTATTTATTCTCTATTTGCCTTGAGTGGTCGGAAAATCTGTAAGAGAGTTGTTTGTATTTTTTTAAACAGATCACACACAACTGAAGCATATTTTTCCTTGTTCGGATACCAGATTCTGGTAGATAAGGCTGTATAAAAGCTGGATACCAGATTCTGGTATTAAGTAGATAAATCTGTTTGAATGCATAATATTATCCAGGCTTTGCTTAACTTCACACCGGAAACGTGCTGCAGAAACGGAGAACATCTTATTTTTCTTCCCATAAACACAGACAATTATACCGTGTGTATGAATTTTAACTGTGGTGTTCATATTCAAAGCGCTTTTTTAAAGGATGCGAAAAATTACTTACACGTAAAATGAGCGATTAAGAGGATATTTTCATTTACACGTGGTGGCAGTTAACACTGACAAATTGGATAGTTACTTTTACCGCACTTTCTGTATTTACCGTTAGCGTTAAAAAAATTGGTGCCAGAAGTGGGCGGTTAATGGCCGTACGCTTAACTCGGCACCCTGTGTAATTGTTTCTGTAATTCATTCAGATTTTTTCTCAATAAAATTTTATTTTCTGAATGAAACGGAAATGGAGAACGCAATTAGTTTGGAGTCCAAACTTTGGACCAAAAACAGTTAAAGAATTGTATAGATGTATGATTGTATAATTTGTTAGTAAATTTGTATCTAGGTACATAAGACTTTGATATTAAGTCAATTGAGATTGATAAGTTAAACCGGATCACGCTGAATGCACTGTAAATGAATTATTTGGTGATATCAAAGTTATAAGCCGGCTCCGGCGAACCAATAATCATTTTCTATTCTTTTTTTCTCGCTCTCATCATGCATAATTATTACAGTTTTTTCGTCCTTTGCGAAAAGATTTTTTTTTCTTTTCGATTATTTTTTTATTTGATCGTTTGATATAATTTATTCTTTATTTTTTAGCGTCCTGTCACACAAGTAAATCCGTCAATTTGTAAGACATAATAAATACTCGGTGGAATTGTTTGATATCGTGTCATCGGCACGGAAAACAGGAAATTGGATTGATTTGACAAATAATTGTAATTTACCCGTCGCTGCGTACTTTTCATTAACTAATTGTCATTAAAAGAATAATGAAAGGAAATTTAAGAAAAAAAGTCATTTAAGTCCCGAGAAATTAAAGTCCGGCATGATCTAAATCTCGTGTAATCAGACAAAGCGAATTAGTCCAAATACACAAATTTACACAAAATTTCAATTTGATCAGAAAGTTTCTATTTGTTCGAAAACTGTTGCTGGTCAGAAATTATTCGTAAAAATCAGTTGTTTGAATATTTAATGAAACGTAATCAATCTTGCCCTTCAAAATATTACACACGAAAATGCTTAAAATTATCATAAAGTATTCCAGTGTTTTATATCCCTTAACTTCCAGGGGTCACTTGGTCCAAATTTGGACTTAACGCCCTAAATGGACCGAAAATGATAGTAAACCTAGCTTAATCGAAAGTCGCTGAAACAGGGGTCTAGTTAAATTTTATGAGAAAAAATATAAACATAAAACGGAACTGATTTGTTTTCGCTTTATATGGTCACAAGGGCGTCTAGTCCAAATTTGGAATACGTGACCCCTACGGATTATATGTCACTTGTGACCCTTGGGAGTTAATATGACAAGGAGGATTCCTAAACTCGCGAACGGCAAAAATGAGTTACCGCATTTGGTTCTTTAGCGCCTACACAGATGTGGTGTATTTTCCAAAAACTATTAAAGTTGCCTTTTAAGGTGACGGTGATTCTGGTAAATTGTCAAAGTTGTACCAACGTCGTGATCAACAACGGTAAAACCCTTATTTTACCGTTTTTAAAAATTGAGATGGTTAAAATCACTGAAAAAAAACTTGTTGATCAAATCAGACATATAATCAGACAATAATTTTTCGAATAATCTGAATAAATACCAAGCTATCAAACAGGTGATTTACTTTTTGAAACAACTATTTTTTTTTCAAAATGTTCAACTCGCAAAGGAAGTTTCGGTTGTTGTACTTTTCAACGTATATCGTCCTCACAGTATGAGTCAAGAGCAACGACGTTGGATTAGTGCCAACGTATAAACTCTATATTGATTCCATATTGACCATCATTCATAAATCGGGCAAAAAAGTTAATACCTTTCCCAATTGATTGTGACGAATATGTTGCTTTTATATTAACCGAAATGCGGCAGTGGTTAAGGGCATCCAACTGGTTTGAATTAGTTCCACCCAAGCGCATTGTAATTAATAACAGGACGCAGAAATAAAACTAGTAACTTGTAAGGGTGGGACAAACTAGGGTGTCCAGGATAAACGTTTAAAAATATATACGCGCACTTTAACCGCTCAATAATTGAATTTGTAAATTTTAAATCATTATAAGGCACATTTTTTTAGAATTATTCTAGAATAAGAATCAGAAATGACGCATTTGTTTTCTGAGAAAATAAATTGAGAGGCACTTTTTGTGATAAAGTTGTTTTTTTATAAAATATTTTTTTAAAAATAGGATCACTGTCTCCTTCAGGCATCTAAAAGTTTCCGTGTCCAACACATTTTCAGAAGAAATAAAAGAAGATGTGAAAACATAAACTTGGCTCTACGTGATGTCAGTTTCTTTAAAAGGTTTTTTTATAGATTTCGAAAAAAAAACTATTTTCATTATTCAAGTTTAAGCTAATACGGCCACTATGTCCCCCTGAGAGTTAAATAATTTTTATTTTCAACCGGTTAATTATACATAACCAATGTTATTTCCATAATTTCAGTTTATTGTGTGGGCACCCTAATGCAAAGTGTGAAAAAAAGACGAAGAAACAAAAACTCGCCACCCCTATAGATTGTCTTTTGTGTTCTTATTTTTTAACTGCTTTTCGACGTTTAGTGTATGTGTGTTCTTTTAAGGATGTAAGTGATTGATTACTGTCATTCCGTACAAATTGAACAGAAGGGAGAACTTTGATAAATTCACGCTCATCCTATAGGGTAGTAAATTTAACATGATGACTTATGTAAGAACTACAACCCCCTAATTAACAAACAATACAAACTAATTGAACTACCAATAAAATTTGTGTTTTATGACTTTTCTGTGCATCAAGCATTTGTTTTCTGTTGCCAGCGAATTAATCGGTATGCCATACTATTACATTTAAAAATAGTTCTGTTGAAATTCCTATAGGGGTAAAAAACAAACCTGGATACACAGCTAAAAGATTTTGACGGATTTTTATTGCACAACAAATAATTAACAAAAAATTGTCTCATTAACACATGAATACGAAAAATATTGCCCACACCATATCGTTACAGTTTCATGTACCTGTAAAAATGTTATCATATGGCAAAAAAAAATGCTATACTGCTCGGTTGTGGTGGGCAGTCTAGTCTAAAATATTTTTTTGTTATCAAAACCTACCAACGTTTTCAAAAGATGCCCAATTTTTGTAGAGGTTGCCACTTTTTTTTCAAAACGTAACGATTCATTTGAAACCTAACCGTTAAAGAAATTTACCATTTTTGCCAACTGTTTCCATTTCTGCAAATTTTAAGGACTTTTTATAATGTAACTTTTTATAATATCGGGCCCTAAAGTACCGATTCCGTGTGAACGTAACGATTTATCGTAACCGTTCATGATTTTATGACTCATCAATTTATGAGTCATAATTTATGACTCAAATAATCGAGGACTGTCAATTGGACAAAGCAACTCCAATTTCTTCTAACTCCCGCCGAAGATCTCATTAGAGCAATGAAGTAAAGTAGTTAAAATTTGGTTATGATAATGTGGTATAAATTAACATTAATACATAGTTGTATTTAAAGTAGTCTGCCTTATTCGTTTAATGGTATTTGAAGTACCCATATGTCAAAGTTGGATTTAACTACGATAACAGAAAGAAACGAAAGAGTTATCGTTCAACATACAAAGCAAATGCTTCCAAAGTCTAGCATATGTCATAAAGTATTGTTTTGACTATCAAAAGTGACCGAGTCCATATGGAGTATTTGACGATACGAAAAAAAAATATAAGAGTCAAAGACCAACAAATTTAACTCGTGTCATACAAATTCAATTCAAACAAAGAATACACGTTGAACACTTGAGGATAAATCAACTTTTGAAATTATACAAGCAGACATCATAAATACATGTGCCCAGAATGAGTTTTTGTTTTGTTACCAAGTGTCCGCAATCTAAAGTTTTTTTTTCTAGAAACTCCAAAGAATAAAAAATATTGGCGGCATCTGATTGTGAGCAATCGATAACAACGTACAGTTGCACAATCCATATCCTTTTTCCGAACACGTCTTCCGATGTTGCAGAAGCCTGAGTTAGTAGGCTTGGCTTTCGAAAAAACGGAAGACGTATTTGGAAAAAAAGGATATGGTAAAACTTGGTTGGTTTCTTCCAATTTCGGGCATTTTGGGCTATTCCCCGTTCACACTGTGAACTTCACAGGTCACATTTATTGGTAAAGTCCTTATGATACTGGCCTAATCGTTACAATACACCCATTGACCAGTTACCTTAACAAAGTTGGGTTATCTTAACCCAATTTGCTATTATCTAAACAAACGCTTTACCAAAATATCTTACCAAAATTCAATTTTCTTCACACTTTTGATGTCAAGATAACTTGTTAGGTGGTGTAGTTATGATATAGGTAAAATCGTTACGATACGTATAAAATTGTTACGATATGCGTAAACTCTTTCCGATATGGCTTACAATAATGTATATACTTAACGCGACAACGGCATTCGGAAGCAGAACTTAAATCATAGAGGGATCCAAAAAATTGTTTGTTATTACTGGATGTAATAATCGATACCAAACGTATACAACGAGTATTTGAAAGTAGATAAACTAACTGGTGTCATACATTAATTCACTAGGAACAAAGCACACTTGAGTCAAATGAACTTTTGTCCGGAAAGAAAAAAAAAGGTGGAGCGCGGCTCATCCCTCTCAACACCCACTTGACAATAAAAGTTCGACAAAAGTCAATTTAGACAAAAGTCGCTTTTATATACCGACTGAAGAAGGGATCGATTCCCGTATTTGAACTTACTTCCGATTTTTTCTAACTGAACTTGGAAATACTTGGCGAACCATCTGGTCGAAATGAATTGTTTTTTTTTGTGAAAATAATTGTCTACTTGATTAAAATCTCTTAGTATTAGTATTTGTAGAACATGTACAGTCCAAATTCTCATAATGTATATACTGTTTTCAGAAAGACCTTTAACTAGTGATCATCACTAAGTTATGGACCCTCTGAATATTCCCTTTATGGACAAGACTAGTTATTGGGCGCATTTTTTTTGTTTGAAAAACAAAATACTAAACGTTAAAAAGATCGGTGCTTTATTTAAAATATCAAAAACTGAAAAATGATAAATTTCGTACAGGGGGTCTTTTATTATGAGACGGTTTGCTATTTTCAACCAAAGTCCAATTTTGTCTCCTAGTTTGAATTTTCTCCCTTAATTTGAGCGTTTAAAAACTTTTTTCGAAAAAATCCGTCCTTTAATTTGAATCTTTTTAATAAAAGTGTCCCTCAATTTGAATTGCGGTGTTTTATAAATTAAAGGCTTTAATATGAGACTCCCCTGTATGTTCAAAATTTAACTATTTTTCAATACCTTTTAGACTTTTAAAAATGGGCTGAATTATGTAATACTGGCGAAAAAATGGTCTTTTTGTTGTTTTCAAAATTAGTGGGTTTATTTTTGGGATGACTAATTAACATTAACCTGAACTTTCTCCCACCGGTCCAAACCGTAGGGTACACCAAATATCTATTTTTCAACTTTTGTACAAATTTGTTTGTGTCTTTTATGATGGCAACAAAATTGATCGATTCGCGGCATTTAAATTCATTTCCGATTTTTTAAGTGACCTTGACATTTTCGTGTTAACCATCTGTCCAATGTCGTTTTGTCTGATACCAAAGGCGTCCCGACTCGAACCAAATGTATATATCTTGAACTACAATGAAAGTGATATATATCGCAATCAGTTCGAGTATCTTGGACTAAGATTCTTGGTTCAATTGTGGCCCCGCCAGGTCACATTAAATACCAGCTGATACACTTGAAGCTTAATATGGATTTGGGCACATTAATGTGACGTTTTCGTTAGATACCATATGGAACCTAGTTAGTTAGTTTATTTTGGACATTCTCATGAAAAAAATTAATAGTTATGATGGTAACTTTTCAGAAAATCAAAAGTTTGGTTATGTTGGACCTTATGTCCATTTTTAAAAATACTTTCCTTCAATTTAGCCAATTCTCGAATGATATTGTACAACCTTTTTTGTCCAAAGCAGAATTTACATAAATGTTAATTTAGTCAGTATTTCTCATTACGAACTTCTTGGATATTATCCTAGGGACTTATATTTAATTGGATTAGGGTAACAACTTTTAAAGCAATTTGAATGATTTGCATTTTTTCGAAATTTTTATTTAGTGTGGAGCAAAATCACACGTTTTTAATACGCCTTTTTTTCTTAAAAACTGTTATAGAACGTATATAATGGCTATTAGAAAATAAATATTAACATACTTCGAAAGTGATCTATATCCAAATGTCAATCAATTCGGGCGTGTTGTTTCAATGGTGGGGTCCGCATTAAATCCCGCCTGATACAGTAGTAGTTAAACAGCGATTTGCGCGACATTAATGACAAGTTTTCGTCACATAAATATTGATTCCCATAGAAAAAAAAATAACTTTTCAACATTCAAACACGTCACAATCAACTAAAAACACCTTTAGAACTTTCGAGTTGCAAAAAACGTTTATGTCATATAAAAAGACGCAATAAAATACTAAAAAAAGTTATATGTGCATATTGGTCTTCAATCGGCACGATGAAAGACACAATCTGATTGGCTGTGTTCAAATAAAGAATAAATGCATATACAGTAGAGCCATTAAGGACACGTTCGAAAAAAATTGTGTTACCGTATACCATATTTTTTTGTCGCTCCCGTTGAAATTGAAAATAAATCATATTATTAGAGCTATTAAACGGTTATCTTGACATTTCCTGAAATGAAAAGGAAAAAACTGGGGAACTCCGAGCCCTAAATTTCTAGAAAATTGATTTTTTTCTGAAAAAAACGTCGTTTTTGACCATTTTGACTCCTAAGAGTTAAAGTTAGGAATTTGTCGTAATGAAATTTTTTGCTCAGTAGATGATTCTGAATCCGATGCGCAAGCTTTTAAAGTAATTTGGAGACCCCCGATTTTAACCGCGGACACCCTAGATAAGACGATTTTTTTTCGGTTTGGGGCTAGACAGTTAGGCCCAAATATGTACGATAAGATATTTTGGTCAAGATAATTGTTGTCAAGATAACAATTAAAAAACTGCATGAAAACGCTAACCATATTTTGTCAAGATAACTGCTCTACCGGAAAATTGCTCTTATTTAACGTGAATTACACCCTTTAAAGTAATACGAAGTTCTACAGGTTTAGTATCATGAAAACCGGCTGCGCGTTTCTAGATTGTTGCGATTTATTTTTGTACTCGGTATTGAGAGAGCGTGGGACACAAGCAAGAGACAACCCTGAAAAATCAATCGAAAAAATTGCGAAACAATCTAGAAACGCTCAGCCGATTTTCAAGAGACTAAACCTGTAGACACATTTAACGATTCCAAAGATCCCCATTTCATCCAAAATAATGCTCATTAAAACTATAAGATTATTGTAAGTTTAATGTAGTTAAATAAGATGCGTCATTTATGTATCAACTATTTGATATAAAAATTGAAAACTTTACCGTAATATATTGTTTTCCAGTCGTTTTTTATGAAAGTGTGCACCTGTACGATCATTAATTATAAACTTGATTCGACGCGATTTCTTGTCCTCATATAATGATCCACTGATGTACCAACACACGATAATTAATGAAATCATTATTTTTCAGAGATCAACAAGGAAAAGTTGAGATTAAAAAAATAGCTAGCTTTTATTTTGACAAATCTCTTAAATGTTCAGAAGAGAAATACCGGAAAATACTGTAATACATTTAATTGTATACCCATTCTAAGAGGCCTATCGATTAAAAATAGTTCGGTGTGTCAAAGCTCAAAACTTACCGCTTTTTATCCTAGAAATTAATACGCATCGCGGTGCATCGAGGGTTTTTCGAAAACTTTAATGTAATTCTAGAACTCGTTTTTTTTCAAAATGCGATAATGCTTGAATTCCACGACGAGGATCTGAGATAAAAAAATCCTGGGTTATTTTATATTCAAATTAGTGCCATATAAACAAAGTAAAAACCATGTTTTATTTCGCGCATCTACTGTATTAAACACAATAATTTCCAAAGACAGGGGCGCCATCTAGTAGGTGTTATAGAAACTATAACTTAAAGCCTATAAGTATAATATAACTATGAATAATATAATAGTACAAACTAGAATTGTTTAATCAGGGTTTGACACGTTCTCAATGCGTTCGAAAAAACGCACAACGTTCCTAAGACTGTTGTTTAATTAATGGTACGAGTTAAATCTTCGGGAGTAGCTTAACTTTATCAAGAGTTAAAATACCGTTGAGTTTGGATGGAGACATTGTTTTTATGCAACTTTGACAAAGTTGAAAAGCTCAGCAAAAAGAAGGCCGTCCGTTTGACGGCGCGGAAGGAAGGAGAAAAAAGTGATACTTCGCAATCATACATTTCAATACGGTTATCAAAGATATTTAACAAAAACGAAAAATATAGCGATTTATGAACAAAAAACAATTTTTATTCTGGGAAAAAATGTTATTAATCTGCTTTTGTTTAATTTCATGAATCCAACATTTGAAAACCGAAAGTTATTTTTTGGTGGTTATACACGTCTTTTTTGAGGCTCTATAGTGCCTAATATACTACAATAGTGCACTAATAGTGCACTATTATAAATGGTTTCTAAATGGTTAGTGCGGGGGTTGGAACCCTGAAAAACTGCAAAAAACGAAACAAAACGTTATTTCAGACAAAATTTAAGATACAGTCTTAAAAAGGAAGTTTCTTTTATAAGCGCTTGTTGCGAAAATTTGTCTTAATTACCACATTTTCAAACTGATTTTACCAAAAAAACATTGACACTGTGGAAGTTTCGAAAATTTGTCTGAAAATGTATTTGTTTTTAAATTTTAAATACCTTAAAATATGGAATGGACACAATATTTTAAGGTATTTAAAAATGCATTTTCGGACAAATTTTCGAAAATTACGTACTGTCAATATTTTTTCGAAAAAAATTTGTTTGAAAATGTGGTCATTAAGACGTATCAAGAAATTTTTGCAACAAGCGCATTTTAAATAAACCTCCTTTTTAAGACTGTATCTTAATAAATAAAATAAAATAACGTTTAACTTCTTTTTTGGAGTTTCTCAGGGTTCCAACTCCCGTACTAACCATTTAAATTATCAATTTGCACTTGAAAAACCTTTTTTTGGGAAATTTTTACGTCATTTCAAATAGAGAAATCTGGGAGTAAACTTTATTGTACTATCTTCGAATGCATATGTTGCGTCACGGCGTTCTATTAATTATACTAATAATTGTATATAATTCAATATTGAATGAAATTAAAGTGATTATAACTTTTTTGTGTGTGTTATGCATACTAATTGACAATTTATGGTGGAAAATCATAATGTTTTTCTTTGTCTTTGTTGAATGCGATTCATTAAGTTGCTCAACACTCGGTGTCAATCTTGTTGTGAATCTGTTGTCTTTTTTTTTTAGTCATTTTTGCCTTCTCTCTCGCTCGCTATAGCGCCGCTACTTCTTAACTTCGGAGCAAAAAAAAAGCGTTAACACCACCCAGAACACTTTTGCTCTCCTGAAAAAATATCTAGATAAAAAAAAAAGAATAACCGAAAAATTAACCAAAAAAAAAAAGTTTTCAGAAAAAAAAAAAATCTTTTTCGTATTTTTTTCTCCAATTTTTTTACAGAGACTTTTGAGAGAATCCGGACAAAAATTTTTCAATTGATGACAACGGAAGCCAACATGGAAACGTAAGTGGTTAAAAAGTACATATGACCTTGTAATTTATGATGAGATATTTACGGCATCACACTTATGAAAAAAAAAATCGCAAAAGTTTTTTTTATGATCATCATGAAATAGAAAGTAATCAAATTTATTCATTGCCAATATCAAAATTGTAATCGGCTCTCGATTTCGCGCTGTATTTTGTTTTTTACTGCTGTATAACTTACTAGTTTAAGTCACTTCGGTCTAAAAACTCAAAAAGTAATAATATTTTAGGCCTGACATTAGTCGGAAGCGAAAGCTTGAGGAAGAGGATGAAAGCCCTACTCATTCCAAAGTCAAACTTGAAACAAGTGGTAAGTTTTAACACCTCAATTGACTAGGAAAATCTGTAAATTTGGCATTTTAAAAAATACGGTAATACCCACGGAAAATTCTGCCTCAATGATACTATTAATCTATCTTTACATGAAAAATGGGAAAAAAAACTTTAGGTTGATAATGGCCGGTTCGCTTAGTAAAAATCGGTTTTGCAAAACAACTGGTTTGTTTGGCTTGCTATTTTTTTTATAATCTCGGCTCGGCTCGGGCTCACTAAAAATTTTCGTTGGCTCGGTCGAAAAGCGAGCCAATTGTGCCTCGCCCTGGTACTACTAATGAACCGTTAATGAGAATAACCCTTATAAAGCCTAACTCTTCAAAGAAAGCTGAAAAATGGGTTCTAACAATTTGTCATCTAAAGCGATTTCCGTTTTCAACCATCAATGACCGATAGTAGCACCCTGACACCAACCTGGCAATTTTGAACCATTTTTTTCACGCGTGAAACGCGACCGGTTTCAAAAGTGTTTCGCGTTAAAAATTCAATGGCTTTTCCGGCAATCTTCCTCTAGTACCGTGAAGGTTAAACCGTAATAATTTGTTGCGAGATCTATGTAATCTGGTGTATTTCCAAACATACTGTCCTATTCAGGTAACCATAATATTTTAATCTTTACTAGTATGACAAGATAACCATCCGAGCATACCCAATAATGATTTTTAAGTTACAAGTTGTAAATTCCATTAACTAGTTGGAACTGTCCACGGAAAATGATGATCTGGAACGTTTTTTCTGCGAAGGAAGCGGTTATACGTAATTCCAGTAGAAATATGTCATAAAAGATAAATTAGATAAAAATTGATTTGGTATATCTAGGATCGCCACCCTGAATTTTATCCTTTCCCCAAAAATAAAAATGATCACGTAAAATATAAAACTCTTTGAAACGTTAATTTTTTATTATTTTATTCATATTACAATTTTTGAAATATTTTTAGTCTACAGAGCTGAGCCATATGGTATTTGCCCGTGCTTTCATATTGTGAACTTTTTTCGTTACTTCCAAATTCTCCCGGTATTATTTTTTCCGACGAAATTAAAAAGACATTAAAACGCCATGGGATCTGTGTAATATGCAATTTAAATATTTTTTCCCATATTTGGAGTTCTTCAAAGTTGCACTAAAAATAGGCGACAGGTGTTGGAAGACCTCTTCCGTCGCGAATGAATTATGCTATGTATGAAATTCTCCAAATGAAATTAATAAATAATTGGTTAATAATTTGTCTCATTTAATCATTTGGGTGACAAAAATGTGTTATTTGACTACACAGGGCAATTATAAGACCCCGCTACTGAGGTTATAAGGGCCAACAAGCCTTATTTAGAAGCTAGTCAGTTTCTCCTCATCTGGCAAGTTTTGTTAACACTAATAGTGTTAACTTAAAGATAACTGAGTTTTGATTTTAAATAATGCGGAAATCGTGACAGTTACGGCGCACAAATCTTAACCCTAGACCGCACGGTGGGGACGTATTTGTCTACATAATGTAGCACACTTATTTCAGCAATTTGTTTTTTTCAGACGTGCATATATTTCCAAGATACTTTTATATGTCCAAATTTCGCCTATTGTTTATTTAAAGTCTTATAAAACCATATACACCACCTCAGCAGTTATCTTAAGAACTGTTTTGCTCAAGAAGTGGTAAGATAATCGAGTAGAGCATTTGGTAGGATAATTGGAAATCGACGTACGTTTATGTCCAAAAAAGTGTTAAAATAACCAAACTTTGTTAAAATAAGTGATGCAAAGATAACTGGTTAGGGGGTTTAGTTAGCCAGACTGTTTTTTAGAATTATTTTATAATTAAAATTGTTCAAATGGCAAGCGTGTCGACTGCGAGGTCTAGGGTTAACAATTGGGTAAATTATTAATATAATCAGTGTTACTATAACTGGTTAGGGGCGGGCATTATAAAACGTTTATAAAAATATGTTTTCACTACGTCCGTGTTCAGAGCGTCTCTAAGGCTCCAAACAGTACAAAAACATTGCGATCACCGTATTCATATTTTTTATACATTTTTTTTCATCCACATGAGCACTTTTTATTTTTTATGGTGGACTTCTAGCTTATTAATTTTTACCACATAAAATTGTCCCTCTTTTATTTATCTGGCATGTAGTGTTAGTTAAGTGTAAGTTTGGATAGTACATGGAGAGATTTTTTTTACTATTCATTCAGTGTTAAAGAATAAATCGCGGCCGAGCAATAAAATGCAAAGAAATACTCCAAATATTATACACGTCTTCAATATAATAAAACTGTATTTAGTATTTGAACAAAAATCGACAGGTTCTTTAAAAGGGGGATCTGGACACCCAAATAAATAAAGACGAGATGAAGAAACAAAAAATGGCGTGAATGGAAAATATTTTTTTTTTTGAACTTTTTTTCTTTTTAAACAATTAAAAGGCACTTGACTGGAAAATTAAACAGTTTTTTAATTGATGAATTTTTTTCATATTTTTTTGCGTTTTGCTAAAATGAATTAATTTATCGAATTGTCCAGTCTGCCTTCGGAAAACACAGTCACCATCATGTGAATTACAAAATGATCGGTTTTTTTTAACTCCTAGGAAATATTTTTGTTTTCGTGCCGGAGCCTCAAAGAAGCCACTTTTTTGTTTATTCTATGGTCTTGGAGGGGTATATTTGGGGCTTTAAAATTGATCAAATGATCTATAAGACAAAACTTTTGCTCATTTTGAATACGGGTCTGTCTTCTGTGGATTGGGACACCAAGCGGATTTAGCTAGAAAGAGACTTAAATAAATAATATAACATGGTAGGATACGGACTGCATATTATCTTTTCCAAGTTTTCAAATATCTGTGATACGAGGATTTTTTTTAACCTTTCGTTTTCCTTGTAAAAGAAAAACTTGAGGCTCTAATAAGGCCCTAAAGTTTCTAATAAGTCAAATAAAAAAGTTGTATTTTTTTTTTCGCTGAAAAAAAGTCCAACAACTTTGTAAATAATAAGTTCGATCTTTGCATTGTCATAAAAAATACGACATAAATCAGTTCTTTTTTTTTACCTCGCTCGCTTTAATATAATCTCGGCAAATATAAAAAAGAGTGTCTTAGTATTTCAAAGTTAACTCGTCCCCGTTCGCGAAAAGACGCACACCGTCCCCGTCATATTCCAGCATTTTTGCTGGATCGCGCTTAATAAGCCATAGAGAAAAAACGCGACGATATTTTTCAGTATTTTTTTTTCTATTGACAAGCTGTGGGACTTCTGCGTTAATCAACACATCAAACGCTATGATTTAGAAAAAACATATTACTTAAAACGGTGTTTTTTAAGATCGCTTGGGNAAAAGAAAAACTTGAGGCTCTAATAAGGCCCTAAAGTTCGAATTTTCAAATAAAAAAGTTGTATTTTTTTTCGCTGAAAAAAAGTACAACAACTTTGTAAATAATAAGTTCGATCTTTGCATTGTCATAAAAAATACGACATAAATCAGTTCTTTTTTTTTACCTCGCTCGCTTTAATATAATCTCGGCAAATATAAAAAAGAGTGTCTTAGTATTTCAAAGTTAATATAGAAAATTTGGAGGAGAGGAAAAGTATTTACACACATAACGGTGTGATAAATATTGTAATTTGTCAAACAAGTATTGTTTTTTGGACAGTATTATAAATACGCACAAAACATGAATGTGCTTGAGTGGTTATAGAATCAACTAAGTAATCATTATTTATTGATGATTTCGCGTGTGTTTTTTTCTGGACCCCATTATTTACCTAAATTAGTATTTAGGGGCCGAAAACACGTTTTTGTTATATAAAATTTAAGTTTTGTAAAATTCCGCAAACGAGCCTACAATTTTGAAAATCTGAAGTTTATTGGAATTATTCGACACGGCCCTGAAGTTCCAGAGGACGTGTCTAATAATTCCGATAAATCCAATCATTTTTTATGACCCACTACATAATGCTTGTAGTTATGGGCGCTACAAATCCAAAAATAAATTTTTGTGTGCCTAACTGGTCGCCGCGCCATTATTTATTGATGGCGTCGTCTTTTTGCATTATTTACTAAAATATTGTTTAGGGGGCGAATCCGTCACAGAATTGCCAAATTCACGTTTGTCAAATCCGGTAAGTCACCAAATATATCACAAATGTAATTATTATGGATAACAACGCGACCAAAAAAAAATAATAATCGGTGATTTTAAAATGTCATCGACGAACGATTAATACGTCTTAATTTTATTTCGATGATTGGTAAAATGGCGTAATTATTTTTTGGCAATGGTATATCGTCAACCTATAGAACAAAATGGTTTATTTTTACCAGGTCTCTTTGGTTAACTCATTGCCGACAGGTACCGCATAATTCATCAAAATAATGTTAATCGTAACTTGTCGCCCGAATAAAATAAAATAATTGAAACTCAAGTTTATATTAAAAGTAAACTCATTCCTGCTTCATCAGGTCTAGGAAAAAATATTACAATGAGAGTTTTGTAACCCCTTTAAAAATATTTTTAATAAACACGCATTCTTGGTCACACCCAAAATCAGAGAGTGTGCTGGAGCTATACCTGACTAGCTGTTGCCAGGATTAAAATCGATATGAATAAAGCTTGACAGTTATAGGTCCGACACGAGTCAATATTCGGTTCCAGATTGCAAATTTCGTATGACTTATTTTTTTGTTTTAGGGTAAACTGGATGAAGCCGGTGAAGACGTTGAAGTTATAGAAAACTGTCGAACGGGCGGAATTGCCGCCGCCACCGCCGGCGTCCCCTCCGAACACCTGTTACCAAATTTACTTAATCCTGCTTTTTTGCCACGACTAAATTCAGCGCTAATAGCCGGATTCAATCCGCTCAATCCGGCGACGCCCAATCCCGCCATGTTAACACAGCTACAACATTTACAGCGACTGCATAGCCAAAATCAACGTTTGATTGGTAAGACATCTTTTATATCGGATTTTGAACAAAAAGTTTTTTGATTGGAAAAACACAAAAATGAAAGATCAACACTGCCGCTCGGCCACGATTATTGATGCATTTTTTTGTTCGTTTTGTATTGTCACTCCGGCAAATAAATGTTCGGGGTCTTGGAGCTTTTTGCTCGTCATTGACATTAAAATTAAAATTGGGTGTAAAATTTTTAAATTTTAAGTGAAACAGATGATTTTTTTGGCAAACGTTCAAAATAAAACTAGGTCTATCTATATTTGCCAAAAAAACGGAAAGAGATATATAGTACTCTTATAACTGATAATAAGCGTCGAAATGAATCAATAATGTGGGGGCAATTACTAAAGGTTATTTTAGGTCACTTGTAACTTATACTACATTGTTACTTTAGTCTTTTTGTAACGAAATCCACGCGGTGTCCCAATCCACTAAAAAGATACAGATGGTAGTAAATTATATATTATATCGTGCTAATGGATTGGGACACCGCGTGGATTTTGCTATAAAAAACTAGAGTAACAATGCAGTAAATTATAGCAGTGTGCTATTTTAGGGTGCTTTTAGGGTATTGAAATGTTCAATACTGTTCTAGAAAATCTACAATCATTATTCATTGGGCGCAATCAAGAGTTTCTTAAATTGAAAATTTTATAATGGGATTTGTTTGGTATAAATGAGTCTTTTTTTGGTATAAGTTCAGTTCGTATTTTATATTAACTTTTATCCAAACG
Organism: Oikopleura albicans; assembly: GCA_004367875.1. NCBI lineage: Eukaryota > Metazoa > Chordata > Appendicularia > Copelata > Oikopleuridae > Oikopleura > Oikopleura albicans. The sequence continues at coordinate 512,717 of SCLG01000040.1, forward strand.
GTATAGTTAAGACGAATATAAATATAAATTATGTCTGTATCTATATTCGTCAAAAACGGAAAAATAGAGTAGTCTTGTAAGTGATAAAAGGCCTCCAAATTAATCAATAATGAATAGCAATTACTAGAGGTTATTTCAGGTGACCCCCAACTTCCAATGCCATTTAATGGGATGCGCTTCGAAGGCCTTCGTCCTCGTTTTCCCGGATCAGGTATGTCCAAGAAAAACAGCCTTTTTTCGACTTTTTCAAATCCTCATTTATTTATTCTTTATTTGTTTTCCCTTCAGATCCCTTTTACTCAGGAATGAATTACCAAAACAACTATTCAAAAGATTCAAAGTGTCCCACTCCGGGCTGCGACGGCACCGGACATATCACCGGCTTATACAGGAATGAATTTCTCAAATATTTTTTGTTTTCTTCCCAAAGTCTTGTGCTCTCAAATGCGTTTTTTTTTCTTACCACCCAATTAGTTCAAACATCGTGATATGCTCCAACTATTGATAATTATGAGATAAACTTCAAATAAATGACATGTTTAATTGACATTTTTTATGCTGAGACTGTCTATGCTCAACGAGTCGTTGACAGCGACTCTTTATCAACTTTTTGGATATATGTTTTTTTCGGTTTCGTTGCATGATGTTAAAATGGAGCTCAGTTTTATGGAAAATGATTATTAGACAAAGATTTGTGATAAAATTTTATGGGTGTAGCGATACGGGAGCGTACAGGGATACGGGGTTATAAAGTCAGCCATTTAAACGCCATAAGGTCAAGCCATTTTAACGCCATAAGGTCAAACCATTTATTTTGTCACACAGATTAAGTCAGTTTTAGGTTTTATTCGGTTGCGTATGGTTGCGTAGACCTGCTATTTTTCAAAAAATAGGTGATTTTTTAAATATTTATAGCAAAAAGTCATACTTTAAAAAGTCATACTTTTCGGAAAAAAATTTCGGAGTTGTTTCAAATCGTGTTTTACTACTTTTTCCGTATTTATCACTTTTATCTTAAAACCGCAACTTGTTAACATTATTGATAAAATAATTATTTGTTTAGTTTCTGTTCGATAAAAGAACACCGAAAAACGCGCAGTACACTTTGTAAACCACACTGTAGTAAAAAAATATTATTTGTTTGTTATTTTCTAGGGGCATATAATTATATCATTACACGCAAAACCCATGTATGATTTGAATTTATTTATCTATGACCGTCGGTGTTTTTTTTCTCACCTCGACCGTCTTTTTTTATAACGAGGTATTTTTCTCTGATGTCAAAGAACGATATAGAAATTCAAAATTAAGCCACCATCGATCAATATCGGGATGTCCACATCGCGACCGAATCCCCAAAGAATGTAAGTAAAATTATTAATTTTCAAAAAAAAAAGTCGAAACAAAAAAAAAATATAAAAGTTGGCAAAAAAAGTGAAAACGATTTTCATTGGATGCGGGCGACATCCAATCAAAAAAGTTTTCAACTAACTTGCGTTAAGTCGTTTGAAGTATGGAGGCGAGCCTCTCGTGCGCTATTCCATCTGCTGCTACTTTTACTTTTCTTTTCTAAATTCACAAGGCCATGCATAATTCTATAGGAAAAAACTTTTTTTACTTTATTGTATTGGTTTATGAACTTTTAATAATCTCTGATTGATATTTACAATGTATAAACTTTTGCTACACCTTACACAGTCCTTATACGTAGTCTAGTGTATAACATATAATTTATATGATATAAACTAAGCACTTAAATCAGCACCTGTAAAAACGGAAGTTTTTTATGTGAAAATTGGAAGCCAAATGCTCTGATTATTAATTAAAATAACACGTTTTTGTGCCGAACGATTCAGTGCTTGTTTTTTTATACGTTTCGCTGATACCATATATGTAAAACAAAAGTTGTTGAGCCATTGCTTTGATGCCCAAATTTGGTGTTCCATAACAAATATAAAAAACACATATAAAAAAACGTAATTTTCCATTATAATTTTCGAACTGTTTATAAAAAAAATCTCTAAAAAAGCTTATTATTCCTGTAGGGAAGCCCGCATTTTCGTACAAATATTTCGCTCTCACAAAAAATACCATTAGAAAATACTTTTAATCTCAAGCGTTAGGTTTAGTATTGGCAATGCACGAAAACACCGTAAAGTGTCCAACGCCGGGCTGCACAGGAAAAGGGCATGTAAATGGCAATCGTCATAGTCACCGATCATTGTCCGGCTGTCCGTTTGCGGCGAAGAATCGACACCTCCTTACCAAATATCAAACTCCACAGAATGGCACAAATTCAAGTGGCGCGCCAAATGTTTCGACAAACGATATCAAACGGGATCGCACGTCACCAAGTGGTAAGTTAACTCTCAGACTTTTTTTGTAATTTTTCTGATAACTTTTTTAATTGTCACAAAAATACAAATTCATTTAAATAGTGAAGATTGCAATGACGAATTTAATTTGCAGAGTCACAAGTTTTTTTATAAAAATTTTATCAATTAAATTGTATGTAGTAGTAGATTTTAACCCGCGCCCCTCTGACGCCCTTTTAAGACGCTTTATCACAAGTGATATAAATATGTTTCATAAATATGTGAATATTTGTAGATTTGACTATATTCTTAAGTTTCTACCTCTCCTCTTCCAGCTGCCGCGATGACACTCCCAGTGCCGAGCGAACCAAGCGCGTTAAATGTGAATTCTCCGGAGCCAAAGTCATCCGTTCCGCCTCAATCGCCTTCACCTCCAAGAGTTTCAGTCACTCCTTCGAAAATGTCACCACCTCGCACAATTGAGGAAAATAATCCCTTTATGTTTCAAACAAAGCCGTCAAACCCGGT
>SCLG01000040.1:538748-559011 GCA_004367875.1 Oikopleura albicans
AATTTTATATGGCTACACCAGAAATCGAATCAAAACAGAATCCCGAACACGAAGAATTTTTTTTTTCACAAAAATCATAAACACAATTCGCATTGCAAGCGTTGGAATGTGGGAAAATATGTCTACGTTATTTTTACGACCGTATCCGAGGTGTACCTTCGTTTGAACTAGATTACACAATTTTATATTTTTCTCGAATCTGCCGTCTTCTAACCCACAAAGATGGCATTGTTGCATTGAGCGACCGATGAAATAATATTTTTAGAAGTTGTAAAAATGTTCAGTTTTTTTAGAATCTAAATAAATTTTAATAATTTATATATTTATGTATATAAACATTTATGTATATATCAACGTACATTTATGTATATATCAACGTAATTTATTAGAACAAACGTGCTGTAAAGTTAATTAGTTATCTTAAAACCAATTATCTTAACAAAAAAATGGGTTATCTTAACGCCAACTATCTTAACAAAGTTGGGTTATTTTAACACTTTTTGGACCGAAACGTTTCGCGATTTTCAATTATTTTACCAAAACCCTTCCAAGTTATCTTAACAAAATTAAACTATCTTAACACTTTTTGAGCAAAACCGTAGGAATACTGTTTTTATTTAATAATAGTATATTATATATTGGATACACTGGGTGCGTCGTTATGTTAGACTTTTTTTCCCGCCCGTGCTGCTATGTTTCAGTTTTTCATCAAAATATTTTCCCTTAATATATATCTTTATAAGTTAAGCGCTACGCCGTAATATTTCATTTTTCCCGCTCGCGTCATATGTTTCAGTTTTGCGGAATTTTTTTGTGAAACATAACGACGCACACGGTTTATATCGCGATCCGAATAAAAACATGATTACATCCATAATAAACAAGTTTTAAACAACATTGTAGAAACTTTCTGTAGGTAAATGTGCATAACCGTGATAACTGTAACGTTTATTGTAACGTTGTGGGCCCATTTTTTTCACCATAATGAACCTTAACGTAATGTATGTTAATCGTCATTCTGTGGTTACGGGAGCGTATACGTTTTTTCAGTATAAATCCCATTTCGTACTTTCAAACCACTTTTTTTACCGAATGATGTTTTTTTCGAAAACGATAAATCATTGTTAAAGAAAAAAGATAGGTGATAAGGGTACAAAGCGCCATCAATTTGTTAAACCAAAATGATTTTTTAGTATTTCAATTAAACAAGAAAAAAAAATTAGCCAAACTAAATATCCTGACTACTTGTCTTTCCCGCAGTTTGAGAGGGTGCTGTTGACCAGCAGTATATAATTAGCCCACCATGATAAATGACGGGATAGCGGTGATGGAGTTTTGACATAGGAATTTGATCATTTTCGTGTCAATAGACGATTATGAGTTAGCAGGATTTCAATAGGGCATTTCTGTAGAAGCAATTGATCGTTTTAGAGAACATATACTCAAAACCTCACAGTTAGGGACTTAATCTAAAAACTCGTTGACTTTAACTCCAGACCGCGCAGTATGCACACCTTTGTCCAGGCTAGTTTGCAATCGTAAGCAACTTTTGAACAAGAAACTTTATAATAGCCGAATTTTGCCTGATGCTTGAAATTGGTTTTACAAGGCCTTATGTTAACTCTCTGATGGAAGTGTGCACATACCGTTTGAGTTTTTTGAAAAAAGCCACAAATTCTGGATAAAAAAGAATATCACAACGCCCACAATCATATTCTCATAACACTTCACTGTCTAGTACAGTTCTTCGAAGTGTGGTCTTGATGTGTGGAAATTCGAGGGCGGTGATTGGCTTAAACTTCACCTAAGATGAGTCATAGGTGTGAAAATAGAGTATGGAGAATTTGTGGCTTTTTTCAAAAAACTCAAACGGTATACACCCCCTGCGCTGTTATCTTGCAACTATCGCATGAAAAAAATCTGCAAGATAACGGAGCGAACGGGGACATCTGCAAGATAACAGCACAGGGCTTAACACATAAAGATAGGGATTCCTGGAAAATTGGCCGAAAAAAATCTGCAAGATAACGGAGCCAACGGGAAAATCTGCAAGATAACAGNGATTAACTTCGATTTCCAATTATATAACGAAACACCCTACCCCATTATGTTAACAAAATTTCATTATGTTAACATTTTTTTAGGTTTGATGGTGTTAACATAACGGGTCAGGTGGTGTATTTTATGATAAAGTTGGAATTTTGAAAAGTTAAAACATGGATTATATACATATATAGGACTAAATTGGGGAATAAATAACCCCCTGCGCAGTTATGTAGCCGAAGTACTTCAAAAAAACGGCAACATAACTGCGCAAGCAAGAAAAAACGGCAACATAATTGCGCAGTGTGTAGGCGCGTTTGCTAAAATAAAAATTACGAAATTTCGTGAAAAAAATGACGAAATATTATATTTCGGCAACATATTATGTTAAACTGCGCAGGAGGTGTAACCGGTGCACCTTTTTTGAAAATCAAAATATTTAAATTATAATTTCAAAATGTACCACTTCAGATTTTATTGATAAGTTTACGTAATTTTCTCATTTTCACTAGTGTCCCGATTTTTTGCACCACCAGTAAAACAGCTATCGTATTTTATATTCGGTAAAATAACTATTGAGTTTATTCGAAGCTTCCGGTATAAAATTCAACACAACGTTGTAGCGATGGGCTACAAACAAGGTGTTGAAACAAACAATTATAAGACACGGTATACACCCATACAATATGATTCAAAATCATATAAATCGTGTAAAAAGTGATGTTCATGCAACCATAATTATGACGAGAGCGTTTCACATTGATAAATTCCGTAATGGTCACATTGAGGTCTTGAGATCAACACTATTGTAATCTCAAACCTGTTAAATTAATTTACACAAAGTCGTGTACAAAATCGATTTTGTACGTACTTCAGTATCTTTGGCGTCAATACGAGGTAGTAACCAATAGACTACGGGGGGAGGGGTCTGATTATAAGGTCAAGCCCAAAAACTCTTCACCTAAACAAAGTGCAAATAAAATTTTCCCCAAAAACTTCTCAAAAAAGGTGACTTGACCTTAGTACTAAAAACAACTGAGTTGGCCTTATAACGGTCACACCTTATGGCCTTATAACCAGAGCCCCTTGTATCAATAGACCATAATGGTCAATTTGACGAAGTTTTGTGCGTCATTTGCTGATACATCGACTTTTTATATGAACGTTTAAATCCAAAGCAATTTAAATGTCGCAAAATCGTGTACCAAATAGCATCGAACTACGTGAAATGAACACAATTTGTGCTCATTTTTAATTTTATATGGCTACACCAGAAATCGAATCAAAACAGAATCCCGAACACGAAGAATTTTTTTTTTCACAAAAATCATAAACACAATTCGCATTGCAAGCGTTGGAATGTGGGAAAATATGTCTACGTTATTTTTACGACCGTATCCGAGGTGTACCTTCGTTTGAACTAGATTACACAATTTTATATTTTTCTCGAATCTGCCGTCTTCTAACCCACAAAGATGGCATTGTTGCATTGAGCAACCGATGAAATAATATTTTTAGAAGTTGTAAAAATGTTCAGTTTTTTTTAGAATCTAAATAAATTTTAATTATTTATATATGTATTTCAACGTAATATATTAGAACAAACGTGCTGTAAATTTAATGAGTTATCTTAAAACCAATTATCTTAACAAAAATGGGTTATCTTAACGCCAATTATCCTAACAAAGTTAGGTTATCTTAACAAAGTTATCTTAACACTTTTTGGACCAAAACGTATCGCGATTTTCAATTATTTTACCAAAGCCCTTCCAAGTTTTTTTTTGTGAAACATAACGACGCACCCGGTTTATATCGCGATCCGAATAAAAACATGATTAAATCCATAATAAACAAGTTTAAAACAACATTGTAGAAACTTTTTTTAGGTAAATGTGCATAATCGCGATAACTGTAACGTTTCGAGTTTATTGTAACGTTGTGGGCCCATTTTTCACCATAATGAACCTTAACGTAATGTATGTTAATCGTCATTCTGTGGTTACCGGAGCGTATACGTTTTTTCAGTATATATGCCATTTCGTACTTTCAAACCACTTTTTTAACCGAATGATGTTTTTTTCGAAAACGATAAATCATTGTTAACGAAAAAAGATAGGTGATAAGGGTACAAAGCGCCATCAATTTGTTAAACCAAAATGATTTTTTAGTATTTCAATTAAACAAGAAAAAAAAGTTAGCCAAACTAAATATCCTGACTACTTGTCTTTCCCGCAGTTTGAGAGGGTGCTGTTGACCAGCAGTATATAATTAGCCCACCATGATAAATGACTGGATAGCGGTGATGGAGTTTTGACATAGGAATTTGATCATTTTCATGTCAATAGACGATTATGAGTTAGCAGGATTTCAATAGGCCATTTCTGTAGAAGCAGTTGATCGTTTTAGAGAACATATACTCAAAACCTTACAGTTAGGAACTTTATCTATAAACCTGTTGACCTTAACCCTAGACCGCGCAGTATGCACACCTTTGTCCAGGGTAGTTTGCAATCGTAAGCAACTTTTGAACCAGAAACTTTTTAATAGCCGAATTTCGCCTGATGCTTGAAATAGGTTTTACAAGGCCTTATGTTAACTCTCTGATGGAAGTGTGCACATATATAGTTATTATAACACACAAACTTTCCCTATGGCCCAAAATGGTTCTAGGCAATTCTAGAACGTATTTTATTGATAAGATTTAAAGTCATTTATTACAGTCTTACGTTTTTACACACAATTTTAACGCGACACTTTGTGAGCTTTAGTGTTGGGTTAACACAATAAATGATGTCCCTTGATTTAGCTTTTTTAAATAAAAAATAAATAATCATCTAACAAACACAAACTTCATAATGAAAACGCTCTTTCAGACTTTTATTTTTGCCGTAGTAAAATGTCGGTGAAATCGGAGTTCCTGTTTTGATAAGCCGGTGCCACCATCAGTGCATCAAAAATATTATACTTGAAGAATGAGCCAATCGACTCAATTCAAATTAAATTTCTTGTCTTACTTTTTTTTTCAAATTTTTGAACAGTCGCTAAAACTCGACCATGAAGCGGCCAGAGGGTGACACTTTGATTGACCAAGCAGATGAAATGGCGGGTGGAGCGTTAACTGAACTTCGCCGATATTTACCGGGAGTGGCGCGAACATGTCTAATGGCCAGCACTATTGAAGACTCATTTCGATATTGGAGAGACTATAAAATGTATAACCAATATTTTGCCTCAGGCTTTTACAAATAAGTGACCGAGTAGAGTCCAATTTAAGACTTAAAAGTAAAATTAAAAAATCTAAGAAAGGTTTAAGCAAAACTTTTAGTTCTCTTCTTATTGTTTGACATTTTCTGATTCTCAAACCATAATCTAATTTTTATTATTAAATTGTATATGGACAATATGATAAATTCAAATCAACTTTATGAAATTTTATAGGAATTTTATCAGAGTTATGTCATAAATTATGACTTAGAATTTCTCAGATAATTACTTTGTTCTTTAATATTTTTTTTCTGGACATTTTTCTGTTTTATATTTATTTTTTATTAGTAAATTTTCTATTACATTGTTCAGTCCTTCCCTGGTAAGGAAAGTCTCTCAATACGGACGCACTCAATAAGGACGATAATTTGCTTAAAAAGGGACGCTTTTTTGTGAAAAAAAGGTCCCCAAACCAATCGAAAAATGGACACTTTATGTCAGACACTTCATCCCATCACGGACGTGAATTTTCGAGCATCAAAAACGTCCGTATTGGAGATAAGGACCGTAATCGTTTTTTGTGTGTGTCAAATAACTTAATTGTTGCATAGAATGGTCACCTTTCGATGCGTTCATAGATGATTTTGAACTTTGTTTCCAAAAAATCTACTTCTTTATTTCCATTGTATCAGAAATACAACGTGCTTTGTGAGAATGCGGCCCGCATTATGCGGGTTTAGAAAGTCCATTTTATATTAATTTATAATTTGAAAAGCCCTTTTAAGCAAATTTATGGATGACTCCAAATGCCGAACGAGATTATTGGACTGCAAATTTTTTGCTCTGGCCCATGATATTGAAAATCATTCCCGCCATGTTTGTCATTTCGAATTTATTGGATCGAACGATACAAAAACGACTTTGTATTTTCTTTTACATTATGGGCATATGGAATATGGTTGCTCTTCAGGGACTGTATTAAAAATCCGACAGTATTCTGCCCAATCATCTTATAAATGTTATGTTAGAATTTTACCATAAGGAGTCATTAGTAGAATTAATAGGGATCTGTATATACTTTAAAAGTAATTGCGTAATAGATGCTTAAAATGGTACAACGATTAGATAATGTAATAACATTATTAAAGTTTGAAAGCGGTCTTCAATTCGTATCAATAAGATTTCCTTTTTTACTTTTCTTTTTTTGAAGACCGCTTTCAAACTTTAATAATACATACATAACCATGTGAGATAACACCATTTGGGATAACAGTTTGCATTTGAGATAACAGTTTGCAGTTGAAATAACACTTTTTTCGTAATTTTTTGCTCTTATTTTTTCCAGCATTTCCGCCTACGCACTAACCATGTGAAATAACAGTTTGCAATTGAGATAACACTTTTTTTGAATATTTATTACATTTTTTATCAGTTCTGAAAACAANGTGTAAAACTGCTCTAAAAACAACTGTTTCCCGACAAATATTCTGTCTGAAATGGCCGCAAAGGCGTTTCGTGCAAATTTGCACGAATGGACCCCTAAGGGTTGCAATCAAGCCGGGACCCATGGGAGTTAAGAACATTATTAAAGTTTGAAAGCGGTCTTTAATTCGTATCAATAAGATTTCCTTTTTTCCTTTTCTTTTTTTGAAGACCGCTTTCAAACTTTAATAATACACCACCTAACCATGTGAGATAACACATTATTTTCCGAAAAAAGGTGTTATTTCATATACAAATTGTTATCTCAAATGCAAACTGTTATCCCACATGGGTAGTGCGTAGGTTAAAACCCTGGAAAACTTGACCAAAAAAAAGTGTTATCTCAAATGCAAATAGGCTTTTTCTCTAGATTGAAATTCTAAATTGACAAGTAAAATGAGCAAATGCTTCATTTTGTACGCGTATCGTGATATGAAACAATATAATGAACAAACAATCAAAAAAAATCGTTTTTTTTCAAATGATGTTAAAGAGAGTCGATGAAAACTGGAAGAAGTTTGTGTTGATTGTTTTGACAAAAACTGTTTGTCGTACTTTTATGTTATCATACTCGAAAAAAACTTACTAAATGTTGACGGATAAACTGGAAAACGTTTTCAAAAGATTAATGGGGACCAGCGTAAAAATTTGAAAAAAACGGCTTCAATTTTTTTTTTGTATGACTTTGAGAGAACGCCAAACATTTTAACCATTAAGCCGAACATTTAACATTTATGTGGAAGCTGAAATGTCCTTTGGGAGTTAATTTGTTTTCATAACTGATAAAAAATGTAATAAATATACACGAAAAAGTGTTATCTCAATTGCAAACTGTTATTTCACATGGGTAGTGCGTAGGCGGAAATGCTGGAAAAAATAAGAGCAAAAAATGACGAAAAAAGTGTTATTTCAATTGCAAACTGTTATCTCAAATGCAAACTGTTATCCCAAATGGTGTTATCTCACATGGTTATATGGTGTATTATTAACCCACGTTTAAGGTATACGGTATACCGGTAAATTTTTTATATGGCATATTTAACTCGCAGAATCACAGACTGTGCTGCACAGGGTGTACCCCGTGTATTTCAACAAACTTGAAACAAAATTACAACCAAGTTAAATAATAATCAGATAAACCTAAAAAACAGCAACAAGACAAAATCAAACAAACAATCAGAGAGAACAAATGCATATTACTGGTGTGAGTAACGAATTGGTCACCGAGCTGAACGGGACTGGTCGTATATTGACGAGACCTACAACGCAATATACGACAAGGCCCGTTCAACTCGGTGACCAACTTGTTACCCACACCAGTATCATATGTATTAAATGGACCAGCAAACTAAAGCTCTACGTATATATAATTATGTTTCAAATACTGTTAAAGGGATATCCAGGGGGTCGAAACTGGAACCTTTGGCAAGTGCAACAATTGTGTAAATTTTGGTGTGCCATAACGCTGATCTATGCCGAAGCGAGTGAAGAATCATCAAATATATTTGCCGGACTTCCGTCACTTAGGGAAAAATTCAATAAACAAGCATATTTTGCACCAGGGTTCATTAATTTGACAAAATTGAAAAAAGGCCTTTAAATTTGATCATGATCGTTTGTTTTGAGCACAAGTTTTTTTGCCGGAAACTCCACTAAAATTAACTGGTTAAATGATAATAAAAGTAGCTGTGTATTTGATAGAAATTTGCCAAACAAAATTATGAACCCGTGATAGCACTTTTCGGTCGAGTACTATTTGGATGGCTGTTCGTCACAAAGCTTCATTTTCTTTTTAGCCACTGGAGGTTTCTTTTGGATTGGTTTATCAATCTCCCATGTGTTGTCTTGATTGTTTTGGGTTATAAGTTTTGGTTTGAAAAATGAAGTTTCCGACCCGAAATACTTGTTAACCCCCAAAGTGTGAAAAAAGAATTTTATTGCTTTGTTCTCGAACTGCGGGTGTACAGCGTTATTGTTTTTAATGCAAGTGCGAGTTAAGCAAACCTTATAAACGTCGTTAAAACATTCTTTAAAATATGCACAATGAAGCAGTCATACATTATTGACAAAAAGTGCACATTAGAAAGGTCGGAGCTCAATTCAAACCATGACAGACACGAATCGTTTCCTTGGTTTATATGTCGACGCTGCTGTTTGATAATTTTTATTTTCACCAATTCTGGATGTACTTTGGGAACCCCTATGCATATGAACACGTCGCATACAGGAAACAGTGCATATCAGGGCCCGACCCTTTTCTGTCCTTTCAGTTTTTATTCTTTTTCATCTACCGTATCGTTAGATCTCGGAGGCCCATGTGCTTATTATGCCACACTACTACGTGGCGATTATTCGTTACGTTAAATTGAAAATATTTTGGTCGAAACACACGCAGACCAAAAATCTTCCAGTTTTTAGGGGCTCAATCAGGAAGTAACGAGTTGCGGTAAACAAACTTGTTACTTTTTCCGTTCCAAGTATGGCAATAATTATTCACTTTGTTATTGAGCAATCATTTATTCATCAAATAATGAGCCAAAAGTTTGGTCCAAAATCTCTAGATTTTTTCTCTAGAATAGCTTATCATGCCGACCACGTGATTAAACACACAAATTCCCGGCTATATGCCGGTTGGGAATATTTATAATTGTGCTGATATACGCTCTGGGATTTAAGTATCGTTAACTTTTAGAGTTAAGGGGTTAAACGGAAATCAAAGTGGCTTTTTTTGCCGTTCAAAAATATTACGATTCAGCTGCGAGGAAATATTAATTAGGCTAAACGTGTTGCAAAATCCTTGTTGGGTTGAAATATATACGTTTGCAATTTTTTTGTGCGTCGTTCTAATCAATACGAAGTACACACGCGAATTAAGTTCCGATTGTATTTCAATCATTATCAGACGCTAATCACTGGAAGAATAGCCAACACTCGGTATTGGTTCGGATTTGAATGAAGAAAATGATGATTCGTTTTTAAGGCCCGATTAATGTCGTAATCGAAAATGCGGAACAGGTCGATATCCGTCGAGCTTTTTCAAAAAAAAAAAAATGAGAAACTGCGTTCACTCGATTTAGATAACCTGAAATATATTTGAAAGATTAGGGTTAAGAGGATAAAATGGAACTTTCTCTTCCAAAGTAGTTAGATATACAGGGGGAGCGCCAAGTAAGGGTAGGTTTCGTGTNTTTCAAAACCTACCCTTACTTGGCGCCCCTACCCTTACTTGGCGTTGTCACTTATACCAATTTTGCCTTAATTTGTCATAAGGGTGACACGTCAATTCTATTTTTTTTTATTAAAAATACATTTAAATCACGGAAATAATCAGTTAGAACAAAAAACGTTTCCCTGAGATTTTTGGCGCCCACCTACCCTTACTTGGCGTGCCCTTACTTGGCGCACCCCCTGTAGTCGTTTTTTATTTGAAGGCTTTTGTTGGGATGGTTTATTAAATTGATATTATACAGTATAATGTAGTCTACAGTAAGGTTATAGACTACAAGTATGCTGTTCTTAATTCATAACTGAGAATTCTATGTTGATTTTTATAGTCATTATATTTCATCAAAGTAACTTTAATTGTGTATCAGACATAAATATGTGTTACGGCCCATAAGTTATGGGGTTAAATCATCGATTAACTGCTAAAATACAGCAGTTCCATAATTTTATTTACCATTTCACCTTTTAACCCATACATATCGGCATAATACAAATGTACCGTAATTCACCTAGAATAATCTATTAGTACATTGCTTGCTTGAAACAAAAGACAAACGTTCACAACATCGGTTTTTAGAAGTTGAAACTAGGAAAAAAGGAGAAACACACATAGATGCCCGCGTATATTTGATTTTTATATATTTTTTCTCGGCATTGATGATTATCTGTTGTTCTGAACCACAGAAATGTACACCATCACATAACTAGTATGTTCTAAGCGAGGGATAAGACGCGATAACGTAGAGGACTTGTCACCCAACATACCAATTCGTGGTCGAATTTTTCAAATTTATTTCTTCAAGTTATCCAAAAAAAAGCGTACTTTAATAGTCGTTGAATGATAAACAAAAAAAGTCATAATTTATATTGCCAGAAATCAAATCTTAAATGGGACCTTTTGAACTGCTTTCATTTCCCTTCGATTACGAAATCATAAAATATATTTTTTCAGAAACACGCATTTATTTTATTTTGCAAGAGTACCAACTTATTCACCAAAGGGCGGCGTTGGACACTTTGCTGTTAACTATACACTTACTTATTTTAAAATCTTTAAAAAAGTGAACTTCACCTTTTTGTTTCAAATAACCTTCCGTTGTTAAAAATTCGGATACTTTTAAAATTTTTGAAAATTGTGATACAAAGATTCTATGTAGAATTCGAAAAAAGCTAGTACGGTTTATTGGTCATAATTTTCTGCTCACCTCAACTGAAGTGTACTGTTATAAGCTTCTTTGCGAACTTGACGATAATTGGCGTTTGTCTCCAATGGATTATTTATGGTCCCGGCGGGATCAGTTTAGACAAATCACTTAAAGGTGAATGAATCATACACTGTGCATACAATATATATATAAATACAGGTAGACAATAAATTAATTCATAGCAAAGTCAACACTGGTCAATTAATTCTAATGGGACTTGGACAGCCTTGAGCGTTTTTTGCGAGACACAAGTTCATTTTAAAAAATGGGTTTATCTTGACAGATTCCAATAAGTTAAAACGTGTAGTTGTGTGACCTTGAAAATGTTAACAAATGAAAAAAAAATAAGAATCTTTTGATCAAAACTCAGACTTGAAAGCACAAAGTTTTTTACTTATTATGATCCCTGTCCCCTTATCTTAACAAACTTAGTAACAAATATGAGGATAAAGATTATTCGCAAGACAATATTAAATTATTGCCAGTCCGACCCACCTTTCGGCAAAAGTAGACGAATGACGAGAGTTTGAGCAAAAAAATGTTTCCAGGTGTCTCGCGAGTTATCGTCTTTTGCATTTACAAATTCGCGAGAAAAAACTGTCGATTTGTTCATTTTTTGTTAAGTGTTTCGTGAATCTGCCCGCTCCGAAATATGATATCTTTATGTAGAATATTTTTATTTCAAGTGAATATTCTACTTGAAGAGTGCTATGAGTTTTGGAAATTACCGGTACGGTACAGCCCTTACCGATATCTTTTTATCATTTTTCACTTCAACTCTGGGATTCCCAGGCTGGGAATTAACTAACATTCTATTAAATAGCTATCTTAATCATAAATAAGATAGCCATAGTATCGCCGATACTGTATCGGAAATTGCTGAACGACGGGTATGGTTAACTTTAAAGAAAAATTTTGAGAATAAAATCGAAAGTTTTAACAACGATTAAAAACCGGCAATATAATGAACTCATACTGTCCATCAGCTCTCGAATTTAAGGAGTGTAAAAAACTTTCAGATTTTGGAGAGTTAAAAACCTCTTTAAGAGGCCAAAAATAGGGGGCCCTAATAGGGGTTACTAAAGTTTGAGGTTAAAAATTGTTAACTTAACTCCCAGGGGGAAGTGCGTGTATATATACCCGAAACTTGTTTTTTTCGTCGATTTAAGGCATATGGAGGCCCCGGAGGGCAAAACGGGTATTGCTGATCCCGCCTCAACTTTTCGAGAAAATTCGATTGACGGTGTTTTTTGCGTAGGTTGTAGATTTTAAACAGCTCTCGAGGGGCCTGGCGGCCCAGATCAATTTTTGAATAATCAGATCGACATAGTTTGACGAGCTCTACAACTTGCCTTTACCAGTTTTTTTTTTGAATTATTGCAAAATATTGTGATTTTTTAAAGGAGTGTTTATTTACACGAATTTTCCCCCTACGGGTTCCCAAAAACGCCTTCCCCTGAGAGTTCAAATGTGCTGAAATGTGTCAAGTCCAGGAAACCTTGTGGAGAACTTTCTTTGAATGACTATGATGAGTCGCACCTTCAGTTTATTATCGTCAATAAATAAAAGAAAGAAATCGATTCCATCCGAATTGAATTATTAATTAAGAATTGAAAATTCATTTTTGGGTTGAATTTCACGACTGTATTGTCATTGTCTTTTAATAAGTTGAATGAAATAATTAAATAATATTGAAAATTAGTTAAATGTAGCCATCTAAATTTATCGATCGCAATAAATTAGGGTTATAGAATTGATATCGTGAAAGAGCACCGTCTGAATCCACATATTGTGCTAGGGTAATCCGCTGACAGTTTATATATAAGTGCACTATAAACTATACGATATAAACTGCCGGCGGATTACACTTTCTCCATAAAACACAATATTCGGATTCAGTCGGTGTCCGTGAAAGACGCCCATTTTTGAGATTCATTAAAAGTGTAATTAATACTGTGTACCGAAGTCTATAAATTCGAACAAGTCTTTATTTGGAAGGTCGCCAGCTTGTATTGTGCAGAAGCAATAGTAAGCAGTTTAACTAATAGGAGTTAGTGACTATTTGTACTTAAAAAGCCGAGTTATTTAACCCCCTCACCTTGCACGCTCGTCTCATCGTATTTATAATTTTAGTAATACCAATAGTGGATTATTATCTACCCCTCAAAAACTTAATACCTTTACAAATTAAAAAAATATATATACCAAGGTAGTTTTGAAAATACTATAAAATAATAATAAATCAATAATAGTCTATTATTAATAGACGCCATAGTCTTTCCACAAAATGTATATAAATATTACACACGGTTGCCAAATGTTAAACTATAATCGGCCGCATTAGGGTGCCCACGGTTGAAATTGAGGGACATTGAAATGGATTTGAAAAAAAAGTTCATTAGCTTGAGCGCTTTCAACTGATAAAAAATCTTGCTACGAAAAGTGTCCAACGCATGATTATTTTAGTGTATTTTGTAGCAAAATCCACGCGGTGTCCCAATCCATAATTAAGATATGATAGCCATCTCTATCTTTCTAGTGGACTGCGACACCACGTGGATTTCGCTACAAAAGAGACTAAACTAACAATTTAGTAATTTAAACTACACATGTTATTAGGCTACAAAATGAGCACAAATCACACTTTTTCCGAACAAAAAAAAAACATAAATTACCAGAAATCTAGGTCTCGAGCATCATTGACCGCATTATATCATAATCAAATCCCTGTATGTAATATTGCGTAACGTTGTCCTCCAAGAGTAAAATGCATAAAACTGTACAAATTGATCACGTAAATAGTATCGTACATTTTAAATCCTTCATCGACTTTGCTTCTTTTTTTTCGCTGCTGCTGGAAACACCGTTCGTGTAAAGGGGCGGAGTGAGCATGTAAGATGAAAGATGGTATATTCAAATAGTAAAAAAGTACGTTTTTTTGGCGACAGATATGTTGTCTTCCACTTGTGCGCATCTTGATGCCCATTTCACTTCACATGGTCAGTATGAATTGACATTCTGGGACTGTTCAACACTTTTTTCAAAATTACGAAATTTTTACGATTACTATAATATTATATGCTCAGGTGCTGAATTATTTTGTTGAAACAAAGACTTTTTGGGTTCACAACAAAGTAAGTTAAAAATTTCTGATGTCTACTATTTTTAAATGTATAATTATTTGTATCTTGTTCATTTTTTTAACCTGGCCAATGACAATCAAACGCAAAACGAGTTTCAAATTTTGCGTCTAATCAGAAGTGGCGGATATCATGAATTAATTTCATTGTCAGAAAAATGCAGCACGCGAGTCGAGAACTCGAATATGCATCATTTGCAAATACGATTACAACAAACGATTGCCGATTTTTTGTGTAGGTAAAATCGCGGTCGGTCCCGATTGCCCCTGCAGTCTCTCTCTTTTCTAAAATCGACGTGAATTCATGTCTTACCCTCTTTATCCAAAAACAAAGGAGTCATAACTAGGTCAGAAGGTTCACAAATAGATTGATTTTGACAGGAGCAAAAATGGGCCCGTTGGCTTCACCTACTAAAAGCAGACGGCGTTCAGGTCGGATTGGTACTCGCCAGTCTTGAAAATGATTCTGTAATGTCCGCATCTAATACTAGGCTCGGATTCCTTGACTCGCGTTTCCAACTGAAATAATTGTTGGGTCATTACCTAAGCGAATATCTAAGGAGCATTGAAAAAAGGGTATATTGCACATAAAGAAGTTTTTGACATAAACGATTTTTTTCCGTGATCTTTTAAGTTTAACGCAAAAAATAATAAATACTGAAATGGAGAAGTTTTTTCCGTGGCTATTATGCTAATGCACGCCTTAAAACTGAACGGAATGAATCGTTCGCTGCGGTGCATGTTCATATGAACTCAAGGTCAATAAAACTGCAAACTGGCCAGAATGGAAAGCAGTCACTTTTTTAGCCCAGCACTCTTTACACGCATTTTTAGACTCCAATTTTGAACACAAAAATGTTTCACCAATAATTTTTTAAGACGAAAATATTGGACAAAATGTGTGTGATGGTACCAAATTTTGTAGGTAAATATGCTATTGTATTACAATTTAAAATGCCGACTAGAAATCTCAATTGTCATATTTGGATGTCAGATGTTCCGACGGAATATGACAATTAAGATTTCTAGTCGGAATATACAATGGCATATTTTAGCGTAATTTTACTTTTTTGGCCTTTGTTTGTGGAATATAAATTACATGTTCCGCGAAAAACATACTGAAAATGAGACTTAAGAAGTTCGTCATGATAAATTCCAGTTAAACCATGCTAACTATCTATTTCATTTACGGTCACGTATTCTCAGAAAAGGTTTCAATTTGGTCATTTCCGGCCACTTCCAGTAACCCAGAGAAACAAAAAACGTACTTTATTAAGTTCACCCTAAAGTGACGGTAAACAAACAACTACGGAATAAAAAAAGTTCTCCAAGAAGCGGTTTTTTCGCCTTTTTCTTCCTAATGCAGATATTATAGACTATAATTTGTTGATGAGCAGAATCAACCGTTTGACATGGTGATTGTAAATGTAATTACATTCGTTTACATGTAAACTATACGTCCAGAAACCTGGTAATTGGACGTCTTTTAAAGCAGATGCATCTCATTATTGAGTCATGATTATATAGCAATGAACCGACAAAGGGGAATCGAAACAATATGTTCTAAAATTTCTGGAAATGAACTGTGGAATTTTTTTGTTTCAATTGAACTGTGGAAATTAGAGACTTTTTGATTGTGGTTTTGAATGTTTTTTTGATTATTTTAGTTAAATCGAGTATTACGAATTTTCGTACCTTCTTATTTTGGCACCGTCTGAATCCACCGTCTGAATCCATCGTCAGAAATTGAAAATTTTCGGTGGATTAACCTTTCGCCGGAAAATAAAGAAAATACAGACTTAGGCGGTGCTCTTATTTTGCAGCACAAATTCAAATTAAATTTTGGTAGGAATGAACTTGCTCCATTTCCGTTGTTGTACTTTAAATTTAAACCGCACTACATACTATAAAATACGTAAATTAAAATTTTGTATAAATATATCTTGATTCACATCTCATTTAGCACATTTTCGTTTGCATTATGCAAAATTAATTTGTAAATGCGTCCACCAAAAAATATTTTATTTAACTCGAATTTAGACCATATAACGAAATTTGCCTAATTTATTTACGTGTGCAAAATGGAACGCGTTAAACAAGCAACTCCTAACTGCCAAATACTTAACAGTGGGAAATACCCTGTTTTTTCAAAAAGGTGTGATTGGAAAGTTCTACATTTCTCGGAAAGTTCGGTAACATTTAATCTCAAGCTTTGCATGTCGCTACAGAAATGTTTGTTGGACCATATTATTGAAAAACTTTAAACCATAACTAGGGGTGCACCTAATTGTTTTTAAATCTGTTTTTTAATACGTTTTATTTATTTTTTGACTCAGTAGGAGTGCAGGAATCGCATGATCATAACTCAACCTGACCATAACTCAACACATATGCTCTCCACAGTGCCCTTTCGTAAATCAAAAAAAATGAGGAGTTATCGGGCGTTTTTGTAATCAAATTTTTTGTCTTTTTGTGTAAAAACTGATGAATTTTGTTTCAAAAGTAAATCGTAATTAACAGAATATTGTACCATTCGGCATGTCTTGTTATCTATATTTCGTTTATTATAAGTGCCGGTTCTTCTAGTTAAAAATTCCAGTAAAAGTAAATTAACATTGTTTTGAGCCGCTACAATCCAGATAAACAGAAGTGTCTACTACTTGTATGTGGAATTCACCAAAAAACCTGTGATGGTCTACAATATTTAACAGGTTATACAAGAAAAAGTCAGACCTAGCCCAATTATTTTTTTGAAAATTGTCAATTTTTAATATAAAATATTTTTTGTAATTTAACAGTTAGACGACTTAAATACTCGTACAATTACGTGAACAGTAAATTGATACGGTTAATAAAACATTTCAACATTTAATGCGTTTCTGATTTTGTAGTGATATTATTTAAGTTCTAAAATCGTAGTTTAGAACATTTGGCGTGAAAGCTTGGAACCGAACAGTTACGAATGAAAAGCTAAACCACATTGAACAAAGATGCTCTGTATTTGAGATGAGATAAATGTTCCTTAGTCATTTTATTTTATGTTCATCAGGATGGACGTTTAAACGCAAAAATCATCAAGTTTTAGGAACCTCTGGCCTCACATTCGTTCTAAAACCACAATTCAGCAAAGTATAGTAAATTATGCTTTCCCGTTTAAGTTTTTGTAAACTTCTTATTGAAATTCAAAAGAAAAAAGTTACGATTGGATTTACTGAAGTTTATATTTTTTTTTAATTGGCCGCGTTCGAACGGATGGTGGACTTAAGTACACAAGGCGACTAAACCCTGACATAATATTGTCTGTACATAATTATTTTTGCTTCTGATAGCGTTATATATACGGGAGTGCTGCGAAGAAAGCCATTATTTTTTCATTAGGGCATTGAAACAGAGAAAAAACGAACTAAATAGGGCTCGAGTAAACACAATAGTGGACTCATTTAAAACACATTTCCGCTAAAGTAATATGTAATGCCATGTCACGATTTTGTATTCTATCTAGGGTGTCCAAAATAGTTTTTGTCCTAAGTCGAAAAAAAAAAATAATGTTTGTGTAGAATTTAAAGATTTTCAAGAATATACTGAGAGTATTTTCAAGAGTATACTGATTTATAAGATTTAAAAAACGTTTTCAAATTGAAAATTTCGATCAAAGTAATAAATCAGAGTTTTTACAATCAGAGCTATAACCAAAATTGGTACTTTTAGCCTAAAAGTTTTAGGTGTGTTCCTTACAAAGTGATAAAACACGTTAAGAAGGATTTCACAAGAAAATCACAGGGAAAAACTCGTATTGGAAAAAAATATCAAAAAGACCTTATAATTAGGGTTTTATTTTTATTATAATATTTATTTTTATTAGAATGGTTTTCATATTTGAAGTAACCTTAGATAGTTTGTTCCTAATTAGAGGACCTAATACTCTATTTAACCGTTATTGTTATGCTTGTTGTATGAACGGAAACCCTCTTGCTCTGTGTTTCTTGTTTTGTCTTTGTTTTTTGGGTACGCCACAAAACCGGCCTCGAAAGCGTCGGGGAGCCCACGAAAACGGTAATGTGCAAATTACACTATGTGTGTTCCATTGCCACGTATGAGTGACAATTTATGTCGTTTTTTTTTCTGTAGCCTGTCAAGTAGCGCATTAGTAACCGTCCGCTCTTCTTTAAAAAAAAACGGGCAAGAGCCTCTAAAAAGACGTTTGTTTTTCTTTTTCTCAAANATAGAAAAAATTGGTAAGTTAAAGTGCTTCAATTAAATATAATTACCAAACTTGTCCAATCAAAATTTAGCGTTTTATGACTCAAAACGTGAAAAAATTCAGCGGGCCATAGGTTTAGAGCCATAAAACGCTACATTTTGATTGGACAAGTTTGTTGAGTATATTTTGTTATAGCCCTTTAACGTACCATTATTTTCCCATAATTGATCTTTGGATAATTCCGAACACTTTGTCGGCTATACGGGATTTTCTGGATTTTTTCGACAAAAACACTGCAAAATAGGTCGCCTGGGTGGTCCATTTTCCCGAGACCTGCTGTACGAAAATAGTGTTAAAATCCCGTTTTAGAAAACTAACATTCGTCTTATTTATTTAGTCTAGTCAAATCAACTATTTAATAAAGTGGTTTAACCGTGAGAGCCACATGTATTTGAAATCGCACACCAATTTTAGCACCGGCGCATCGGGGTTAAGTTGTTTTTTAATAAAAAAACTACTGATATTAACAGTTCAATATTTTTTCTGCTTAATCCAAGCGGTCTTCAAATTCATTAGCAAAATAAGCCAGCCTTCTAGATTACTTCTGCCAATTGGGACACCACGTGGGTTTCAAAATTCTTCCGAGAAACGAAGATGGAACTGAGTTCTGAATTTGAATCATAAAAAATTGTAAATTTGTGTTATATAAAAGTGCATATCTTGTCGAAAAACGACGTTATGTTTGATAAAAATGGTATAAAAACGAAGTTCGTTAAACGAACGACTAGTACCTATATCATAAATCAGGGGTTTATAAAACTTATTTTAGTCATGAAAAAACTGTTATTAGTCCTAATATACAATGTGCATTCCGCTTGGGCACGTACGAATAACAATTTGTGTCGTTTTTTTCTGTAAGCTGTCAAGTAGCGCATTAGTATGTCCGCTCTTCCATCAGTAAACTGGCAAACGTCTAAAAAGGACAGCCTGGGACATTTTTTGTCCCTGTAAAATAAGACTGTGTGGTACATTGAACCGGGTTGTCAGATTTTTTTTCCTTTTTTTGTAATTGAGTGTTGTTAAACACGACATTAAGACCAACACAAACTCATTATTATATTTATATAGATTATTTCACTTAGCCCCTACGTATGGTCAGACGAAAATTATAGACTAACTTTAAAAATTTCTGAATTTTTGAGTTGAATTCTTAAATTTTGTGGCTTTAACAATTACTAATAGAAATCTTCAAAATACCGGTACTAAGTACTATTACTTAAAAATATAGCAGTAATAATACCTGTAATAATTACTGGGACTATAACAGGACTATACCGATAATAGGTCTAAGATACCGGTAATTACGATGAACAATGGTAAACGCCAATTGATCACCACCGCTTTCTGACCAATTGAAGCTTTTTGTCTTTTTGAATTATTTTTCGGCTTCTGCAATAGAGGCTGTTCTGACACTGGATTTCTAATCCGAAATGTATTTGACAATCTGACGGTCAAAATAAGGCCAAATAATGTCATAAATCAACAATGTCAATTAAAAATGAAAGTGGTCTATTGTGGTTCTCCAATTTAAGACTATGGATTTTAGCTTAACCGGGCTTACCCTCGAACCATACAAGAAAGGTATTAAAAGACTGTCTGACATCAAATATTCACCAATGAATTATTGATGATATATATTGGAAAATCAATCCAACTTTGACCAATTTGTAGCACAAATGAAAATTGAATGGCACTGAATCGAAC
>SCLG01000040.1:565421-583096 GCA_004367875.1 Oikopleura albicans
CATTAAAATTTTTGTCACAATTTAGAAACGTCAGTATTTATGAAATTTGTTAGTCAAGTGAACTTGGCCGTGCTTGATAACAATAGCTAACGCCTTAAATAGTAATAAAAACACAAAGTGTGCAGCAAAAATGGGGGGGTTTGTTTGGACACAACATGACTGACCGGTCCTTAAAATATTTAAAATTAGAACTTCAAACTCATGCTCCGGACATAGAATTTTTAATGTACAAATATTGAACAAAAAAACTGTGATGAAATCACTGATAGGTTCATCATTTGAAAATACGATTATAACTACGATTGTCTAGTTTTTTTTGCGTTTCCTTTAAAAATTACGAATTTTTTTATTAAATTGGGGAGTACAAACCGAAACGGAAATCTTTAAAACATCTTTAAAAAGTTTTTGAATAACAAACAATTTTTCAAGTGTTTTCAGGCTGAACAAGGTCAGCTGTTTTGATGTAGTTTAAAAAGTGGTAAAATTTTTCTTTACGTTCCTATAGGTTGAACGTTAACTACAACGTATTCTAACTCGACATTCATTAAAAAAAGTATTTTGGGTGAGATCTGGTACATGTTTTACCTGTCTTCTTTTTTCTCCATTTACATGAACATTTTTTTTCAATTTGCTTTGAAATTGATTTTATATGAGATAAGAAACTTAAAATCTGATTTAAACGCTAAAATTACATCAGATTAAACATGTGATATACTGCATATCTGTGCTCTGTTATTTTTGGTTATCTTTCGTTCCTTTGTTAGTAATATATGTCATATATTATATGACTATAAATACACCGGGTGCGCAGTTATCGGGCGGGGTTTTTCCCCAAAAACGTTTCACTTTTTCGCCTACGCCCTACGCAGTTATCGGGCTCCCTGAGTAGTTATTCCGCCTACGCACTCCGCTGTTACCTAGCCAGAAAGTCTCAAAATCATAATTTTGTGGACTCTTTTTTGCTCATTTTTTTTTTCTAACTCTACCCCACTATTGGCTTATCCACCGCCTTTATACAACCACTTTACTCAATTTTTGATTAATCCGGCCGCTTTTACTCCAAAAACATGCGGTTTTATCCGGCCACCTGCTGGTTTATGGTATTTTGAAATATGGATTAATTCTTCGACAATATAAAAATGAATAGTTATACGAAAATTTTTAATTTTTTTCTCTAAGATATAGGCCCATTAATAAGGTTGTGTGAGTTCAATTAAACAATGAGTAATATTATCGGATCTTAAAATTTCCCGGCGGATTTTAAATTGTTATTATAATATAATAAGAATTTGGTATCGCGCAATATTGCGCATATTGCGCATTTCCCCGCTCGTGCTGTTATCGGGAGGTTTTTTTTTGCATCTTTTTCCGTATTCCGCCTACGCCCTGAGCAGTTATCGGACGCCCGATTAAGGTTTTTGTCGCGAAACCCGCCTAATAACTGCGCCGGTGTAATATATACTCGACGTTAGGGCGCGCGTTCATTATATTAAGGAAATTTTATTACATATATCACATTAGAGCTCTGTTGGTCCCTATTATGCTTTTTTTCTCCAAAACTAATCATTTTGCGCCGATAGGGCCCATTTAAGTAAAAACTAATTTTGCAAAATTTTAGAACTTAAAAAGTTACTATGAAAATGTGGAAAAAAATTCTCAAAATACCTCTGACGAGCTCTAGAATTTTCTGAAGGTCGTTGTTAATAAACTTCAAAAAATTCTACAGCTCACTATTGAGAGAATTTTATTTTTCCAGGTTTTTTATTAACTTTTTAAAGTTATATGACTTGGCAAACTTGGTTTTAATTAAGGACTGTTTTGAGAAAAAAAAGCGTTAATAGGTTAAAAAGGTTAATAGTGACCAACAGAGCCGAATCAGATATATTTATTTTGAAGAAGTAGCCAGATTACATTTTTGGTTTGATATTGGCCGTAGTTAATAACCGGAGGGCTACAAACTGGCGGTCGAAATTGTATTTTCGAATTCCAAAAAAGTGTATACAAATATTTTTGACCAGAAATAAATCCGTTTGGTTCGTAGGGATTATAATCAGCGTTGGAAACGTTGGGCGTTTGGGAAATTTGGAGCGTTGGCCAACTTTTCCAACACTGATTATAATAGCCTATTATTAATAGGGTTAAAGCCTTTAATAAGGGCGCATATTTACGCACTGTACTTATTGCTAACAATTTAGCAGAATAACTTTTTGTTGTTGTTTTTTATTTTTAAGGCAGACAGCTTTAAGTCCGCTAGACGACTTTAAAATATTTAAGAGATCGTTATTGCAGATAATATAAAAAGTGGCCTTTAGCCAGGATCGATTTGAATGCTCAATTGGTGAATAATATTCACTTGTGAAAAAATATTTTACTACTTAATTTTTTGATGAAAAAATTGATTTGGCGAAAGGAAGATATCTTAACTCCTAGGGGAGATGTGCGCCCTAACGCATACATCGCACTAAGTCCTAAAAAAAGATGCGAAAACAATCGAATATGGAAAATCGCTGATAGACGGGTCCAATAGAATTTCAACAAGCATATTTTTCAAAAAAGAAAAAAATCCATAGTTTTGATTCACAACACGGTTATACAGTGCATTTCCCCTACGCCTATATCTTCGCCTGTTCTCCTTCAGAGTTAACTTTAGTAAGGGGTACATTTCGTGCTTACTCTAAAGTTTCAAGAAAAAAGAGTACTATCATGATGAATTCCAAAATTACTATAATTTTCACAGTATTTGTTGGTTATTTTCACAATTATCCAGACTGGACTGTCCAGAACGTGTTTTTAATGTCTATTAACTCCCATGTACGGAGGAAGTCCAGTAAACTTGTTTGCTGATAAATAATGCACGTTATTTCTGTGTTTTTCCTTTTCTAGAAGGCGGAAACGATAATATCTTTTTTATCTACGTTATCTATCATATAAAATTTTCCAAAAAATGTACCAAATTTTGTAGAGTAAAAGTGTTTGATGAAAAATACAAATAAAACAGATAAAACACGTGTTAATAAGTAATGGCGAATGTTTCTTGTATTTTTGAGTAAAAAAATATTCGACTACCCCTCGTTTCACATGAATATCCGCTGAAAACTTTTAATTAATTTCGAGATGGCTGTCTCTAACTCTTTTTTTCCATTATTTTATTCTATTTTTTGTAGAGACAACCATCTAGAAATTAAGTAAAAGTTTTCAGCGGATATTCATGTGAAACGAGGGGTACCACTCAGCCTTTTACATGAATTTCTGCCGTATTTTCTAGATAGCCAACTCGAGTTTTTCCGCGCGTCAAAAGCTCGAATATTGCGATCTAGAAAATGCGGGGAAAAAGATGGGGAAATTCATGTTAAACGCTGAGTAGTAGTTTGACTATTAACAGCTGTTTCCGGAAAATTCTAGATAAATTATTTTGTCACGAGGAAATTAACGGATAATAGAGCATGCGGTGTATTACTGTAATGGCCTCATCTTTATTTTGAATATTATTACAGTTGTTATCCCTCATTATGGTCATTTTTCCAAAAATGTTTACAAAATAAAGTTCACGACATAAGGTCCTTTTTGTCATGATTTTTTAGAATCGCAAATTGCATAAGAAATGGTAAAGATACAGAAATACCAAAATATCGGTACAATTTAGAACACAAATTTTGCTATGTTTTGTTTGAAGCTTGTGAACTACAAAGCGCGCCAGAACTGTGTAAACCAATGCCGGAATGTTACCAACGAAAGGAATAAATGTTTCGAGCAAATGTTAATAGCTTTACCTTCCCTGCATTTTTAATTAACTCTTAGGGCAAGGTATAGTTAAATTAAACGCAAGGAGGAACTATTTGATTACTTTAGTCATTCCATTGGCTTAAGGGCTCAAAGTGAAAGTTATGTTAACACCTGCGCTCCCGTTTTAATTATCTGTTGCGCTCCCGAGAGTGCCTTATGGCACTGCTACTTGAAACTAAAGGGTCCGAGTCGGACCGTCCGACCGTGTCTAATTATTCCAATAATTCTATAAATAATTGGAATTATTAGAAGCGGTAAATTTTGCGTATACGCCAACTGGTAACGAGTTGACACGTAACAAGTTGACAGTTTGGAACGAAGTGATACTTTTTGGGAGTTTTTGGGCAAAAATGGCGGAAAATAGGCAAAAGTGACGGAACGAAGTGACCGTTTGGAACGAATTGACAGCTTTTAACGAAAAAATCGGAAACGAAAGTGTCAACTCATTACCACACCAACTGTTAGGGGTATTAAAAGTATTAAAACCGGTAACCGTTTGTCATTTTTTGGTTAATCGGAAACTAATCCCAACAAAAAACGTGCTTATATTAAACCCGATCGGAGACAACTCTTAACGATTTCCAGCTATTCGCCAAATAAATGAAACTAGTGCTATATGGCTCTATCGCGAACGCAGGAGTTAACTATTGTTTACCGCTAGTAGTATAGACTATACTGTATAGTGAAATAGAGGAAAGTGGGAGAAATATAATCTAAGAAGAACAAGCAGAAATTATGCCTATTTTTTTACACACACATTTTGTTACACACACACACACACACACACGTTTATACTATAGACTATAGTCTATAGTATCGTTTAGGCTTTTTCTAGCTAAATCCACTTGGTGTCCCTGTCAGAGCTGTCATATATGTATTTTGGATTTGGACACCACAATGATTAGAACGGAACATACATGTATGTAATAGATAATATTGTAAAGGATAATTAGTTTTTTAAATCCCTATTTTTTGCCTAAACGTCATTTTCGTTATTTTTGTTATTTCACATTGTAATTCACATTCTTGAATGTATAAAAATGTGCATCCTATGAACATATTCAAAGCTGAACCCGTCTGTTGCCCATACAACACTTCTGTATTATAAAGTGCTCTAGCTAAAATTTGGTCTACCATCGAATTTATTTTGGTTACCCGGGGTGAAAAAAACCCGTTACCAAACAATAATAAAGCTGCCATCTAAAATACCAGAAGAGTTCGATATGCATGTTGTTTTGCAATAAACTTCCAATAGAGGCCACCCGCATCTCGAAGACAACGAAAGGTGCTCTTAGCAAGCTGAAGATAGAGATAATTTTTCACCCAATTATTAGACTCAATTCATTTCGTTGGGGATATATATAAACTCCTAACGTTAGGTTTATATAACGCCCAGCTAATCTGGGCCAAGCTTTAACACGCAACTTTTCAAAATAATTAACGCGTGATTATTTTGGGGTGTTTTGTAACAAAGTCCACGTGGCGTCCCAATTCACTAGCAGTACATGTATATGCCCGCCATCTATATTGTTCTGTGGGTTCTATGTTTTATCACGGGATTTAAAAAATACAAATTCACAAAAAAGTTACGCTTTTGAATAAATTATTCATCGGTTAACTCTATTTTTATAAATGAGCTTGAAATTTAGAAAAGAAAATGTCGATAAAAAATGCTTCAGCCAAACAGACTTCGATCCCAGCATCAGTTCGCTATTCGTGAAATATACGTTTTCAAATTGAAATATTATACGGTACCCCATTCATAAAAAATGTCAAGAAACTTGATAATTACCTGTCAAATTTTAGCAGATTTCAAAATCGATTCATTTTTGAAGCTTACCGCGACATTAAAATTTGTCTATTCCGTTTTTTTCGTGATTAAAATATTTATGACGGACAGAATAAATTAATGATTCAAATATGTGTTACCTTTGGTACAAAAATGCTCTTGCTATACGATTGTATAACATTAGTCAGTTTTAACTCTTATGTCACGTTGCGGACAAACTTAACTTGTAAGAGAAAACTCGGGCTTACCCTTTACGCGACACTTTTTGACAGGCAGGTAAACTAGCGGTATTAGCGCGAGCTTTTGCTTATTTTTGAAAAAAAAATGGCGGTAATTTTGTTTTTTTAACTGGCGGTAATTTCGTTTTTAAACTGGCGGTAATTTCGTTTTTAAACTGGCGGTAGTAACTTCCGCGAATTTACCCCTAGCACTTTTTGGGCTAGTAACACCCCTATTAATATTACCAGCCAAAACCTCTGAATAATTTTATCAGACCGGTTATTTGCTGAACTGCATCACCACTACCCACATATGATGACGCATTCGCCCGTTATCTAAACATTTTGTTTCAGGGCCATAAGTGTAAGATAAGGGACATTTTAATGAGGAAAAAAAAGTTATAGTTCGGATAAAGTTGCTGAGGCAGGAATTTGACCTACTTGTCGAATGATTTTTTGTCGCTAATCTCCATTTGGTGACATAAATGCCTTTTTTGGCAAATTCCAGTTCTTTACCTTATCCATTAAAAGCTTTCTTATTGACAAAAGATTTACATCTTCGAGAATAACGGCAGTATTATAGCAACAAACATAATTGAACACTGCATATTGATAAGGATAATAGAAAATAAAGAATATGATGGCCTTTAACACCTACAAACTCATAGTATTCAAGACACAAAATGATAATAACGTAAGGTCTTAACTCCTGAACAAATATCTCAGATAAATGTCCAGTTTTGTGCTTCTAAGGTGATTTGATTGTTGTTAACCAATGTTATGACGATAAATATCGACTAAAATCACAACCTGGCGCTGAAGAGCAAATTTTAATTTGCGTCAAGCTTGAATCTGGAATTTCACGAAATTCAAGAAAAATAATAATCTAACTGGTTCATTTTCACAAACAACTGCCGATATAGTCCTCATAAGTATAGATTGCACAATGCTGTTAATATAATAATCCAACTGAATTAATTTATACCTTGAAAATAAAATTTTTCGTTCATTTCAGTTGACCATAAACTGTATATTTGTCATTTAGATGAATGCGGCATCAATGCACTTCTAACGCTCGTCAGATTTTGATAAATTAATTTTATGGTCAAAGCCAGTAACGAAACGTCTCATTTATATTTGATCGATTAATAAACTAAAAAAATCAAAGCTGAGTATGAACAGAAATTTAATTATCATACTATCTGATTTTAAAAAAAGTATAACAGTCATCTGAATTGGACGCTTTTATTATGTCAAATATAATTATTTTTTTATATGTTGACCTCTTGGGGCCTTAACTTGAGGCCCTTAAGGTTTACTCCAGTTTCAAATAATTTAAAGTTCAAACAAAATTAACTCTCATATATTCAAATTAGGTTTTTCTTTGTTATTTATCGCGGAATTTTTTAAATTAAAATTTTACTACTTTAAAGATACTGGAAAAATTTTGACCAAATCACTTTAAATCTGGCCGCCTTTGCTCAATAATGGTCGGCGGCGCCATATAAGGGTCGTTTTTGAAAAATATTATTACTCCAAATAAGGACTCAAAATTTCTTCGCGCTAAGTTTTTTAAGAACCAAGTTGTAAATTTGACACATAGACATACAAAACTGCTAGCAAGCTGTAAATACAGGAAAGGGTCCACAAGGGCCGAACAGCAAATAAATAGATAGATAGATAGATAGTTGAGTTATTGCGCAGCCGGGACAACGGGAGTTAAATAATATTTTTTTTCTCGAAGGTAAAGTTTGTAAACAGCACAACGGACCGGTCCTTAATTACTGCCGTAAATTAAAAAAAAACTAAAAACTGAATTCAATAAGTTGTCAAGATATTTTTTCAATTTCAGTAGCGATCATACGATTACTAAAATTATCGCCATTTACAAGCGCTCTGCGTCGGCGAGATAAGATAATAGTAATTGAATTGTAGTACATTATACGATTTTTAATACGAGTAAGTAGCCAGCAATTTCAGACAATCAGTAAATTCAAATTCACCAACTAAACCACAATATATATAAATGTATCGAACGATGAATAAAACATTTATCTAATACTGGTACTGGTTGAGTCTGATGAAAATCGGCTGCGCGTTTCTAGTATACCGTGTCGGCATATTTTAAGATGATATTGGCCAATAGGGGCACTCCATTGCAAGAAAAAAAGAAGAAAATTGCTCTATTCTAGAAACGCGCAGCCGATTTTCATGAGACTAAACTAGTAGATACTGGTAGATACGTATCATACGGCCCACAACGGCAAAAAAAAAGTAAAAAATCAAACTTTCTTGGCTATGATACATCATGATGTAGAGCTCGTCAAATTGCATTGAAATTATAATAATTTATCTAAAATTAATTTGGCCTATCATGACCTATTATAGAGCTGGTTTTAAGTTTCAATCTACCAAAAACCGGCTTTCTCTGAAACCACAGTAGAAGTCTTCTACCCACCCTGGTAACCCAAGGCTCAGCATAATTAAAAAAATAATTAGCTGTGCTGAACTGTCTTTTCTAGCTCAAAAATGAAAAGGAGCTGTCCAGAACTGTTCCCCGAACTTAAAAATAAAAACGAGCTGTGCTGAACTGTCCTCTCGAGCTCAAAAATTAAAATGAGTTGAGCTGAACTGTCCTTTCGAGCTCAAAAAAACATGAGCTGTCCCGAGCTGTCCTCTCATGGTAAAAAAGGAGCTGTCCTCAACTGTCCCCGAGGGCTCAAAAATAAAAATGAGCTGTTCTAGACTGGACTTTCAAGCTCAGCTTCTAACTAATAAGACGCCAAAAGGGCTAAACTGTAAGCTGTTGGTCTAAATTGATAAACTAATTATTTCAAATGTCAAATTTTAGAGGCCTTAGTTCCATAAAAAAGGACCTTATCTTATTGCTGTAAGTAAATATGTTCCAGAATTGAACGCCGCCCGTTTTTCCTCAGAGCTAAGAATTTCTAAGTCCATCTAAAATACAAATGTAATAATGTGTAATTAAATATATTTTCGGTGGAACTGGCAATAAATCATTGTCTAGGTAATCATTCAAGAAATATTCGTTTAGACATTCCATAACTGCAACTACAATATGTAGATCTTTCTGAGCTGTGTCTATAATTAGCTCACAAACAATGTATTCTACTCCAGTAGGAATCGAAATGAATCACTTTATTTTCGCCCGTCATATCCACAAGAAACATAATTAAGCATATTTTCGAACCACGGATTCGTTAATATTTAAAACAATTGGCAACGTCAAATTTACAAAATGGCCACCGATGGGAAATGCATTTTGATCATAATAAGGTTTCAAAAGAGTTGTGAAAAACACTACTAGAACATAACTAAAATTTAATTGAACTAATCCTTACTCCTTTGTGGGACGTTTTCGGTTCTCGAAAATATGGTTCGAAAAAGGAGCATCCTCACATTGTTTCATTTGAATGGCCCCATTTTGGCCGAAAAAGTGTCCCAAAAAGAGCAATCGTCCCAAAAAGGAGCATCCCAAAAAGGAGTAAGGACTGTATCTTAAAACACTCTTAAAGAGTATTTTTATTGGGGCTAAAACAGAAATGGGGAAACCTGAGTAGGGTTCGATTTTGGGTAACAAATTGAATTTTTGACAATTTTGACACATTTGTCAAATAATGGCCAACAAAATTTTGTTTATTAAAAATGATACCGTTTTTTTTATTCCGCCCTTTTCAGTTGCAGCCCTGTTCTCGTAAATAATAAATAACACCAAGTTTTTTTTATTTAAAACTTTCTGATTTTCCCTAGTTTAATTACACTTAATTAGTACATTATTCCAAATAAAAAAAAAGTAATCCTAACAACAGTAAAAATGAAGCATTTTTTTCTCAAGCACATATGAGTTTATTTTGTCCACAAAATAGGTGGGAGGTATACTATACCAGCTATTCAATTTTTAGACCGAGAGTTGTATCTTGTACTAGAATTAACACGAAAAAAAGCTCACAAAAATTGACGTATGCATGGATTTGACAGACGGTTTATGAGTTAAGGGGACAATCCATTTCTTATCTGATCATACGGAGACTTTTTGTTTTTGTCTAACGTGTATTTGATCCAGCGGACATTTTACTTCCTTGGCTTTTTCTTGACTTGCTGACCTTCGACGGACAGTTTCTGACATTAAAAAATTCAAGGGACCATAAAAATTTCAAGTTTGTGTTCTTGGACAACTTAAAATAAACAGTCAACTAATTTTTAACAAGTCTACAAATGTTGGCCATAATGCGGTTTTAACTCCCAAGTGCTAAGGTTTTTGAAAACTGTACGGTATTTATTATGATCCCCCTAAAATGAGCTAAACTAGTAGTTGGTCATATTTATTGGAACTGACACAGTATCGGGAATTTAAGAACGGAACGTCGAATAAATTTTGCCTACTGATTGTCCGTGCACCAAAAAAGAAGAATAAATTGTTACTTGTGCTTTTGCGTTGCTAAGTTACGCGGCCAATCAATATTGGCAGCGTGAGACAAACAATCTGTTGCGCGGACAATCAAATTGCGTTTGAATAAGATGATAAGTTAAATGATAAGATGATAAGATGATAAGTTAAAATGCTACGTAGAATTTTGGATGTGTACAATATGGTAATATTTTAAAAATAGCGCTCCTAACTACAGTATGGGGTAAAATAACGTGTTTCTCGCTTTCTCAAATTTTGTAGTCTAAACTAGACTAGCGAGAAGCGCCTTATTGTACCCATACTGTTAAAATATGCGTGTACTAGCTATAAAATAAAAATACCTAAGTGAAAAAAAAATCAACGTAGTGTGGCAATGGATAAAAATAATGTGAGACAATACTTGCCAGGTAGTTTATTCATCCAAATGGCCAAAAAACTTAAAATCGTAACCGAGATTTAATTAAAAAAATTATTGAGACTCTAAGTTGGATTTTGTCTAATTTAGCGGAAATTGAAGTTAATAAATACACGTCATGGACAAGGTCATGACAATAATTCGTTAACAGTGATATTTTATTCACCACAGGTTCATGTAAACTTAAACGGAAATAGCTACAACTGAAGAATATTGAAAGCAAGTTTAAAACGTGCGTGTGAAATTTTTGACACATTTTTGTCTATTACGAGTAAGACGACGTGTGAGTATAACTTTTATACTCTATAAGTAATTTTCTGTAACTAAAACAATACTATAATCGTAACGATTTTAATTTACTTCGTTTTCAAAATTCGTTGACTTTACATATTGCCGTTAACGTTATTAACGGCAATAACATGTTAATAGCATAACATATGTAACATGTACAGTTAACATATGTATGCATGTAACATGTAGTCTTTAAGAGCGTTTAGTTTGCGCGAAATGTAAATCATGGTTATATATTTTACGATTCATTAATGATATATTCATTATCAATCTACATAGTAGCTCATTTATATACACAAAGTTCTTTTGGAGAGTTTTAGATGTTGACTTCGTTATTTTGGGTTTTACTGGGCATAGAAGTTGACATAGAATTAAAAATAATCATTACGTATTTGTTTCTAGTCAAGGAAGGCGCTCTGTAAACACTAAAGTAACAATTGATGTTCGTAACAAACCATTCGGTACAATAACGGTACAAGCGTGTAAACAGAATTGAATGATATTCTTGTTGGGTCAAAATGGTGGTAAAATTGACTTAAAATTTGATGATGCTTAGTTTTATTTTCAAATCAATTTCAAGATTGAAAATTTTTAGACCTTTTGAAGTTTAGAGTTTGAATTCGATGGGCCATACCCATCGTACACATCTTACTATTACTTATCTTAGAAAAGTTGCGTATCGAACTTTCCTCCTACGCATCACCTAATTATCTGACCCAAATTTAGTTATCTTACTCATTTGTGATAATTTGTTAGATTTAATTTGTTTAGATTTAATTTAAACGCAACACAACACCAACATTCATAACGCCGTTTTTTCTTATCCGTATACTAGTATGTAGAACATCATGTACAGTCGGCCCCCTTTTTAATATATGGTAATGAAATGTGAAATGACGAAAGTGTTTCAAATGGCTGGTAAGGCTTTGGAAGATTCATTAGCAATTCAAAGGCTGCTGCGGAGTCAAGTTTGACCAACAATGGAACATTTGATCTTGTTAAAATAATCGAATGTCGTTTTTTTCATGTGAAACTCCAAACTGCGCTTGTTGCTATTGGAGAAATCGTAAAAAAGGGGACGAAGACGTAATTAACGGTATCTGTTAAAATCAGAAATGAGAAAAGAGTTCTGGATGTTCGGTTGACATTGTATCTGTCTTGGACAGTTTGATGGAATTTCAGTGAAACTCTTTTTTTCAAGCAAAATTTTACAGGTATGGACCATACCTGGTACGTTCGAAGACTTTGAATTACCTTTTTCTTCAAAAGTTTTATTTTGGAAAAAATAAACACAAAATACAATTGTTTTAATCAAACATAAAAATTGCTTATCCAAAATTTCCCGTGAAAATGTGCCCTCTGAAATTTCACAATTAGAGAATCTAGGACAGAAAATTGTTCACGAGTTAAACAAAAAAGTTTTAAAATTCAACGTTATTTCACTCAAAACGCGGTATAGAGAAACGGTACGCAAAATTGATTTATGAACAGTGACGGGTTAAAAAGCATTTGCAAAACGTATTATTATAACTATTAGTTGTACGAGTCCGAAAAGATTTACCCAAATGTGTGACATTATAAGTCTACCAAAAATGCGTCCTTTTTGGTCAATTGGTATGGGTGTCAACCGTTGGGAGCAAGTGGGTACAATAAAGGTCTTTTAATGTATGATAATGAAATGTGAAATGACGAAAGTGCTTCAGATGGTTCGTCTGGCTTTGGAAAATTCATTATCGATTCAAGTGCTCGAGCAGCATCAAGTTTGACGAACAATGGAACATTTGCCCGCGCCGTTAAAGGAATTCTATGTAACTTCTTTTGTAGAACTTTTTTGCTCTCTTTTTGGCCATCGGAAATATGAGTCACCGTAGGCTGTCCGAACTTAATTTCAAAGAGCCATGCAAAAACTTTAATAGTTCACTAATCAGTAGCATAATTTTGGAAATAACTTATTTTGGACTAACCGGTATGAATCATCGATTGATATCAAAGTTGAATTTGACGTGCTATGATTGGAAAACCTATTAGAGTACGGTATACAGTATACCGTATACTTCTCGTAGTTTTTCCCCATAAGGTATGATTTTCATTTATTTTCGCTATCTTAGCAGGCCAAATTCGCTAAGCCGATACTGAGGCATGAGCTCCTTTAGCCGAACAGCCTATAAATAGCCTGGTCACGGAAAAATATTTCACGCAAAAACTAACTTAAAGATTTACAAAATTTATGTGTTAGTTGTGAAGTCTGTTTTCTTATCTTACTTATGAAAGAAAAAAAAATACCTGATTTTTTTCTTAACCGCTAGGCTCATCAATTGTTGTTAAATTCAAGCAGTAAAAGGAACATGGCTATTTATAGTCTGTTCGGCTGAACAGGTTAAATGTCCAAAATTACCGACAATTATCCGTTTTTGGACTAAAAATCACCGCTTATCAGTAAAAGTACTCAATTTTTCATCAGTTAGATTTTTGGTTTATCGCAGACTAGCTTTCAAACAGATTCACTCGCAATTTTTGAAAATGAGTGTCGACAGGCTATGAAACTGGCATTTATGTTTTTTGTCTTTTCTCATTTTAATTCTCCAAGCGTTTTGTTGCACGTTTTTTGGTAAAAAAAATGAGACGAACACACATACACACACACATACAGAAAAAATGTGATGCAACGAAAAGTGAAACTAACAGTTCTCTTCCGGTATGATCTATCATAGCAATGCACGACGTTCCCGCCATGCTCGATCATTATGCCTTTTCGGGGACAAAACGTTTAGATCCATTGCGTACCGAAACCAGCATGATTATTTACCATGAATCAGCATTTGAGAGGTCATGTAGCCGTATACAAAATGTATTTCCGGATACCAGTAATCTACAAAAGTAATTTTTAAACCAAAATTTTGATTGAACAGTGTATTATATGATTAAAAACATGTACTAATTTCATGGAACTAGTTATATTTTTTGTGCATTTTCCCAAATGCATTTAACAAACCGGCCTATTTGTGTTTAACAAGTCGGTCGAGCGCGGTCGGCTGGTTGAAAGTTATGCATCTTTATGATCAATCGCCTAGACATAATCAATTTGAGCCGTTAACCTGCCTCTTTTTGGAAACCTTTAGGGGACGGTTAATTGAAAACCCTGTGTAAACTATAAATAATACATGTTTAAAATATAGCAGGTAGGAAATTTCTCTTACTGTTTAAATAAACTTTTTCTGGAGGAATTCTGTCATGGGGAGACTGCCAGGGCCAACAAATGAGTACTAGAAGCGTCATTTGGTGTTTTTTCTTGGCAACCCAAAAACTCAATGTATTTGAAATTAAAATAAAACAGCGATAACGAAATAAAAACATACATTATGTAAGACGTTCGTTTGTTTACCCAAGTTTGATACCACAATCCGGCCTGATAAGAACGGATACACGGATTTCCGCGGCATTTTGCTCTTAAAATAAAAGAAAGTGGCAATTAGTTCGCCTTCTCTATATGCACAATGGCGTGGCGGCAGCGCATCAGCTTCTTCGTAGCCACAATTTATTAATTTCGAACTTTTCGGAGACTATGAATCAGATAAATTAGCCGTCGATTTACCATTTAGCTCCGTTGTCACTAAATAAGCCATTCAAATCGGGCAAATTATTGAAATATATGCTGTATGTCGGATACCAGAGTGGCGCAATGATAATACAAGCAATAATGAGGATGATAAAATTGCTTAAAATCCGTCAATCCTGACAGAGCATTTTTACAAAAATATGATGCGGAATGAGTCCATTGTTTGAATAAAAAAGCAGATCAAGAATACCTCAAATCGTTAAGAAATGAGAGAGAAAAAATTGAAAAAGTGCGCCAAAAGGCGCAGCCGGGCGTGCAGCAGTTAAGATCACGAATATAACACCTACTGTAATAACAAAGGTTAATTAAAAGTATTGCAGTTTTGAGTCAGGCCCATTCTTAAGTATTCAAAATGGAGATCCAGTACATGTATCAACAAAAATTTGCTGCCAATTAAAATATACCATTAATGCGGACATTATTACGCAATGTTATTAAATCTCGTCGCCGTTAATTTTTTTTTTTTTGTTGGAGTTTAGAAAAACCGCAATTCTCTTAGCTGATTCAAGCAAAAAACGTCGTGACATGTAGAACGCTTTCGGAAGTTGAGTGGTTGTATTATTAAAATGGGAAAAATACAATTCCATTCTCTGACCAGAGTACCAAAAATTTTCGTCGTAAAATCAAACTTGCTCAGTTCGGCGAATGCAGCAGTTAAACTTTATAACTTTTTTCTGGCAAATAGTGGCTGAACCGTGAGTTCACCTTATTAAATCGGTTGGAACTCATAAGTGAAACATAATTGATAAAAAATAATAGAATTTCAAAAAGCGTGAGAAACGTAGCAAAATACACAAGATGCGCAGTTCACCATGACCCAATCAGCGAAAGTCGCAATTAACTGCGCCAGGTGTGGGCGCATTCCAAAGTTTGAATTTTTCCGACAAATTGCCCACGCATTGACCCGTTAACCGACTTTTTTGTTTTAACCTGGTGACGCTTTGAAATGAGAGTCACATGGGGGCGTTATGAATTAGCTGGACCAAGCTTTTTTTCGCTTTCAAACACGGTCAAAAGTATTATAAAAATATCTTCAAACATAAGCATATAATTATTTGTTATAAGTGGGTTTGCTCGAATAACTCGAGTGGACGTTTTATTTAGAAAATTAAGTTAAAAATCGAACTGCGTAGTTCGGCGAATACAGCAGTAAACGTTTGTTAGTGTTGGTTGATAGCTGGGTCCTGATTTTAGTTATCCAGCTAGCTTACACGGCGGTTTTGGTAGAATTGGTACAAGATAAAACACAGTGATTAACCGGACGACAGTATCTACAAATAAGACATGTCGTTTATTTTTTTTTATCATTTGGCAAATTGGGCATTTACAAGTGTAATATGATGAAAACTCATATATGTAACTTTATTAGATTTTCGAACCTCTAGTTTAGTTATTTTATCTTATAGGAATTATCAACAGGTCATTTAATAACCCACCAACATGCTATAAATAGGTAATTTACCCATGATGCACCAATTTCAGGAGCCCATATCATACGGGCCATATGTATGCTTTATTATGGGATGGATGTGAGAAATTTGTGCCCTACTATGGTTTGAGTTCATCTAGTAATTTAATAAAAAAATTGTTTTTTACATACTATTGGTATACATTAAGACACTTATTTTGTTCTGAAGCTGTCACTTTTTGCACTAGTATAAATGTGCTGCGCCGTTTCTGTAAAATATCTTGTACATATCAATATCTTGTATATATCAGTACCAATCTTTTTACCCTTTGAACAAACATGCATTGCTAAGTCGCGTCGTGCCTTAATTCGGATCAATGAAATGAATCTAGCTACAGGGAGTGTGCGTATTAAGTGTCGGTTAACGATTTTTGAAGAACGACCCTTATTAAGCACACTGGCCCTTATTTAGCACACCCATCATTAGGCGAGTTTAGTGTTCTAACCTAACGTTATTATGATTTTTGCGTGTTATAAATGATTTTATCACTTTTGAAATTTTAAATTTGTATTGAATTCAATTTAAACTTATTATATCCATAAACGAACAAAAAGCTAGTAAAAAATGCCCATGGAAAACAATGATAAAATCAGCGACCCTTATTTGGAGCAATAATATTTTTTATGGAAAAAAGCGACCCTTATTTAGCACTACCGACCCTTATTTAGCACCCCCTCTGTACAATGGAAAATTGATAAATTTGAATTATTAGACGAAGCCTCGAGGACTTGGTGTGGTCAAAAATAGATCTTAGTTTTCTAGTGAGGGCTTAGCCAATTTCGATAATCCCTTTCCTAAAAAAGGAGCAAAAATGACAAAAAAATTTTCTGCGAGTCTGAGAGCCGCGACCCGCAATCTACTCAGATGTCAATTCGTTGGACAATTTGAAGGAAATTATGGCGATCATTAGTAGCAAGCACCACGTTGCAAATTAATAAGAGATCATAATCGGAAGTACTGCTGGACCTTTTTAACCCTGTTTTCTCAATATTTGTTCATAAATTTCATTTTATCTAAATAAAACGATGTATGTTTGGAGGCTTACAATTTACATGATGACTAAGTCTTACGGCTTCTAAATTGAGAGTTATGATGAAGTCATTGATTTAGTCTTAATTAAGACAATCTAAAATATAAAAATTTAGAAGCAATACGGTATAGGCCATACCGAAAGAGCTTTCATACGGTATGGCCTATACCGTATGGCCCATACCGTATGGCTCAGTAGCCCAAAAATTATCATGCACTTATTTTAGTTAATATCCATTCATTTATGCATTGACACATTTCAAATCAGCAATTCCTTAATGAAAGTCAGGACTGTAATTAATGTACCAATTCTGGCTACGTTGTCAAACAACATAACATTTTCGCCAAAATTAAGTGACATTTTTCGTGACTAAAGATGGGTATTTTAGATGTTCATTATCAATTAGAAAGTATTTTAACTTTCCGCCATCTGAATCCCTAATGAAGTTCTCTAATCCAGAACCCAAACGCTCCCGAAAATGTTCTTGGGCTGGTCGGGTCATCGCTCGGGTCACATCGACGAATAACTTATCGAAATCGTCTGAACAGATACGGATGAAAGAATGGGCGGTCGGTTTAATTATTACGGTGATCTGATATGCAGTTATGTCGCAAAAATGTTGCAATGGCACTTTG
>SCLG01000040.1:583178-600604 GCA_004367875.1 Oikopleura albicans
TTAAGCTTTGTTTTATTTTACTGGGCAGCCTAGTAGGCGGCCTAGTGGACAGCCTCTCAGAAGCCCTTTTTGATGCGCCCGAAGGTTTTCGAGATATGTTGGAACTGGTCAAAATAAAAAAAAATATCACAACATGTTCCAGATGACCCGTAGAAGTTAAAATTAGAATTGCGATTATATAATTTTAGCGCTAAAGTATCGAATTTAATCGATTAGATTTTTTGGATGGCGTCTAAAAGCTTGAGTAGATAAATATTGTGTGATATCTTTGTTACGCTCCAGGAAGTAATTTAACGTTATCTGGACCTGATGAGTTACAGTCTGATATTAAAGTATTAGAATACAAATATGTGGAATAACACGTTTTTTATGCATAGTACGGGAATTTGCAAGATTGCAAAAATTTTAACTTTGTTATCCGCTGATTTGCCCGTAATATAATTTACCTATCGTCATGGCGGTCTAAACTCGCGATAGAATCGAAAATTTTGGTTCATTAGACAGTTAGATCACGTACAAACTGCGCAACAGCATTCAAATTCGTCATAGATTAATTTTCAGTACACTTAATGGGGACCGACATTTTAGAACCAAACATTGGGGAAAATAATCACCTACAATCCATGAGGCCACAACGCGACATTGTGAGTGCATGGTTTGTAGTTAGGGTTTTCAAAAAGAAACAGTATTCAAACCAGAGATGTGAAAGTTCTGGTTTCGTTTTTCAACAAAAACGTTTTTTCGCAGAACGGACCAGAACGGACCGTTCAAAATTTGTGATTGATTTTTGTCCTGCGAAGTTCGTGTGATTTGATTTTTTATGGAAATTTCTGCAAGAAAAAAAAACGTTTTTTTTTTGTGATGAAGAACGTTCTTTTGTTCGTTCTTATTCGTTAATTTGTTCACTCCCAAATGACGTTTTCCCAACAAACTGACTTGACCTTACAACCATCTTAAAACTTCACTTGGGCCGACAGCTTCAGTTCGGTCATATGGTGGTTCGTCAGCTTTATTTTGCAAGCCCTGGTTTCAAGCGTACAGGTTTGAATTGTAGGTTTAAATTTATAGCTTTTTAGGCTAAAATTGTAGGTGTATCTTAAACAAATCTGTTGGCCCAGTGATTGGTGCTTAAACTGAAAGTAGTTACCGAAAACCAACCCCGCGGCGGGACCCCGCCAGACCAAATGGACCCTTCGAAGTTTAGTTAAAGGCTTTAACGTTTCACCATTACCCTAGTTATGAATGCTAATTTTCTCTGAAAATCATGTTTAAAACTATCTCTATGATTTAATAGTATATTTCATTCATTCAAAATAATTGGTGAATTTCTCGCGAACGTTTCTACTTAGATCCTATTATGTTATTTTCATATGATAAACCAGTTTATGCAATCCCAAATAGGCTCACTTCAAGTTGTTGCTGTTTAATGAAAACTGTTTACTGTATACAGGGCCAATATTTGATTAGTCCGAGTTCACTAAAAATAATAGACAACTTGATCAATGATTTTTTGTACATAGTGGCGCCCCGTACCGTACTGGCAGTACGCCGCGGCCGTTAGCATACAATTTAATCTTTACTTGCATTAAGAAATACAGTAAGCTTTAAGCAATACTGCAATACATCCTTTAACATCATTTTATATCAGCCTTTATTGGCAACAAATAACTGGCCATCCCAGTTCGAGTAAGCTGCCCTCGGCCTCACTTCGGCTGAGTTGATATACTGTTGATATACTGTAGTTGTAGCACTGTTTTTTCAGTTTTCTGTGTTCTTATAATAAGCACCTACGGCAGTCTGTAACTGAATTCCATGCCACTAACTAAAAAAATACGGACCTTGCGGATATAATATATACCGCGTTTACCGCCTAGAATGCTACCCGGCTAGTATGCCTGTAGCATAGTATCCGTGTAGCATTCTAGGCGGTAAACACGGTAGGCTTTTTCAAAACAGATACAACGTATATTACCTTTTCAAAGTATTCCTTTCCTACACCATTCTCAAGAATTGTGGTTCTAAAAAGTGTTTGAAATTGGCGTTGTGTTACGAAATTTTCCAGTATGGCTACGACAAATTTGAGTGTCAAATAAAGCACGAAAATCCAAGTTTATCAGTGATCATCAATTAGAACCGATAACGCTTACGCCAGAAATGTTATTTATTGATTTGATAATCAACTTTATGCAATCCATAAATCAATAGTGTTGTTTTGCAAATGCTTCCGTTTAATCAAAACTATTTACTGTATACGGGTCAAGCACTTTTTTCTATCCGAAAAACTTGGAGCACATAAATTAATGGCGATCAGTTTGGAACTTGCTAATTGGTTAACTGAGTTGATTGATTAAAAAATAAATAAAACCTAGAAAGAGCAATTAAGTGTGGATAAAGTGAAGTCTTTCATTACTAAATGAATAGAGAGCCCTTAAACAGTATCTTGGAAATCTTTGTACTGGACGGAGACTCCCCAAGGAATAGCTGGAAAGTTTTTGCTCGATATTCTGGCAAGATAAAGGAACGAGCGGGAATTCCGGCCAGATTACTGCTGCCCAAATACTGCGCTGGGGTGTATTTGAGTTTTCTGAATCACTTTTTTTTCGATCATGATTCGTTTGTGTTTTAGTATATTAAATTTGCGACGTATTTTTTGTTTGTGAAAAAATGTGAATGAGAATGAAAAACAATATTTACCAGATATTTATTCGCAGTATCTCAAACAAATAAGAAAAAAAATCTAAGAAGCCTCCTGTACCACTTGTGTTCCGTTCCACAATAAAATATCAGTGGTAGTGGTCCATAAGTTATGGATCATGAATTTTTGGTCGATTAAAAACACACGTTACGGTTAAGTCAAAATTATACTTCCAGTTTCACCTTGTTGTCCGCTTTGTTTAGTCTTAATTATTTGCTAATTAGGGTCGCTTTCAATGTCACTGTCAAAGGTCGCCAATTTCGTTATGATTTTTGGTAATTTAATGTTCTAAACACACTTTGACAGCCATTGAACGTTTGAATTGAACGTGCCATATCATTATGTTTTGCACAAACGTTTAACACGGTTCGTAAGAATTTATAATAAGTAATAATACATAATTTGGACAAAAAACGTATTCAAAGCAGTTTGAAAAAGTTGTTCAATACCGTAGTGATTTTTAAACGCAAAAAAAATAATGTGACCACTTTTTGGTAACATTGCTTGACAGCGCGTCTGAGAGCTATGTGGCCTGTCATTGGTCTTGTTGAGCGCGCTCGGCCAATCACCGAAAGGCGATTTCCTTCTTCTAAAATATTTTGTATTACAGTCCCCCCTCTTAAGTGCCGCACTTAAGGAGAACAATGCATTTACGCTAACAAATTTGTTTCGCATTTTAAAATCAGGATGATAGATCCGAAAATAAACCACTAAACGTTATGTGTGATATATATTAGTGCTTACCAGTTCCAGAAACCTCAAAAAACCATATCTCGAACCATCAATTTCACATTTTTGCCCATTTTACCACCTACTAATTTAATTGTTGTGTTAACTATGTTATCTCTTAATTTTGTAGCGTTTGAAGATTAATGTCCTGCTGAATTCACGATGTCCATGTGATCAATCTCTGCATTCTCGGTCGTTTCGATGACCACGGTTGGTTGCCTTTCGCATTGTCTGCTGTATCATATGGAATATTTTTCTGTGGCCTTCGTCGAGTATATTTACCACCTTTGTTCCGGCTGGTTTGGTTTTCGTTGTCGCTGTTGCCGTTGCCATGGTTACATTCGCTGCTGTTGGGTATGTTGTCATTTCTATTGATCGGCCTCGGATCCGTTTGCCTGGTATGTTAAAAAACCATTCCATTCGTTTGACGAAAATATCATGAGCATGTTGCGTTAAGTTTTCTTGTGCTTTGATTTGTGAGCATTTTTTTTCAATGATAATGTTCTTTATGTGTAGAGACAGTTTTTATGATGTTACAATGAAAAATTGGACTGTACAGAATGTACCTGTAATTTTGTCGCTGTCGAAAGTGGGGCTGTCTAAGCGGTAAAAGAAATCTAGCATGTGTACGCCGTTTATTATTAAATATAGTCTCAGTTGACG
Organism: Oikopleura albicans; assembly: GCA_004367875.1. NCBI lineage: Eukaryota > Metazoa > Chordata > Appendicularia > Copelata > Oikopleuridae > Oikopleura > Oikopleura albicans. Next base: position 587,266 of record SCLG01000040.1, read on the forward strand.
TAAGGTTTTCTGTTAAGGCCCCGCTACTTTGAATAAAATCATGCCGAGTTGCCCGAATCTGCCAGCTTAGAAAAACAAAAAACTAACATGTTCATTACACCTTCCTCCCTATAGTCTATGGGCTATATTTAATTTTTAAATGTTATTACTTAACCTTTGATTGTCTCTTTCGTAAGTTATAACCGTGTTGAAAATCTGCTGTTGGGGCGTGGGTTCGAATCCCACTTCAGTCACCATTAAGAAGAGGCGAATGAATCCAATTGTGAGTTTATTCTGTATTTGTGACGGTGATTATTCGAGTGGTAGAATGGAGCGAAGCAGCGAACATAAGTTATATTCCCACCGTGCTAACGGTACAATAGCACTAAGCTTGATGACTCCATGATAACTTTACAAGTAGAAAACAAAACCCGATTGAAACTTGTGTTACGGTGTGAGAAATATTATTAATATTAAATAACAATGCGAAAATTCATTTTACAAATGAAAGCCAAAAACTATAATCATGATGTTTTTTGCTAACTGTCCAATGGTTGGGGTTTAGAGCTGTTATTCGGAACTATACCTTACTAATTCTGTAAACTGTAACTTTTTCGAGTCGATTCCGATTCATTCAGTTCAAAAAATCTTGCCCAAAAATATCGCTGGTACTTTTTTTACAACTTTTTGATTCTTTCATTATGAACCTTGTACTTCCTGCATAATCTCACTCAAATGCAAATTGATTTCAATTTCGAGGACAGCTCTAGGCCTTTACTTTTACAACCAGGTGAAGTCGATTGAGATTTCTGGAAGTATTAACCAGCTCAATTTAATTAGCCTATTAGCAAGCTCAGCAGGCGACGAAGAGATCATTTTTGCGCTCAAAAACACTTTTGGATAATCAAACGATTACCGCCTGTATACTGTAAACAGTTTTTATTAAACAGCAACATTAAAATATTTTTTGCTTGGATTCTACTAAGTTGGTTAAAATGAAATAAAAATAACCAAACTTCATTATTAATAAAAATTGATTAAACGATGAATTTTGTATAATGGTTGCTCCACTAAACCGTCGAAAACTATTATCAAGAAGTTCTGTTAACACTAATTGTGATGTTTAGAATAACCTTCCATTCCGACTTCTTTATTGGCTCATAGTGATTGATTTAACATTATGGCCGTGTCATATCGAAACATATTGGTGGATTTTTTATATCAGAAGAACACGTGTATTTTTAAATCTATTGCACTAATAAACAGTTTTTAAACATTTTCCGTATAAATTATACACTATTCATTAAATATCGCGTCTAACTGAATCCACTTGGTGTCCCACAAAATTGAGGATGTATGTCAATGCTTGTCAATGAAATGTAACGCCGGCTAAATTACGTTTAAAATGGTTTACCCCATAATGGGGCAAATTTTTAGTTATTTTAGCTTACATCAATTTTATTTTTCGCTCCATAATTGATTATTCTATGTTCTTTTTGAGTGTCATCTCGTGTTCTGCCTTCTAAGAATGCACTGTTGAAGTTGTAAAAAACTTACTATTTCCATGTTTAGTGCTTAGAGCGTCCTTGAGATGCCAACAATGGCTATAAAAATTGTGTCTTTTTGAATCTGAATACAACTTTTGCTGGATGTAATAGCCGTTAATTTAATGTCAAACTTAAGCGTCATATATTAGGTAAAACAACAAATTCAAACCTATTCATCATTACATTCTTTGAAAGTACACAGCATAATTTTAGAACATTCTTTTGCTCAATAATACGTCTGAAGTCGGAGAAAGCCAAACAAAAAATATCAGTTCCTTCCTGCGAGTTTATTTATATATTTACTATAATATGCGAACTTTTAAAATTGCCACCGTCAACTTGTCAAGTTTAATTATCATGCCTGAGAGTTCCATTTCTGTTGTTCGAGGTAGTTTATAAACACCCATTACCGNATGGTGGATTGAAAAAGAAATGAAAACAAGAAAAACAAAATCAAGCGTTAACGAAAAATATATCTAGAATTTTTTCTACAAAATAAGGAAAATTACAATTGTCCCATTATAGAATTTACTCAACAACATTAACCCCCTTAAGGAGAACAATGCATTTTCGCTAAAAATTTTTTCGCGTTTAAAAATCAGGACGATAGATCCGAAAATAAACCATTAAACGTTATGTGTGACATATATTAGTGCTTACCAGTTTACTGTATATTTCCAGAAACGTCAACAAACCATATCTCGAACCATCAATTTCATATTTTTTCCCATTTTTACCACCTACTGTGTCCAAGATAGCACTAAGTTTGATGACTCAATGATGACTTTACAAATAGAAAACAAAACCCTATTGAAACTTGTGTTACGGTGTTTGAAAAATTTCCAATAGTTGGGGTTTAAGGGATGTTACTCGCAACTACAGACCGTATAGCATAAATTTCCGCTGTGCTAATCACGTATGTTTTACCTAATTTCTAGATGGTCGTAGAAAAGAGCAATTTTTTCTTTTTTTTTCTCGAATGGGCACCCAGGGCTCGGCATGAATGGCTTTGGCACATGGCTTGGCTTGGCTTGGCTTGGCTTTTTGTGCCAAGCNAAGCCAAGCCAAGCCACTGAAAATGCCTGGCTTTGCCGAGCTCTGGGGGCACCCTCTTTTCTCCCCTCTTTATCAATGCGCCACTACATAAATAAGTATACACGTTTTAACTATCCACTTTAATTTTTTGCGTAATTGGATTCATTGTTTTATTTTTCGTTCCAACAACAAAAAAGGTTCTATTAATATTCGTACTTTTTAGCATGAAAAAATTTGATAACTTGATTTTTTTTTTCACTAATTTTCACTAAACACAAGCTATAAAGTAGACATACGTGCCAGGCTCAGACCTGACAAAATTATACAGCATAATATTCCTTATAGATTTTTGGATATAATTAACTGTTTGTATAGTGGGGTATTGATAAAGAGGGGAGAAAAGAGGGTGCCCCGTCGAGTAAAAAGGGAAAATTGCTCTTTTCCACGACCATCTAGAAATTAGGTAAAACATACGTGCTTAGCACAGTGGAAATTTATGCTATACGCTCTGTATACCTTACTAATTCTGTAAACTGTAACTTTTTCGAGTCGATTCCGATTCATTCAGTTCAAAAAATCTTGCCCATAAATATCGCTCGTACTTTTTTTTACAACTTTTTGACTCTTTCATTATGAACCTTGTACTTCCTGCATAATCTCACTCAAATGCAAATTGATTTCAATTTCGAAGACAGCTCTAGGCCTTTACTTTTACAACCAGGTGAAGTCGATTGAGATTCCTGGAAGTATTAACCAGCTCAATTTAATTAGCCTATTAGCAAGCTCAGCAGGCGACGGAGAGATCATTTTCCCGCTCAGAAACACTTTTGGATAATCAAACGATTACCGCCTGTATACTGTAAACAGTTTTAATTAAACAGCAACATTAAAATATTATTTGCTTGGATTCTACTAAGATGGTTAAATTAAATAAAAATAACCAAACTTCATTATTAGTAAAAGTTGATTAAAAAATGAATTTTGTGTAATGGTTGCTCCACTAAACCGTCGAAAACTATTATCAAGAAGTTCTGTTAACACTAATTGTGATGTTTTTAATAACCTTCCATTCCGTCTTCTTTATTGGCTCATAGTAATTTATTTGGGAGCGCTTCAATTGGTACTGAATTTCTTTTGGTACTGGAGCTTCTTTTGGTACTGAAGCTTCTTTTGGTACCAATGCTTCTTTTGGTACCAAAGGAAGCTTCAGTACCAAAAGAAGCTTTAGTACCAAAAGAAGCTTCAGTACCAAAAGAAGCTCCAGTACCAAAAGAAATTCACTACCAGTTGAAACGCTCCCATTAATTTAACGTTATGGCCGTGGCATATCGAAATATATTGGTGTATTTTTTATACCATAATAACACGTGTACTTTTACATCTATTGCGCTAATAAACAATTTTTTAACGTTTTTCCGAATAATACACTCTTATTCATCAAATATCGCGTCTAACTGAATCCACTTGGTGTCCCACAAAATTGAGGATGCATGTCAATACTTGTCAATGAAATGAAACGTCGGCTAAATTACGTTTGAAATTGTTTACCCCATAATGGGGTAAATTTTTAGTTATTTTTGCTTACATCAATTTTATTTTTGGCTCCATAATTGATTATTCTATGTTATTTTTGAGTGTCATCTCGTGTTCTGCCTTATAAAAATGCACTGTTGAAGTTGTAAAAAACTTACTTTTTTCATGTTTAGTGCTTAGAGCGTCCTTGAGATGCCAAAAAGAGCTATAAAAATTGTGTCTTTTTGAATCTGAATACAACTTTTGCTGGCTGTAATAGCCGTTAATTTAATGTCAAACTTAAGCGTCATATATTAGGTAAAACAACAAAATCGAACCTATTCATCATTACATTCTTTGAAAGTACACAGCATAATTTTAGAACATTCTTTTGCTCAATAATACGTCTGAAGTCGAAGAAAGCCAAACAAAAAATATCAGTTCCTTCCTGCGAGTTTATTTATATATTTACTATAATATGCGAACTTTTAAAATTGCCACCGTCAACTTGTCAAGTTTAATTATCATGCCTGAGAGTTCCATTTCTGTTGTTCGAGGTAGTTTATAAACACCCATTACCGAAACTTTCTCACAGTGGGTGGCAATTTTCACGGGACCCTAATTTGGCAGGCCGATGCCGTCCATAAAATATATTTTTACTACAAAAAAGGGCATATTTAATAGGCAGGAGCGGTACACTTGTTTTTGGCGATAAACCGTTTTTTCGTTAATTCGTTTATGCAGCGAAATACAAATTGAAGAAAATGCAACTTGGAATTATCCTATCATAGGAGGTAATTCACAATTGGGATCTTGGTGGACATATATTGAAGTAATATCCGATTTGGTGGCATGTGTAACTGCCGTGTACGAGTGAACCTAGTTTCCGTGTAGGAAATTTAGCAAATTTTAAGTTGGAGTAGCAGGTCTTTAAATGTTAACCCATGCCGGCATAGTGGTTCATTTGCACCTTTTTTCAACTTTGTCTCTGTTGAACTGTATCATTTCATGCCGGCATGGGTTAATTTGTCAAGTGACACATTATCGGTTCAGACTAATGGAGTATTAACCCTTAATTATTAATCCTAAAGCCGAACTCATTACGCCGAACTTTTATTTTTAACTTGGTTACTTTTTTGTTTTTTCGATCAAAGACTTTTGCTGACTTTACGAAGCCTTTAACCCTACCTATAAGGCAGACTGTAGTGTACCGAATAGGTTTTTTTTAAGAAACCGTAGTTACTGAACCCCGGATCGTACTCTCCGACTTTGTAATCGATTATTCTATGTTGGTTTTACATTTAATAAACTAAAACATAAAAAACGCGTTTTATATGCCAATGGGTAAAATTTTCCACAATATGTGTTTGAAGGTTAAAGTAATTAACAATGAAGCGATTAATATCAATTCATTTTTTGTCAAGCTTCTTTTCATGTGTTTCATTTCGAAAATCAAATATTGAATTCCCAATTAACGGATTGTCTAAACGGTAACTCCAAGGTCTACAAAAATATTTAATATGCAGGAATGCAAGAAGGGAAAATGGTTTATCTAACGGGGGTGAAAATGCTTTAAACACTTTTATGCAATGTGGGGGGTATTTTCTTCGCCATACGAAAACATTCTCATTATCTTCTTAACTTTAGTGTTCGGTCAGATCACACTAGCATAGCAACTGTCAATTAATCGTTTGCGTGTTGGAATGATAACGATGAAATATGCGCACTTAGCTTTTTTTAGATAACGCCTATTGTATGATGAAAAAGGTGCGATCGCGAACATTACATTGTTCGTTTTGTTGAAATATTTGGGGATCCCAACTTGGGACAAATTACCATAAATCTAACTTTAAAAAAAATGATTTTTAAGCGATATAGTACAAGTAAAATTACTTACCTTTGTCGCAAGAAAATGACGGACTTTGTCTCAACAAAAACAAGAAGATTTATTTTTCCCTGATGAAAAATAATCCACATTTAGTCAAATTTACATTATGTCTTTGTTCTCAAAATTTGGTTAACCAATGCCGGCATAGTGGTTGATTTGGACCGTTTTTCATCTATCCAACGCCATCAAAAATATTTAATTAATCGGTTTTTTTCGAAATTGATACCAATTGAATATTTTTCAGCGTTTTTTACTCTCATTTTATTTTTACCAAAAATAATACAGTTATGGACGCCAAATGCGGCACTCAAATTAACAAGCTTCTTAAAAAACAAGTAGAAAATTTTAACTAAAAAATTGGTTTGGCACAACCGAACGGATTTGGCATGTCAGATACGGCGTGCTGTAATGACGGTTGCCCTCGGATAATTGCCAATAAAGTTCTCAAATCTGGCAAACGATAGTTATACTCAATCGATAAGTAAACGTGAGCTTAAACTAAATCAGGAATCGAAAATACATGCTAATTCGACGACGGTGAGATTTACGTTCATGTTGGGCGCTCAATCGAAAGGAGATTATACGATGGAGAGTATTATGAGAGACAAAGAGAGTGCGGGAGTTATGCAAACCACTCAACCAAGTCAGAACCAGTTTCTTTGAGCTGATCACATAACATCGAAATTGTTCTGAACCAAATTGCCATCATACCAATCATTTAATGATCAAATTTATAATTTAGACTATTTTGAACCTAAAACAATTATCTAGCAGTTCCGTTAACACGTCTTTGGCCCATAGAATCACAAAACTTATAGATCTTAGGTATTTGGGGGTAGACAATCCGATTTTTGGTCAGTTTTTCGAGATTTCCGGTTTTATACAGGTAAATAGGTAAATATGGGGATTATTGATATTGAGCAGTGAAAGGGGGCATTTTTTTAGCAATTATAGGGTCATTATATGTTGCCCCGCTTCGCGGGCCCATTAGGTAATCCAATAAGGCAATTCAATCGTACGAAGCCCCGCTTGGCGGGCCCATTAGTTTTAATTTTTGTACGCATTTTATACACATGTGTACACACTTGTACTATTTTATATACCTAGATTATTTAACGGCAAAGTCACAAATAATTTCATAGAAAACTTTTTTGACGAAAACTGCCGCCTCACACTTCACCGTACGACGCGATAACTCTGGTAACATATGTTACATATCGGATGTATAACTCAAAATTTTAACGTTTAATGCTTAACTGATCAACGAGAGTTCAACGTTTTCGGAAAGTGTCTTATTTTAAGCCCGGGGCACTACCATGATATGATGCTTCAGATGACTCACTTTCTTTATTCTTTTTTTATGTTTACATGATATCTTTATACACGCGTAAATTGTGTGAATTGTATAAATCTTTTTATTTTATAAAAAAAATAACTAAGATATGTCACAATAGTATTTATTGACCATTTTATCAGGAAAACAAAAACAAGTACAACAAGTACGTATTTTTATAGAATCAGAGAAAGATACATACAGTACCTACGAATCACAGTGAGTCTCACACTAATTCAGTTGCCAAAATTCAATCGAGTTAACAATGGATTAACGTCAATCTTTCCGCTTACGCACTTCCCAATTTAGTTACTTACGCCACTTAACCAGTTATCGACACAAAAGTGCTCAAAAAGTGTTTAGATAATTGAGTTTTGTTACGATAATTGGGAAGGGCGGTTCGTCAGCTAATTGTTAATCGCGATTTGTTACGATAACTAGTGTTAAAATTACTGACTACAGTTGATGCGCCCACAACGCGACAGCCCACAACGCGACAGTGCGCCCACAACGCGACAGGTTTTGGGCAAATGAAAACTGTGCGCACAACGCGACACTTTTNTTTAGTGTTTTAAAAAATAGCCATATAAAAAATATATGTTGATAAATTTTACAATTGAATTAAATTATTTTAGTTATTTTATTAAAATTATTTAATTTTTATGTACTTATTTAGGCACATTTTGCTGGGGTACCATATATTGGTTATCTCCAAGATTCCATAATTTTAAGTTATTTGGAGCATTTTTAAATTTTACTTATTTATATTAATGAACCCGGATAAAATGGTAAAAATGTGCAAGCGAGCAAAACGACAAAAAAATAACACGTTTTAGTTGTATTGCATTAAAGTTATAAAGGGTTTATTGTATTAAAATTGGACTTTAATATTTTTAATATTTTTTTTAATATGAAAACGGTATACAAAAACTATAGTGTATCTCTTAGTGCATTTGGTGATTGTTGTGCGCACAACGCGACAGTGCGCCCACAACGCGACAGTGAGCTCACAACGCGACAGGTTTTGGCCAAGTGGAAGTGTCGCGTTGTGGGCGCATCAATTGTACGGGGTTTATTTAACATTTAGTTAACACTAGATTGTACTTCAATTTTTTTATTTGAAATTTTACTGTTAATCAATTATTTCTAGCCAGGCGATATAGTATTTTATGTAATTATTAAAATAAAAATGAGTTTTCAACAACTTAATATCAACCAATCGAACAGTGCAGATGCCGCCTCACTTACCACCACTAATAGTGAACTCCAAGAACATCCTCACTATGAGAATTATCAACGAATTCAAAAAGGTAGGAAATATGCTATATTTTAAATAAATAATATAATAAATAAAATAATTAAATAGATAATATTATTTCAGATATTATCAGAAATATAAAAGGATAAAATTTTTGTAGCACTAAAAAACGTGGAACAGGCTGTCCAAGCATTTTTGTTGGCCTTGTTGAAGCTTCATTGGAAAAATAATGAAAAATTGAACGGGGAAAAACTGACTTTGGCTAAACCACTCGAAAACCTCATTTCTGATGAATTGACACCAACTATCAATAAAAGGCACAGATTCAGATGTTTCGTGTATGCAGATCTCTAAAATCATCATGACGTTATGGAAATACATAAAAACTTTCTTACTTTCAGTTTAAGTTTCAGTGATCGAAAATATCCTATTTATCTAAAAATATATTTTCGCTTAAGCCCGGTTTACAATCATTTTCGGTCCATTTTAGGCGTTTGGTACAAATTTTGACCATTGTCCCACTGGGAGTTAACTACTATAGTGAACGTATAAATTACTTATTCGTCCAGATCTACATTTTATGAAGATGAATTTGTGCCCAATAAAAGTATGAAAGTACCTAAAAGCGCCGCATCGGTAGACCTGACGGATACACTCGCAGAACATTCGTTATTGTTTCTTAAACCAAAGACGTCTTCAGCATCTAAAACATCAGAGCTTGATATTTCGGCACTTAAATCAATTTTAAGCGTAACAAACATATTTGATGTACACTTTCAAAACACAAAATCCGTAATTTGGAACAATGGTGTGATAACTGGCGGCTGGTTTCCAACATTTCATGAAGTAAGCCAGCACCGAAATGCCAGTAAGCATGGGCATTCTTTAAAATTGGACGTCAAAAAATCCGAAGAAGCGCAGACATCAATACGTAAATTATTTCGACAGTTGAAAAAATTCAACAATTCATTTTCAAAAAATGGAAAGTTATTGGAGAAACGAGAAGTCAAGCGCATTTATAAGTCGGAGAGAGAAGCGGAGAAAGAATTAGCAAAACCATTTCGCTGTGACCAAACAGAAACGTAAGTCCAGTCAATTTTTTTTAAGGTAAAATCTTGAAAAAGTGAAACATAAGCCCCATATAGGAGCGAACGGGAAAAACTCAAACATAACAGCGCATCCGTTGTACCCGAAAAATTGTTTCTCAAGTTTTATGATTGATATTATAACGTTAGTTTCAAGCAATAACGTCCGCTTCCTCATCAATTAAGTTTTTTCTTCAGTACCCCACTGAACCGCTTGGTTGTTCTTAATTGTAGCCCTTATGTTGTACATGAGAGGTGAGGGCAATTGAAATACACCACGTAACCTTTTATATCAACACCATGAAACATCAAAACCTGTTACTATAATATAATTTTGAACTAAAAAGATAAATTATAAAAAAAAATTAGAATTTTTGGGTAGGGCGTGATTGTTAACATAACGGAGTCGGGCATGAGCTTAAGTTCACCAAATCCCAAAAAGTGTTGGCATAACTGATGACTATTTTTGTTAATATAACGGGTGGTAACATAACGTGTTATATAGTGTAGGTAATTAACCTAACCTCACACAAGACATGACAAAAATGTACACCGCGGTTTAGCTTCATGTATATTGAAACAGGAGCTGAAACAATGAGGACACGCACGGATGTTCGTTCTTTTCCTATTTAATAGAAAAATCCGCCGATAAGTTGTTCTTAAGAATGGAGTCGGATTCGGATAATGAAGAAGTCGAGTTAAGTAAGCAAATTCACGAAACTGATAATGACCGTGGGAAGTCAGGAAACGGCACTAAGGTTTTCATTAAAGGTTTCAAATCCAGATTTATGGACTGGAAAACAAAAACTTTGAAGCTTTTTAATTCGGATAACAGCGTGAACGATGGCCGACCACAACTGATTCCCGACTCGCCCCTTAATGTTGCACAAGGGGCACTAGTGGAGGAGCAACCTTATAAAATTGATCAAAAACAATTGGGATTATTTATCATTTTTTGGCAGAAAACATTCCACCGGGATAATTTCCATCTTGGAACAAACTCCACATTAGATAACCGTCGTGGAACAGAAGTGGAAGTCCGTAATTTACAAGAAACGATGACTCAAAGGGGCTTCAAGGTTTTGATTTATCTAGATCTCGCCAAAAATGAAGTTGATAAAATCTTGATGAAACTTCGCAAAGCTGATATGTCAGATTATAGCATGTTCGGCATGGCAATAACAAGTCATGGTGCCGAAAATGGCGTCATTTATGTTCATGACTCGCATTTGTATTTGAACAATTTCGTTGATGCTATAAAAACTAATAAGACATTGCTAGAAAAACCAAAGGTAAATTTATATTTCAAAAATATATATAACTCTCTGCGCTGTTATCTTGCAATTATCTCGACAAAAAAAAATCCAAAATATTACAAGATTTGTAAGATAACGACGGACTGCGTAGGCGTCTGTGAGATAAGACAACGAACGGAATATTCAAATACTTGTCCAGGGTTTAAAATTCATTTTTTACACTGAGATTTTTTGTTAAATAGAAATAGACTAGGCAAAAACAAAGCTGCAAAATAACCGAACAAATAAGAAAAACAGTTATACACCATTTGTGCAGTTATGTTGCATACAATTTATGTCGCGTCATGTTGTCTTTGACTGTCATGCGCCATGTTGGCCAGATCTGGCTAATCGGCACTTTGATTCAACATTTTTCGTTAACGGTTAACGTTAAAGTAAAACGGCCAACAGATTATGAATTTACACCGAAATCACGTTTTTTTAGCATTAAATCACGTTTTTTTTGCATTAACCCTTCGGGCTCAAAGTGCACCAAAAGTACCCAAGCGTATAGTGTTAATTTATGTAATCTAAACATTAATTTTTTTTTCGGATAACACTACGCTGGTAACTTGAAATTTTATACAGTAGCTAAAATTTATTTGAAAATTATTTTCCATTATTATTGCATGGTATTTGTTACCCCTGAGCTATTAAAGTAACAAATACTTTATTGTAGTTTTTAGGTGTTTTGGACTAAAACATTACACAGGGTGCGCAGTTAACCGCCACCCTTCGCGGTGTCCCCAACTGGCGGTTAACTGCAAAAGTGGCGGTTAANTTAACCGCCACTTTTGCAGTTAACCGCCAGTTAAGGGTCCCACTATTTTCCAGCGATCACGCCTACGCCTTGCGCAGTTAACCGCCAGTTTGCAGTTAACCGCCATTTGAAATTTTTACATATATGGGAATTTTCCAAAAAATTTGGGAAACTGGTGAAATATTGAACCTGATTGATTAATTGTACTAATTTATTTTAATGATAAATGCCCGGTTTTGTGCAAGGCTTTCGTCAACTTAATTTGTTTGGTTTAACCTAACTAATAGTTCAAAAACAAATTTTGTTTTTATTCCGTACATAGTATACTGCATACCCCCTTGTTTATAACAAGCAAGCCTTAATAACGCTATACTGACGTTCTTATAAAATCGATTTATTTTTTTTTCAATTGTTAATTTCAAAGCTTTACGAAAATATTTAAAACATAGTTTCAATTCCTGATAATTTCCGGTTCTTGATAATTTTTGAATTAAAAACTAATTATTAAGATTTTTCATACCACGATAATTTTTCAATTTTAAATTATGAGCCATCTATTTTGGTTTTTTTCCCAAAGTGTCGAATTCTCATTGGTCAAAAACGTTATTTGCCGTTAACCGCCACTTTGACACTGTCACCCTTATTTGCTGTTAACCGCCACTTTTTCCAAGTTAATCGCCTACGCACTGCGCAGTTAACCGCCACTTTTGCAGTTAACCGCCAGTTGAGGACGCGGCGAAGGGTGGCGGTTAACTGCGCATCGTGTGTATGTTTTTCTTTTCTTTATTTATATGTATATCTCATAAATACGTAAAATGTCCGTATAGAACATAATATTTTTGTTTTAATTTTTTTTAGCATTTGAAGCGTTAACACGACATTAAATGTCCAACCACACGGTATTTTTTATAATAATTTTCAATTATGGAATTCGCACCATATCTTGTAAACTTAAGCGAAAATTATTTTCCATAGTTAGCCCGTTAGGTAATAACTTCTCAGTATTTGTTCCTTCTCGACAGAATCTAGGGGTACACATATCTCAATATACTCACTTTTTGTAAATGCTTAAAAAACACTTTTAGTTCAAGGGTAGTACGGTCAATTTGTTTAAAAACGAACATCATTTTCATATTTGACCGTGTTGTATGCGTATAATTCACTTCAACACAACCTTCATTCACGTTCATTCACACCTTAAAACGTTCATTCACACCTTAAACGTTCATTCACACCTTAAATGTATCATGAATGAGTTCAAGTGCAAAAAATTTATTTCCGCCAGAAAATTCTAGAAATTTTGACCATTTCAATTTTTGAAAATATTGGGTGAAATACGAAATCGTTCACAATAGTGGTCCTTACTAAAATTTGTTTGCGTATTTCGTTTCAGTTTATTTTAGTTTTATAATCATCAGGAGGCTTCAAAGTAAGTACAAAATTAATTTGATGAAAAACCAAGACCGAATTATTTGCTAAAAACACCATATGTTATCATTTTTACTCAAAAATGGTGTCCAAAAATTACATATTGCAGTAACCTGTGAATACGACAAACTCTGACGATCTAATTCTTTTTTTAAGCCAATTGCAAGTTCTTTGACATCAGTTTCTATAGAGAACATTTTTAGATTTTGTCCACAAAAA
>SCLG01000040.1:607796-623654 GCA_004367875.1 Oikopleura albicans
TTTTAAGTTAATCCGACTACTGTATATTGGGGTGTATTATATACCCTTATAAGTACACTTTTGTCCGTGTTATTTTTTCCTGTATTTTGAACGTCAAAAAAAAACCGCCACACTCGAGTATGACTGGCTACTGAGGTGCAGCAAATAATTAAATTCAAATTCGTTGTGTGCTTCCACAAGGACACCTGGTAGTGTGAGTAGTTTTTTTCATTACACTTTTTATGAGATTTGACAAATTTATGAAGTTGCCAATTACTGCCCACAGGACTGATTAGGTTTGATCATTTTTGGTTCAAATTGTAAGTCTTTTAGTTTGTCAAATTTTAAACTTAGATATGTACTATAATAAGTACTGTTGTAAGTCTGTTAGAGACTCTAACTTAGAGTTTTCAAAAAAACAAAAACTTTTAGATAATTAAATTCATGTTTTGAACCCAATATTAACAAAGATTGAAAACTGCTGAATTTAAAAGTTAAGGTTTTTTTTAATAATTTATCAAAAACGACACCGTACTTATAAACCATAATATTTATGCAAAGCATTTTAAAGTGATCAAAACCAGGGTTCGGCACAATTGAATTTTTGAGCTAGACCGAGCCCAGCCGAGCCCAGTCAAACCATTTTTTGGCTCGCTCAAAAGCCGAGCTGAAAAAGAGCCAATTATTCCAAGCCCTGATCAAAGCTGCCTAAAAGAACAGCATAAATTAACCATATTAAAACATATTTAAACATAATTCAAATTGATCGAAGACGATTAAAACTAATGAAAAATAACTAAAATTGATTGGAATTATAATCAGTTAAAATTAACAAAATGGATTAAAACTAATTTTAATTGATTTGAAAGTGTTTAAATTTGTTCAAAATGAATAATTTGAAAATATTTGAAATCTTAGCTAATATCTCGAGTTTATAAAACCTTGATGTGGTTTGATTAAAATAAACAAGGAAAAAGTATCTAACCTTTTACAGCCGTTTAAAAGCTTCAGATAACAAATTCAGTGATCACTTGAAATGTTTGTTGGAAGGGCTTCTATTGAAACCAAACATCCGTTCGGGTGTCAGACGTTAGCCGGTACATAACATATACTTCGGTACACTCAAACTGATAATGTCAAGAGTCGGTTTTCTCGCATAAGGGTTGCGGATTATTAATTAAGTAACCATCAGGAGTCAAATAGTAATCTGTAACTCTTAAAGACAGTGTTCTAACGGTCAATCTCCTCAATTATATTATAAAACAAATAATATGTAAATCAAACGAAACTTGACTGATTAACAAATTATGGCAAGACAGTTGAAACACCCTCATACATCAAAAAGTGAACATTCGAAACTTGGAAAAATCATGTATCTCAATCTTGAACTTTGTAATTTTGCCTAATAAATGGCCAGATTTAGGTCTGGCAGAATTCAAGACAGAGTTAATACCACTGTTTACACGTTGTTTTTGAAAAATTTATTTCAAAATTCTAACTAATGAAAACTAATGAAAACTAACTAATGAACTAACTAATGAACTAACTAATGAACTAACTAATGAAAACTAACTGATGAAAATGTCGATAAGAATTCGAAAATTCGAAAATGAAATAAGTCCGTAATGATGAAAAACGATATTATACCGCGTGGGAGTCTAGACGCGCGAACTTTATTGAAGTTATTACTTAAGTAATAGTCATGTCATTAAATGCTATTTTGGGATCATTCCATGAGTCTGGACTCCAACAGACGGTAATGGTTTTCATACCGGTAGATAACGTTTAAAACAAATCACGCGTCGTAACATATAAACTTTTTGAACTTTTTTTTTGTCCCTTTTGCGTCAATCCCTCCCTAAACATGACTCCCTAAACTTGTACATTGGCTCTATCTATGACTTATGTTCTATCATTTGCTCCATCTATGACTTATGTTCTATCATTTGCTATAAAAATCAGACCTTTATTGTGTAAGCTAAAGATTTACCAGCGCTTACAAGAATCACAATTTTTCCACTTTTGATGTTCCAAAAAGGGATGAAAAAGAGGAAAAAACGAAAAACCGAGCACGTTAACGTTTTTTTCAGCCCATTTTACCCCTGTGTACGAATTTTTAGCGTTTTCGAAAATTTTCGAGATTTCGGGTTTTAATTGAAGCTTGCCATTCGACTTTTTTGCATTTTCAAGAATGAACTAAGAAAAAGAAGAAAAAAAAGTGATTCGACCAATTCAATTGTTAAATTAAGCTGTTAGTTGCGTTATAAATTCATTATTGTTTGTTATAAAACGTTAACGAAAATCATGAGTTAAAAATATTCGCACAATATATTTGATTGAAGCTCGCGTTGTTAAACAAAAAAATGCTTTATGTTAAAATGGTAGGCCATTTGCAAATGGAGGCCGTTAATTCGCTTCTTGCACTACACATTAGTTCACATCTACTTCTATAAGTTCTTAACAAGGCGGTACAAAGTCGAGCTCAGGTGTCAGATCAAGCGGGTCGAGCCATCGTGATGAACACCAAGATTTCGAGCCAAATCTACCCAACAAAATGGATTCAAAGTCACGCGAACATCTAGATCTAGAGTAATTATGCAACACTAGGCTGTAATAGATTTGCATACAATCGGCTGGAGAACATTTTAAATAAAACTTGGAAAATAAAATCAATTTAATAAAAACCATTTTGGAAAAATTGAATTTATGAAATAATCGGAAGCCGAAAAACGGGCAATTTAATTTGGAGGATATGAATTTAAGAATATGATTTGAAAAATATAAAATTCGTAAGTTCATTATTGCACCTTTTAGAACACATTTTAGAACACAAATAAGTTATGGCTAAAAATCAGTGTAGGAAATCAGTATAGGAAATTTTCCGGGAAAATACGGGAAAACTCGGGATCCCGCGGGAAAGGGAACGGGAGGGAAAATTTTTGGGCGGGAAAACGCGGGATTGGGGTTTGCACGGGAACGGGAGGGAGTGGGAAAAATTAGCTTTCCCGTTTCCTACACTGCTAAAAATACTGGAAAAAAACAAGTAAAAATATAACCATTTTTTATAATTTTTTTCGAAGAAATTGATATTCTAAAGCGCTCTTTCAAATAAAATTTTAATAAATGTTTTGTCAATTAAGCCACATGAAAATCGATTACGAGGTTTCTAGAATAGACCATATGACCATATGACTTTTATTTTCTGATCGGAGTATCGCGATTTATTACGCACTCTCTTAGTGTGCCGCAGCGCTATCCCCGTCTGAAAATGAGATGTCAGGATGTATATTCTAGAAACTTCGCAGCCGATTTTCATGTGGCTAGCTTGGTAAAAGTTGATTAGGATTGACAACAATTTATACTTTCTCATATTGATCAGAGTTTATGTCAAATCCCATGTGTATCGTGAAATTTATTTCAGACAAAGAGTTACCGGTCAACTTATCATGGTTCATAAGCTATTCTGCCTTAAAAACTTAGTCTTGTTATCCAAGACTTAGTTCGTTAACTCGCGCCCGACAGAGCGTCGTTCAACTCATTCAACTCTCGTGCTCGTGCAAAATACGGTAGCAATAATAATCAACTCGAAATAATAATGACTTATATTCGAAAATAAAAACATTTGAATTCATTTTATTATTTTTTAAGTGGCCAAATTTAATAAGAAACGTGTTACTGATTTATTTTCATCTTGAACTCTTGAATGACGTAGAAAATTAAAAAAAAAAGCCTCATTAACGGATCTGTACAAAAAAATTTATTTTTCGAGTATTTTCCGCCCATGATTTGTCTGCTGTTTTCAGTCTAGCTGTGTAGGGATGCTTAAGTTGAGAATCTCATCATTCGAAATAACAAAATTCTACAAAAAGTTTTTACTCAAATGCAATTTCAAACGCGTAGTGTGTAGGCGTAAACATTGGGAAAACGTTTGGACTAAAGAGTGTGATTTTAAATGCAAATTGCTATTTCAAATAAGCTGTTATTTCAAGTGGTTTAATGGTGTCTTTAAATTCGTAACGTTACATAATACCTAACTTTTTTGTTCAGTAACTTTTGGCGAATTATTAAAATTGAGTCGATAAACTCATTGACTTATAGGACGCCTTTGATGGTCGATTCTTTCTTTTTCGATGAGAGTTTTTGGCGGATAATTTTTTTTTGCTGTCTTCATTCTAGCTCTCTAGGGGGCGCTCAAGTGCCCGTTCGGCGGCGGCGGCGGTGTGTTGGTGTAGCGATAGCGACTCAGTGTACCTACTAGATCCGTCTTCCGCTCCTAGAAAGAAATCCTCATTGAATCCGACGCCGTGAAGGCGGAGAGTACTAAACAAACACTGAGAGTTTGGGGTTTAGTTAATCTATTTTCTAAAATACTTTTTTTGCTCTATATTATTCGATTAATTTTATTGACCGCTTTTTTTTTGGAGAAAAAGAAATAAACGTCGATTTGATTTTTTACATTTTTTTTGTTACACCTAAAAAGAATACAGAATGAAGAGTTTTGTGCTAGCCTGTCTAATCTCAGAAAGCGCCGCTGGAAAGTTACCATGTTCCGGTAAGTTATTAATTTGTATTCAGAGGAAAATGAACCGGTTAAAGTGCATGAAATTACCGGTTAAATTGGTCACGATCAATATGAAAATGCTAACCAGAATAGAAAAAAAAATGAGAAAAATCGCTTGAATAAAACAAGATTACAATAATGTGACCAAAATGACGATATCGTTTTTGAGGTCCACGAGGAGTATAGTTTGTTTATGCCTTTTTGTCTAATTCGTTAAAAAATATTTTATAACAAAATTACCAGTGATTTAATCAGTACAAAAAAACATTTTTTAATACAGTCTTGAAAAGAACGCAATACATATATGTTTATAGATTCGTGGGAAAAAGTGTTTACAATAGTGCTTCCGATTGAGCCGACTTACATGAATATACATGAACAGTGGACTGATATTAATCACATTTTTGGGGGGCATAGGACTTTGATTTGATATATATATTTTCAGCTAGACGTACTGAATTTAACCGAACGACGGAAACATTTTCAAGTACCTTTTTTCTTGAAGGGCTACATAACTGTCAGACGTACCCTCTTCAAGTCTCACCCATTACGTCAACATATATCGGTGGCGGCCTTTTTTACCAGTAATCATGTTGGTTTATATGAAATTGGTAAATAATTAATCACCGGAATTGTAGAGAACTATATCAAGAAACAACAAAAAAAATTGCATCAGACACCACATACTTACTTAATGTAAGAATCATTTTCCCGCACTATTACTTTAAGTAGGTAGTCTGTAGGCGGCAAAATTGGCTCTTACTAAAAGCAGGTAGGTGATGTATTTTAAAGTTATAGAATAAAAGTGAAAAAATTATAACCCTAAAGTAAATGGAAATTTCCCATTTCATAAATATTTGATTGTACAGAGAATGCGCCTTTAACCGTCCATCCGTTAAGCGCCCAAAAACCCGTTCCCCGGCCATTTTTGTACCAATTTTTTTCGGAGATAAAATTATTTAACGACTATGCATTAGTCGTTAACCGGCCAGTTTTTGTGAAATTTTAGTGGCCAGTTAACGACGCATCCTGTGTAATTATTCTGGTGATTTGTATCCGTAGCGTTAATAACGTTTTACCTTGTATTTAATCAGTCCAAAAAAATTTTCAAGTGACTATTTTTGGTCTGGGTCTTTTGCGAGATAGAGTTTAGACTACACTGTATAGTAATCCACCCCTTTATGCCCTTATTAGACAATTCACATTTTTTGGTATGAAGTAATCCTCATGGAGCCTAGTAGCCGTTGCGAAATTCATAAATTTGAAAAGTTTGACTATTACTGGTTTGGTCTGATGAAAATCGGCTGCGCGTTTCTAGTATACCGTGTCGGCATATTTTAAAATGATATTGGCCAATAAGAGCACCCCATTGCAAAAAAAAAGAAGAAAATTGATCTATTCTAGAAACGCTCAGCCGATTTTCATGAGGCTAAACCTGTAGAATTGTAATCAAAAATTTCGCTGTAGATCTTAACTTTTTAGCATATTTTAACCAATAGTTGCCAAAAAAACCTCTCGTGAACCTTAAACTTGCCGTACAACATAAAAGCATGGCACATTGTAACATATTTATTTACAGCACAGTGGAAAAGTAAAGTCTGGTTTTCATTAAGAAAACCTTGTATAAAAATTTTACGTCGTTTCTAAGCGGGTAGGCCAAAGCCATTTTTGGCGTTTTCGGACTAATCGAGATGTTGAACATGTTAGATTTATTAAATTGATTTTATTTTTTTGGACAAGCGAAGTTATTTTAGACGTCGGTCTATGTAAACGCAACAATTACATTTTATATTTATATTTCATACCTTCAAAATTCTAAAAAATCAGCTGCTAACTGCGCACTTTTGAATTAAAATATACCGTATAGTTTAGAGAAGAAATAATATGGAGACCGGATTGCAACCATTAGAAATCGTCATCGAAATTTTCTTATGATAAACCCGATAATCGAAAAAAAAAAAATTGAAAAAAATTGATTCAACCCCTCGATATGCTGCGCCGCGTTTGGCCCAAAACCGTACCTTTAACCCCAATTATCACGTGACACGTTGAACTTGGGCAAAAATGGGCAAANATTTTAAAATTTCTTTTTTCGAGCTGAACAAAACTGTATTAACAGTTTTTTTTTCGAAAAATTGACTTGTCCAATTCTTATTTTTTCTTCTCTTAGCTAAAATGTTTAACTATTAGTTAACTTAAAGTATCGGCAAAATGTTATCTAATAAGTAAAAGACATACAGTCCGGACCTTCCAGTTGTGCAATTAGCTTTTCCAAAAAAACGTGCACAACTAGCAGTCGCTCATTATGGTACATTTTTTCCGTTTTTGCTTAACTGGTTTGTCCGAAAACTTTTTAAGTTTGATCATCGAATTCAAATGGTACATTTTGGGTCGATGAAAAATTTATGAATCAATATTTTTATCTTTATTATCTAAAATTTAATATTTGGCCGTCTTGGCCGTCTTGGCAGTCTCTATTTTTCTTGAAAAAGTGCACAACTGGGCAGTCGGGCACAACTAGTGGGTGCACAACTAGAAGGCCGGGACTGTACTTTCAAGTAACCCTTTATCTGATGAAAATTGCGCTGACAGTCCGTCTACGCCCTACATCATTATCTGGCCAAACGTAAAATTTTTTTGTGAGAGTCCAAATTATTTGACCGGCAGTGATCTTCAGTTAAATAACAATCTATTTAATGATACAAATAATAATAATAATAATGATAAAACTAATAGTATCCATTTCAGTTTTCAACTTTTTTATTCAATTTATTATGCACACTTTTGTTAAATAAATGTACGAATTATGTAGTTTTCGCTAAAATAAAACCCAGTAGATCTAAAAAGTCAAGTTTCTATTTCAGTTTAAAGATAATGCTTGTAGTGAAATAAGGAGCTATTTATTTTGTGTATTGAAATGTACTTGATCCACCTAGTAACCACTTCAAGTATATCTCCATATATTTAAGAGCATGGCGGAATCAATCCTTCAACAGTATGGTTATCGCATTTTAAACTCAATGGTCAGTTGTGTTTCAATATTGACCAATACTAGGGAGTCGAAATTAAACGCATTTTTCATTCGAAAGTGTCTCATTCTTATACGCAACAGCTTGTCTTTTTGAAAAAAAAGAGTCTTAACTCCCCAAATTTAAATAAATTTTTCCGTCTTAAAATTATCTGGAAATTCTCGGTACAATTGGCTCGCTTTGGCTCGCTCGGAGCCAAAAAATGCAATTTGGCTGTGCTCGGCTTGCCAGAGCCGAGCCCAGCCAATGAAAATTTTAACGCTAACGAGCCGAACCCTGATCCAAAAAATAGCCAATTATGCCGAGCCTTGACCCCATCAATATATTCACCCAATCTACCGTTATAACTTATAAGTCTCATTAACTATTTCTTATACATATAAAAATCATGCTGTACCTGAATAAAATTTTTATCGTGGTAAATTTCAATTTTTAAAAGCTTAATTTTAGCACTTGCCATGATTAAGCCAAAATCCACAAGTAATTCGCTGTAAGTGGTTAATGTCGATCTGAGGAATCTGGCTCTTTTTGACACCATTACGTGTTCATCCCCTACCCCGTTTAGAACTGACGGAAAAAGTTATCCATGTAACATAAAATATGTCCCTTTTCTTCACATATTTTCGCAAAAAAAAAACGAAAATCATTCAATTTGTTAGCGTCAAGATTTCTGTGTTCGAAATTCCAATTCTTATGTTTCTGTGGTTAACTGATGACCCGATTGAGAAAAAAAGTGTGTTAATCACGCCAATACGACAAAAAACGCGCTACTGATAGTTAAACCGAACACCAAGAGATACGGTTGTCGTTTAAAAACGTATTACCTTCTTTGCAAACGTGAAATAAAAATAATCTCAATTTTGTTAAATACGTAATTATTGCGCTTGACAATTGACTTGTTTTACAATAGTTTATTTGGGTAACGTCTTTTCAGCGCAATGAATTTGGAAATTTTAATTCACTTTCTGTCATACGTACACAGTTTGTGACCGGTTTTTTGATCAATATCTGGGATGTTATACGGACTACAATAAGATGCTCCAATAACGGCCGCTTTTTCGTCAAAAAGTGATTACCCCATGAAGGCCGCTATTTATAACGTATTTCGAACTGTTCTTTTTTATATCACAAATTGACCTCAATAGGGGTGCTACTCCCATTTATTCAATAACGGACATTTTTTCGAAAACCGAACGGCCATTACGGGATTAACGATTGTAGATAAACCACTGTAATACATAATGAGTTGGTTACTTGAGTATAGGGCGTACCCTAATTGTGATATCAGAATTATTTTATTTAACCACACACTATTGGTCAATTTGAATAATATTATTTGAATATAAACTGTACCGATCCACTGATATTGTAACTTACAATTTGTAAGCGTAACACCTTAATTGTCTCGCGCGGCCAATTTCGATACCATAACAAAGCGAAAAAACAAATAAGAATTTCTTCCTTTTTTGTTACGCTTACAATTGTATTGCTATAGATGTCTATGCATAATACTGGTAGTTTTCGTTTATAGAGCAAGCTGCAACTAACAAATATTTAATGAACTTCAAAAAATCCTTCCCAGTTGTTAAAAAATAGAAAAAAGAAAATAAAATGGATAGAAAATTCAATGAGATGTGATTAAATCTAGACACCAAAACGCCAAAAATGAATTCCGATTCCAAACAAGGTTACTTATATCGATTTGCATTATACTTAAAATCCATTATTTGTTCTTCTCCTGGAGGCTAATTGAGTTGAGTTTGATATCTCATCAAAATTCACCTCACATTTTGCACCTTTAACTTAAAATCGACATGGTTTATTTTTTGTGGGCGGCACCGTTGGCCAAATTTGATAACGATTAATTGAACACATATCTCTAAAAAGTTCAAGGAACACATACGGTATGTGACATACCATATGGAACAAGTGTAACTGTTTTGGCAATGTATTATTTTTTACGAAAATTTTTTATCACCATTCAAAAGTATTCTACACGATAATTAATTTTTTTCCGAAAATTCGAGTTGGTAAGTTAGTAGCTCTGTTATTTTATAAAAAATCGTTTATTCGAATAAATTATTCGAAATATGTGTTCAAGGGTTAACAACAAGAACCAGATAATACGGATAATAGGATTAGGCCAGCAGGGATTGTAATGACAATCACAAAATCACAAAAAAATCCCAATTACAAAATATTAGTTTATACAAAAAACTTTGAGTTTTTTTTTCTTTTGTCGAAATAACGTGGCGTTAAGCATGTGTAACAAGTAAAAGCTCAATGAACAATTTAAGATGATTAATCGATAACGAGCCATAATTATCAAAATTTTACACAAAATCGGTGCCTCGTTTACATATGTAGCGTGGTTGATCAGACGATGATTAGACATATTAGATTCTAAAAAAACTTTTTCGGTAACTTAGAAAAATAAATAATAATATGGGCCATAGTATTATAATTTATCTTTCTAAGTTACCGGAAAAGGTTTTTTAGTCTATGGCCCATAGACTATGGGTCAAAAAACTGACGAAAAAATGATTTTATTGACAAAAGTTATTTTGTCTCTTATTTGGGTGGGGCCTATACTAATTTTATGCATAAGACAAATCTTTTTGTTTGCTTTTCAAAGGAGTTAAGTAATCATAAAGCGCATTGCTAACATTAATCGATATTCTAGGTTAACGATCCATTCTTGTGAAATAAATTAAGCTCAGCTTGACTCATCCAAATTCAATTCACATTTATCACTTTTTTTAATCAACAGGGGGATTGTTTCATTAAGGGGTGGCTCGGGCGTTGATATCTTGTTTTGACCAAAATCATTGTTAACGCTCAACGGACAATGATGTTACAATAAACTTCAACGATCATTTAAAATCGTAAAAATATGTTTGAACCTTGTCAGTTTTGGGTTGATGAAAGGAAAGAAAAAAAAACTGCAAACGTTAGATCACCGAAGGATTACATAAATGTTTTACTAAAAAATGAAATAAAAAAGGGTTTCCTAATATAAAGTATCGTCGGTACCCGCGGGTCGATTTGCTATTTTTGGTTCAAATTGCCCTTTGACCGATAACCGAACCTTTAATCGGACTTTTTGAACCATAAAATGTCAAAAATCGAGAGTTTTGTCGGAAATGATTGCGTTTGAAACGTTTATTTTAAACAAACACATAATTATTTAATTGTACAAAAAAAGTGTTCTCACGTTCTCTACGCTACAGGGCCCTGCGCTTAGAGACCGCATATACCGCGGTATACCGTATGTTGGAACTTAGACTGTCGAGATGATGCCAAAAATCATATGAGGATAATTCAAACAGAAACAGTTTGAAAACCAACACGCGGTAATTTTTGAAAAAAACCGAAACAAAAAGTGTCGTCGAGTTTTTCTTTTACAAACAATCGACACGAATAGTATTCGTATTTTTGAAGTTTATTTTCCTTCTAAAATCACTTGTCCTCCTTTTTTGACTTTTATTAAAAGTGGCCAAAACAAATAAAAATTAATTTTGCGAAATTGCCACTTGGAGAAAGAGTAATTGCGTCACGAGAAAGTTTGTACTTTGTCGAAAGTAAAGTGTGATTATATCGAACACGGTTTCCGCTATTAGGCTTCTGATTAGATTTACGTTGTAACGTAATTTGCCCTTTGTAGTGGCTATTGCGTAAAATAAGTCCAATTTTATGACGCCTTTTAAGTTCTTTTCTTTTCGTGAAAATTTCTTGCTTTTTTAATAGGCTATCTGAAGGTTTGTTTTAGACGTCCGCATTTGGATTTTTCAGGATTACCGTGTGAAAGACGTAAAGAGTTTTCAGCTTTTGACCAAACTTTGTTTTTCGTTATACAGGTACATACAGGTACGTTGAAAAAATTGCAAGAAACGGGAAAAAGCTGGTCCGATTCATTATTTCATAAAGTTATTTACTCATATAAAACGTAAGTACAGTCTTTTTCGAAATAATACATGTAGATGTTAATACATGTAGATATTAATACATGTAGATGTTAATACATGTAGATATTAATACATGTAGATGTTAATACATGTAGATGTTTTTATTTTCGAGAAAAGCGTCCGTATTCGGGTAAATCATTCTAAGGTCACAATTTTTCGACCTTTTGGACCCAGCTTTAGCAGAAAATCGACAATATGTCGATAACTTGTCTTTATTGGAAGTAACAACTGTATTTACTTTCTAAACCGTACCAGGCGAACTTGGTATTACTGCGATTAAGGGGCCCTAGGGGTATAATGAAAACCGTATACAGTATTTTCGCAGAAATTTGGTGAAAAAGTGTGCTATAATTGATGCGCTATGAGTCATACTGTAGTATGTTATGGAAGCTATAGATAATCGTCATGTGTATGTTGACGTGCAGTTTAAGGTTCACTAAGACTGTAATGGCGTCTAAATGGTACATTCTAAAATCTCTCACAAGAATCGTAGCCCCCTTGTCTATTTATACCCCACAGTCATCAATAACAATCAAACGTCAGGCTGAGCCCAGTGCGTCAAATGAATACCCAAAAATATTGCTTAAGAGTAATTAGCTATGCTACCACCTGTAAATTTTGAAATGGGAGCCTTGAAACGACGAGTATGTATATCAACGTACATGACGATTAAACAAATTATAGTGCACAGTAGTTATGCAATACATCTATCTTCGACTTTGAATAAAAAGAAAAAAAGATGAATTAGCCCAACGTTTTTTCCCTTACCATTAACTTTGCAATTAAAAAGGGGGAGTTGAACACAAAAAGTTCGACCAATTCACCTCTCTCCAAAATATATGAGTATGTCTAAAGTATACTTCACTGTTAATATCAATTTTTATCCAATTTACTGTTTTTTTATTCAGGGAAAGTTCACATATACATATGTGTCTGTAGGCGTCTTAGTACATACCTACGTGAAATCGAATTAAATGTTTTGGAATTTATTTCACAAAACTTCTTCCACGAATATTCTTCCACGAAAGTTCATCGATATTCTTGCTTTCAAGAAACTCTTTTATTTATTAGTAAATGTCACTGTGACTTTTACTTGTTTAAAGGCAGATTTTTATCAAATTCACGAAAAAAGTGAAGTTCTGCACAGACAAGCTATTTCTTGAAAAGGGGTTTCACTGATAGCCTGGACGCCAGTTTTTTACCATAAATAAGTGGGCGAACAACGTTTTTTGAATCATTATCATATTTTTAAAATATTTTTTTTTATTAAAGTGAAAAGACTTTCTGTAACGTTTGGATGACAAAAGATGCTGAAGCCACAATATAATTATTCCACAGCTTCTAAACTAAGTGAATATGGATTTAGCACGATGAATCATGAATACGTATAGCCCAAGAATTTTTAACCCAAGATTTTTTTTCCTAGACCAAAGAATTTTTAACGCATGTGCTAAGAATGTATAAAAGAAAAAAAAAGTAATGCTTTCGTATAAAGTGAATCATTTAGTGTTCGGTTATTAAACCCTGAATAAACGCTTCGTTTAACACGTACTTGAAAACACCATCTAAAATTTGGGATAAAACTGTCAATTTATGATTCTAAATTGCACTTTCAATCAGAGCTCGGCACAATTGGCCCTGCTTTCAATAACACTTGCGTGCCCAGACGTTTAACATTTGTTTTTTTAATTTCCATTTTGTATTTTCCTGTTACTGTACGATAAATTGTAGTTTTATATTATCAACATTCCTTTCGCCTATTCCAGCCACTTTTCTTACCGAAACGCACGCGAATGGGCGCTAGGGTGAAACAGCCTGCGTCGTTTTAATTAATGCATCTTTTTGGAACGTCGCTCTGTAAATGTCTAGCGTGAGCGCACAGTACGTTTTATATACCTCTACCGTTTCAAAAAAGAAAGTTACATGTAAATGAGTAACCACAAAAAATTAAATTTATCTATAATTCTTACTATTGCTACACATCTGAGAGATTAAATGATACGAAAAAAGGGGACCGTCTCTCCTGTTCTTACCAGTCGAGTTTGTTTAATCTGCGTTTATCTGGGTGAACTGCGATTACAAAATTTTTTAACCGTGCCAAATGAAAAGTGTGTCTTGCGATCAAAAATGTGTGCTGAATTGACAGCATTTTAAAGCGATATATGTAAATATTTGGTAATAATTGGGGCTGGCCGGGTCTTAAAAGATCAATTTCTATTTAACTCTACATAAAAACACCTAACAGTACCACAAACTTATTTCGAAACATTATTTCACTTAATTGCGGAAATCACAAAATCGCAAATGTTTCATTCACAATCACGCGAAAATCACGCTGTGATTGACAAAAACGGAAAATCACACGTGTGATTGTGATTGACATTTCGATCCTTGATTACAACAATCTAAACAATGCACTTTCACTAGCCGTCAAATAATTTAAGTCATGATACCCTGCACGGGTTAATATTGACCTCATCCCCTTGAGAGTTAATACGGAAAACATATGCAATTATTTTCACCGCCAACTCCAAATAACCCCACCAACTAATATATAGAATAAAAAAACGGCGCCATTATTGATCTCTGACACGAATAAGGAATAAAAAAAAATCGCGATCACCCTAATTATGTTTAAACAAATTAATTAGTCTGGCTTAATATCATCATTTAAAGGAAATCCACGAATGCAAAATTGTTTCATTTCACGGCTTGAACATGAACTTCAACGTTTTTTGAGTTGTGAAGTTCAACAACTTTCAGTATTTGTAAGTTTTGGATTAATTGAAGGCCCTATTGAGTGTTTATCAAATATATGAAGACATTTTTGATTGATTTTCGAACAAAAATAAGAGAATTTTGTGACCACAAAATATATCTAGTGGTCAAATTTTGGTTTTGTGGCCCCAGTAGGGTGCAAAGTTAGTTTTTCTTATAGCGATAAAATCTGAAAAAAAATCTGCAATCGATACTGCTCGACTTTGCAGTCATTTTTTTAAACTACAGGGAGACGCCAAGTAGGGTAAGTTTCGTGTTTTTCGAAACCTACCCTCACTTAGTGTCCCTACCCTTACTTTGCGTTGTCACATATACCAATTTTGTTTTATTTTGATATATGGCTCTAATTTTTATGAAAAAATATTTACGCAAATAATCATATAGAACAAAAAAAAATTGATTTGGAGACTCGAATTTATTTTTAATTGGCGTACCTTTATTTAACAGAGAACTTTTTCGCGAAATGAAACCTACCCTTGGTGCCCACCCTTACTTGTTGTTCTTACTCAAACTTGGCGCTGTACCTGTATATCTCATAGCAAAGGACCCGCTTTATCTAATTCAGAAATACAATCTGAAAAATGTGATCTTTGTTGTCCAAGAGTTAAGTGCTATCTAGCAGAACTTTTAAACTGAGTACACTTCGAATCATTGAAGCGATTAAAAGTCAATTTCTGAATTTAGTTAGGAGTCTGTAGTAAGGACTGTTTTCATGACCATGGCGATTAGTTACGACTTTGCATAAGAAAAAAATCGAAAATTCCAATGATTAGAACGACAGAAAGCACATTGAAGACAACGATGTCTTTTCAAATAAATTCCGCCGAAATTAATCTACTTTTTATTCATTTTTAGTCTACAAACAGGAAAACATCAATCAGGAAGGTAAAATAAACTCTCAGAGTTAGCACACCACGTTTTTTTTGTATTTTGGTAGAGTAAAATCAATAAAAAACGTGAATTTGAAAGTGTGATTAAACTGACGATTATCGTATGCCTAATTTTCCAAAGAGCACTTTTAACTACACTTCTTTTCAATTTTGTCACTCTCACAAAGTTTTCAAAATTTGAGTAATAAGTCATGTTGCGCATACTTATAAAAATGAAACGTTTAGAAATTTCAGAAATTTAAATTTTCAGAAAATGTGAGTTTGATTCTAATACTTCTATTGCTACTATGCTTTTTTCAGTAATAAGGTTTTTTGGACGCCAACAGTCGGTAATAGGCTTCAGTTTGTATTGAACAGACCTATCAATGCCGCACTGACAGTATCAATTGAAACTTGAGTACCAAAAGAAGCTTTTATACTAAAAGAAGCGCTCTCATTATTAGGGTACACCTACGGATTGTATAAAACGCACAGTGCGACGTTATATTCACACAGTCTGTAGTTATGTATTTTTCATATCTCGAAATAATGAGAGCGCTTCTTTTGGTGTACCCTCAGTTGGACAGTATTTGGAACTTGTGCAAAGGTGAATTTTCCCAACTTTAGGGCTTTCCAATGAGGGGTAAAAAAAAATCCTAGTCCAAGTTCCGAATATT
>SCLG01000040.1:625369-645939 GCA_004367875.1 Oikopleura albicans
GAATATCGCAGCTATCCAACGCAGTTATTCAATTGTACTATTTTTCTGTAAATTTTGTGAGCATTATTTATAATTTAACGTTTTTTTTTTAATTCAATTACGTTGAGCGTTGGCTACCCAAGAGTTTGGCTATTATTATTTCACCTTAAAAAATAGTTTGTGACATGCAAGTTGAGAATCAATAAGTATTTGCTAACTTTAAGTTCCTTGTTATACAAGGAATTGTTAGTAGGTATGTAATACATGTTGAAATTTGCCAATGGCGTTCTTTTTTAATAATGCTTAAATTTAACATAACAGAAAAATCAGCAAACAAACAACATCAAATATCGTTTTTTTGTTAAACAAAATTCTTTCTATTTGTAGATTTAGTTTTTGACTGTGAAAAACATATTCTTTCGATCCAACAAAAAAAAAATTCTGAATATTATTTTACACAAAAAAATCTCTACAATAATTTATTGTTTCCACCTATAATGAAAGTAAGTGGAAACCAGCAAAAAAAAAAAAAATTAAAACTGCAAATCTTATCTCAATCCGCCTTAACTCAAAAGCTTGAAGACTATGAGGAGGGCGGAAACAAACCAATCAGAGCGCAGCTGTCATTAAGGTAAAAACTATACTGTTATATATAGGAATATTGTTTAATCTTATCAAACACTTTTAACGTTAAAAAAAATCCACCATTACCTTTCGAGAATTATTTTTACATCGAAGTATTTTTTTCTGATAAATATCCAATTTGACAAATGCCCAATCTGAAATGTCTAAATTCCAACATGCCAAATGTCAAATATGATTAATCTTTATAATACCCGCCAAATAATATAAATGGGGCTGATAAAAAAACACATAAATTGTCAGAAAGGAAAATTCAAAAAGTATGGTGGATAATGAACAGTATTGCATAACGATAAAATATGTATACCGGGGAATTTAAGTAAGAGTCTTATGTGGTCAAAAGTCGGACAAGCCAAGTGTTTGATGATAATTATTTCACTTTTTCGATGATACTTGTTAAATGCAAATTCAGAATCAATAGGTATTTGGTATCGAACGAAAAATTGTCAGTAGAAATTATATGGTGCCGTCACATTTTGACAGATGCTATGGCGCGCCATTTGACCTAAAAAACGTTACTTCAGTTTCGTCTTGAAAATCATGTAAATTTCGGTTTAGAATTATGTTATGTAATAATTTATGAAAATATTATCGATTAAATTAATGTTCCTATTTAGCCGAAAAAAAATTCATTTCTTTAAACATTTGCCGTATTTGTTATCACTCATAATTTTGGCGTTGAGATAACTGACCAAGTGGTGTATAAGAAATTTCTTTAGATATTTGTCACTTTTACCACTTGTTATATTTGATATTTATACCATTCGACATGTGTCATATTCGACATTGGTGTTAGGCCACATTTGTAATTTTTCTATATTTGACATCTACAGCCTTTTTCACATTCGACATTTGCAAGATTTGGACCTTGGTATATAATTGAAAGTATCATAACTTTTCGCAAAGATTTTTCACGATTCTTGTTTACGAGATTAAAACTACTCACCTTTTTAAATATATAGAAAAAGACTGCATTATATTTTATACTATTCGATATTGCAACGTGACAAGCAGACTTTTTCTGTTCGTCAATCGAAAAACAAATATTAAAATTTAATTATAGAACTGTATTTTGGCCGTTGTCGTTACAATGTGAATTTAAGTTAATTTATAAGCATTTGACGAAATTTATGCTTCTGATAACATTTCCACTTGAATGATATTTGAAAAGTTACATGTAAAATAATAAACCATCTGATCTTACTTCTGAATATGTCACATTCGACGTTTGTCATACTGTAAAGGTACTGTCATTGCACTCACAGCGTCAAGGTTCACCTGGCGTAAAAGCTCGCCACATTGAGGCTCCAATCTCTTTGGGGGCGTGAGTTCGAATCCCACTTCAGCCATCAATAAAGCGTACGTAAAAATGTATGTAGAAATGATAACACAGGGTGCGCCGTTATGTTTCACAGAAAAACTCGAAAAATAGTGAAACATAACAGCGTTTGGCTTAAGATATAAAGATATGTATTAGAGGAAAATATTTTCTCAAAAAATGAAACATAACAGAGTGAAACATAAAGGGGTATTATAATAAAACCATTACATACGTACTTTAACCAAAATTATATTTGAATATCATTAAAAATATATACTAAATTAAAAAATGAGGAATAGACTCCGTTGTCTACGGAAATATGTGGATATATTACATATCGACAAAAATAAATGTTGCAGATGGAGTATGGTATACATGGACAATTTTGAAGGGCCAACCTACGCAAATTAAAAAAATATAAGCCAATGTCTACCATATCTTCCATTGCGCATTTTAAAATTAAAATATTCTAATTATTTGATATGTGTTTTATTTGAAAATTATTTTATTAGACATTTGTAAGATTGCGTCTGATGAGAGGCTTAGTCTGACTTGGCTCTACGAGTGTGTTTTTGCGTGGAAAATATCTATGAAAGGTTAGAGGAACATGGTGCATGTTGCAAAAACATAACGTTCGTAAGATGTTCACACCCTTTCTGGACAATTGCTTATCTCAATATGAACGCCGCTTTTCGTTTATTTAAACTGAGGATAACCTTATTTTAGCAACAACACTGACAGCTTTGATAACATATATATTTTTGTCGAAAATTTCGAATATTTAGAATCCACAAAAATGCGTTGCTATTTGAATCTAAGAACATTACTTCGTATCTAACTATGGATATGATAAGTTTAACAAGACCTTTTTTACAGAATTATTACGCTGTCCGTATCTCAAGTAGTTTTAAGCAAATTAAAAAAAAGTGACATGGCCATTGGACCGATCGGACGAACAATTTTTCAGCAAAAAAAAAAAGATTTTTGTAGAAGCTATTGAGGTAATCTTTGCACCGTTATCTTGTTATGTTAAAAAAATCGACAAGATAATAGAACGAGCGGGTAGATCTGCAAGATAACAGCACACAAACATAAACATAGGAGTTTCTGGAAAATTGATGGGTGACAACCATTGTTCCGAAAAAAACCTCAATTTTGCGTTAGCGTTAGGCGCGCGGACGTCGATGTGTAAAAATAGCGTTAGCGTTAGGCACGTCGCTCGTTAGCGTTAGTCTCATTTTCGGAAAACTGGGTGACAACATAACAGCGTAGGGGTAATTTGCCCAAAGAAGTTAATTTAGAAAGTAAATACAGTTTTTGTAATCTACAAATAGATAGTAGATTTTGAAAATAACTATTATTTCTAAGATTCGAGACTAAATTACCAGACACTATTAAGTAGACCTACTTTACTGCTAATTTTATGCTTCCCGAGACTCTAGCCCTGAGTGGTAAATTGTCATTGAACTTAAGCCCAGGTGCTTAATTTTGAAAAACAATTGTCTTACATCAAAAACAATTGTCAATCTTGTTTATTTCATTTGACGCAAAATCACACCAACTGGCCTTAAAACGTTAATCACGCCCTTATCAAAATATATATAGTCAAACTTTCTATGTTATAACTTAATTTTTGACATTGACGACTCATTCACTGATTAAAATATTTCTCAGTTCCATGCTATATTTATTTTGAAGTACACGTGAAATTTATGATATATTAGTATAATATCAATTTGGGACATATCAGACTTTTCTGCACGAAAAAATAAAAGTTCCCTAGGCTCCACAAATATCTATTTTTGACGTCAAAAATTGAAACAGAAATACAGATGTATTTCCGTGTGTTTGACAAGTTTAATTCAGCGTAAGAATCTATAAATGCGTAGAACAATTTTGCGAAATTCGTCTCGCCCCTTTTCGATTAAATAAAGTTCTAGGTTTTTTAGACTGTGTGTATTGAAGTGTCTTTATGTAGTTAAAAATTATCGACAAAAAGTACGCTAATTTCGTGAATTAAGACTCTTTATAAGTCATGTTTGACTTTTCTTTCAGTAAGTTACGCGCGACTACCCTACGTTGTCGAATTCCTTCTTTGTGATTGGCCCGTTTCCTCACGTGTTTAATTTCGATCCCGCTTTCAAAGTTTAAAAATCTTACATACGCGTGTTTGCAAAGCATCTCGATGTTAGAGTGTGAACTTTTGAAGGAAACTGTAAATATAAAGTCGATCTAAACAGTGTTTGTTTTGAAATGAATGACTGCATTTCTTGACACCAAATTACGTTTGGACACCACATAATGTGGTACTTATAATAATTCATGTTTGTTTTTTCGAAATTTTAAAATAACTAAAGCAAATTCATATTGATTAAAACACCCGGTAACGGTTTAGAAATACATGTGAAAATCACACTGTTTAACACCATATGGACTCATCAATTAGGTATTTAGTAAATATGAAGAACAAATTGACCTTTGTAGTTGGTTAGTTTTCAACCGGTTGACGCTTATATTTTGTTAACTCCTAAAGGGACCGTATGAATACTAACCCCTAGGTTCCCCCGCTTTTTTATCCCATTTTTTCCCCATCAAATTTTCGATCTTACATAATTTTTTGCACGATTTTTAGCATATTTGAGTGCTGCGTGCGAAGTTATCCGAATTTCAGTTATTATAATAACAATTTGTTTTTTTAAATATAGATATATATGATGTTGATAATTTCGGTCCCACATAAATTTTCGGGTTTTCCTCCATGAGCCAATAAGGCTCAATCCTACACGTAATGCCCTTCGAAGGCGACTCACGCGACCACATGAAATTACATAGTTGGCATTTTAGTTTTTTATAATTAATATGGCTGGGGTGGAAACCGGAGAGGGGGTTTGGGAGTCGCGTGAAACATCCAACAAGAAAAAAAACGGATCAAAAACGATTCCGCATAAAAGAACGGTCTTTAATGCGTTCCTTGTGTCAGATTAACAGGTTGACGTCAATGAAGAAGAAAAAAAATGGAACCACAAATTAGAACATCTGTCTCATTAAGATCGACCGGGGCTGCTTTAACCGAATTCTTCCAAGAACTCTTCAAATAGCTGTTTTATTAAAGAAATACCTAAGATGGTTTCACGTAGCTCCCCCCTTACGTGTACAAGTTGCCCCGCCTTCACACGATTTCTCTTTTCTTTCTGATAACTGTTAAAAAGAACGTGTCAATTGGAAGTGTGATTTAGAGAATAGTTTTATTTTTTTTGTAATTATCGGTCAAGACGAGTATTCTATTTAATATAACTACATTACATGACATGTTCCGTTAAGCGTTACTATTCTTTGAAATTCAATAATACTTTAGATAGGGTCACCAAATAAGAATCGATAGCACCAAATTGGGGCCGTTTTCTCCGACAAAATACTAATGTTACATTAATATTTATAATCATCCAAATAAGGGTCGATGATTTGTTGATGGATTCCCATGGACATTTTCACTGGTTTTTCTGAGTTCATTTTTTTATAAAGTTACTTCTTTATTTGAATGATAGCATAACCTGAATTAATAATATCGTCCTGATTTTCAAGCGAGAAAAAAATTTTTCAGCGAAAATGCATATTTCTCCTTAAAAAATACAAAAAAATATCAAAAAAAGGGAAATCGGCTTTCGGTGATTGACCACACGCGCTCAAAAAGGGCCAATGATAGGCCACAAAGGACTCAGACGCGTTGTCAAGCAACGTTACCAAAAATTGGTAACATTATTTATTTTTTTGCGTTTGAAAATCACTACGATATACAATAGTAGATTGAAATTTGGAAACAGTTTTCTGTTTTTTAGGACAACCGGGATCCAAAAAATCTAACAAGTCTTGATAGTGTAAATTTATAAGTAATGAGTCATAACTGACGCATCTGGTTTTTTATTGAATCTTGTTTTACTTGGTTTGTAAATTGCTAAAACCTGTTTTCGGAACAAAAAAGTGTAAGAAGGTCTTTTCAAGAAACCATGCTTTTATGTTAAGAGGAAGCATTGTAAAAATGTAACCGCGTTAACAAAAAAATCTTGGATAACAAAAAAGCTTACGGTTATTAAATAATGATCATATTTGGGTGCTTGAAAGAAGGAAGTTTTATTTTGAGGCCACTCGGTCAATATCGGTGAGGCAAGAAAAGCGGTTGCGTTTTGAAATTATCACACAAACTGTCAGCCGGTTGATTCACCTTGTACGCTCCATTTGGTCCTCACATACCGTGTGTTTGAGCTTAGACTGTCGTGGTGATGCCAAAATACCGCGGTAAACCGTAAAAATGCACAAAGCCCAACACTTTGGCTTTTGAGATTTTTAGTCGTTGATCACGGTTCAATTTTAACGCTCACATTAAAAATATCAACGTTCAGATTAAAAAATTTAACGCTCATGTTGAAAAAAATAACGCTCACATTAAAATGTTAACGCTCACTTTGAAAATTTTAACGCTCACATTAAAAATATTAAAGCTCACTTAAAAATTGTTTACGCTCACCTACAATGTTTTGACTAATTGATTAACCATTTATCCAAATTAAAGATCAATAATTTATTAAAATAAAAAGCTTAACTCAAAAAACGGAGAATCGGAAGTTTATACCATATGAATAAATTATATTTTATCAACTCAAGAGTGTACCATAAGGAAATATGATGTATGTTGTTATTACCACTTATTTCAAAATCTTGAGAAGTGATGATTTAATGATATGAAAAAAATGGACATTAGTTTTATGTATTACACTTAACTTAAAGTTTTACAACATGCAGCACAAAAAATGTACATCACTTTAAATTCTCTAAAACGCAATTATGTTTTTGAAATTGACTGAGTCAACAAAATTTTCTTAATTAAATCAGCTCTAGCTGTCTTGAAGAAATTCAGCATATTTTGGTGCTCGAAAAAAATGTTCCGCATTAGTAATATTCCAGCAAAAAAAAGTATAACCATATTCAACTTTAAAAGAAAAAAAACGATTACCTTCTAAAAAAACACGAAGAACTATTAAGTCTTAGTTACACTGTTAGTTACAGAACATTATGATATAGAATAACATCTCCAGTCATTATTTTTTTCTACTTTATACACTTGTACTTGTTTCATTTTTGAACTCTCTTTTTAGAACGTGGTTTGCTGAGAACGTTTTCGTTTGCTAACTGATTTTTGATAGAAAATTTCATCATTTCATTTTCGAAAAAAAAAATATTTTTTCGGGAAAACCAATACACCTCCTAGCAATATTATGTTAGAGAAAAATTTCCAAAACGAGTTAAAAGAAAACTGTAAGTTTAAATGGGTAGTGTGGAGCCTACACAGCGTATGTGTAAACGCGTAGGTGTAAACGCTGCGTAGGTGAAAACGTTGGTAACAAAGTCTTAATTCAAATCCAAGTCTTTATTTTAAATGAAAACTGTTAATTCAAATGGTTTAAAACAATAGGCAGTGTATAATATTTTTTTGTGTAAATTTATATGTATTGTCCTATTTCATTCAAAAAGATCCGATCCGGACTTGCATTTCGCTGATTTTTTTGCGTGCAGGGTTTTTTGAGGCTTAGCTCCTGAGTTTCTAGACCATTTTTCATTTTGAAATTTTTTTCATCCCTTTTTATGTTAAAAAGGAGTCCGTAAGTTCCACTATTTGGGACAGCCCTGTGGGACCTTTTCCGATGTCCGATTAGACTGTAAATAATGCCAAATTAAAGATTTGAAACGCAAAGCAAGAAATGTTATCGGAAAATATAACTGCGTACAAAACAAGTGTTAATCTTACAATAATAATTTCACCCGGCTTATTTTTTATCGCATGAGTAAATGAACATTTTTGGCCACCAAGAAGTCTGCTAAAAAATCATGGTCATCGTTTGGTGCAAAGCTCATCATCATCATTGGTGCAAAAGTGGCGTTTGGCCTAATTGCTGGATTGACTCACTTTCCCAAGTGCCTACTGTTTTCTCGTCTGCTTTCTTTTTCGCAATTGTTCAACTCTTTTTAGAACCCGTCTTGAGACCCCGAAAACGTCTTATTATACGTTTTTGGTCAATTTTATAATCTTTCTTTACTTTTAAAAAGGCTCTTTAAAGTAAGTCTGGATGGGACAGACACATTCGAAGGGAAATTGCCACGCTTCTTATCATAAGTCATTCACATAGCGAAAGTGTGAAGCCATTACCGTGTCGCATCATTTTTGTTCGAGTTGACTCAATTATAGCAACATATGCTGTAACTTATCAAATAAAACCATTTCGACCAATCTTTCGAACTATGTTTTAAGGATGGATAGGTCGTATTGTTTACAAACTCGACTTCACGAGAAAACACTATAAAATATTCTAGACTAGAAACTGGCCGGTTAACGATGCATCATGTGTAGTCTATATCTCATGTCCGATTGTGATCCGTCAATTTGTAGTGCCTGTTGGGTAGGTTTTAACCCCTACAAATTAATTTTACGTACAAGTTCCAATACATGTCGTACTTACTACTGGGGTATTTTATACACTACTGTATTTGAAATACGATAACATCTATAATTTAAAAACGTTGACTACGCCACCTGACGGGTTATCTTACCAAAAGTATTTTGTATTACTACAAAAAATATCCCTTTTTTTAATTTCTAACGTTCTTTTGTTCTGGGTAAAATGATTGTAGGCTTTCGAGAAAGAAGATAAAACTCTGCAAACTGGTTGGTGAAACGATAATGTTTACGAAAAAGCCCTAATGTCTTCTTCATTTTCAAACATCTGTTTATATTTTTTGTCGTTGTAATGGTTAAGTCATCATCGTATAAAATTGTCGTCCAAAAGCCTGTAATTTAGATCGTTCAAGACATTTGGAGTAGCGAATCGAGGAACATAAGAAACATTTGGACATAATTAGTTACAATTCGTCATCCGAAAAAATTAATATAAGACCCGTTCAACCCGACGTGATTCTAATTTTTATTTCGAATTTCTCTTATTTTTGAATGTATTTTATATTATTTCAACTTAACTCCAGTTGAGCAAGCATGTTTATTTTTCGAGAAATAATTAATAATTAATAATAAGAAGAATAATAAGAAGTATATTAAAAAAACCTCAAAAATTGCCTCGTTTATTCTAGAACATTAAAATAATTTGAAAAAACGCAGGATTATTTTTTCGAATACAAAACGGCAACTTTTGAGCGTTCTCGTATAATATTACATCCAAACATTATCAACATCAATTTTACTGAAACTTAAACTTTCTGATTTGTATTAGAATTTTGAAATAAAGTTATTTGTAAGCAAAAAAGTTTTCGAAAACCTTTTTGAAAAAGGACATACCCTTATATATCAAATTTATTATCTCGTCGCCAAAAAATCTTCCAGAACACTCATTTTTAGTTGATTTGATGTTTTATAAGCTTTTATAAAAAAATTATTTAAGTTCTCATTGGGAAGCGGAAAAAACACAGAAGACTGTCGAGATAATTAGTTGCAATTCGTCTCCAATAATATTTAATCTAATACATTAAGTCTGATTTGATGCGACCTCGTAGACATTTTTGGGTTTCTGGTTTAATAAGGCTTTGCGCTAGTTTTTTTTTTATCGAAAATCTGTCTCGATTACGACTTCTAACTTACGTTAGATGGATTTGTCTTGTACAGTCTTCTTTTAAGATTACGAGTTTGATTTTCTGTCTTAGCGTGACAAGATCAAATCACTTCCAGTATATATTTTTTTGAATGTTCTAAATTCGTTATGATGATGTATATAATATGAGACTAACGCTGCCAAGACAACATCACCGCCTGAATTGTAGATTTTTGTTCATTTGAGTTTAATCAGGAAACGTATTTTTTTAAGATGTAAATTTTGTCATAAGTAATTTATAACACGAGATTTTTTACAACCAATTCTTAAATACGGGAATTTGTCAAATGGTATGTAACATATCGAATGTTTAAAACAGATATGTTTAACATGCCAGGTAAGGGTAGGGGATAGATTTAATTTAAAAAATTCAAATCTAAATTATTTTTGTACTACTTATTTTTGTATATACCTATCTTGGCAACTATCTTGGTACCTATTTTGGGAATTCGAAAATATTTTCAAAAAAAAATCAAATTAACATTAATCTCTACGTATGCTACAATCAAGTAAGTTTAACCGTAAAGGTCTTTGAAAGAACAATACCAAGTAAGGGGAGTCATGTAAAAACAAAAAAATATTTCGACAGCCTAGATTGAGGCAATAGAAAGAGCTTAGGAAGAGAAGAGACGGGCCAATCAGCGTTCGCGCTCGAACCTACTTAGGTAGGATCATAGGGATTCTACACAATAAAATCGAAAAAATGACACAAAAATGAACCACAACCTAAAATTCCACACACACTCTTAAGATCCCTTACCTATTTCGTTTCTTTGTAATAAAGAAGATAAATTTACTCGATTTTTTACTTTTTTTCTATTTTTTCTATTACTTTTATGTTTTTTGGCTAATTATCTCAAAAATACAAAAAAAACTTATCTTATACGAACTTTATGTTCACCTTGGACGCAATAAAAGGAATACAATAATAATAATGCGTGTACTAAAAATATTCTTTTTCGCCCCCAAAAACCATTTATTACAGTTCCACGCCCGAAAAAAACATAATCAATCACACCATACACTTTCTCTCGTTGGAAGTCTTGCGTAGCTGACAATTTGTCTAACCAAACGGTTAATTTGATTAGAGTGCGCCAAACCACGATGCCACCAGTGGTATACACTTACTCCAACCGCTATTGCCCAAAGTAATTAAGAGGTGAAAACTTAATAATAGGAAAGAAAAGCTCGTTGTCGACCGAGGTTTTTTATATTAGTTGGCGACATACGATATGGCATGCTCGTTTTGAGTATAGAAAAGCGCGTTTCAAAAGTTTTATTTTTTACTCAGACTGTCAGTCAGATTTACAGAATTTATGTTACTTCATTGTTTCCTTTAAAGGATAGGCTAAAATTTCCATTATGGGCACCGACTGAATCATTTATAATATGGCGAAAGGGTAAAATGTCGAAATTTTGTCGAAATTTTACCCTTATCACG
This sequence comes from Oikopleura albicans, assembly GCA_004367875.1. Classification (NCBI taxonomy): domain Eukaryota; kingdom Metazoa; phylum Chordata; class Appendicularia; order Copelata; family Oikopleuridae; genus Oikopleura; species Oikopleura albicans. Next base: position 636,402 of record SCLG01000040.1, read on the forward strand.
TTTTGCTTTTTTTGTCTACCAGTCCATAGTCGGTACACGGGTTTAAGGACGCCAGGTGCTTACATAAAAACGTAGTAAACATCTAATCAACTGCTCGAAATTTATTGATCACTCACAAAAAAAACTAACCGTGACAAATGCTCAAAAGTTTGCCAAAAATTAAAAATATTTGAAAAAAACTCTCTGTTGGTTAAGTCATTAGTCTNGGTTTAATTGGATTTCGGAGTTATCTTAAAATCGAACAAGCATTAAATTTGTTAAACATTTAAGCTAAGTTTCAAATTTAGACAATTCGAAATGCTTTAGTTTAAGTTATATTTTCAATGTGTCTTTTTTGCGCTCTATAATATAACCATTGGATATTTTTTTTGTTGCTTCTAAATTCAAGTTAACGGTTTTGTGGATATAATCCATTTTATATCCTTTAGTCACAGTTAGTTTTCTAATTTTGATATTAACTCGTACAGGCTTGCATAATTCAGAATCCGTCATTTTCCCAAACACACAAATACACCACCTACCTACGGAACTTAACAAAACTTTTCGAAAAAAAAGGTGTTAAGTTCCGTGAATTTTGTTAAGTTCCGTGAATTTTGTTAAGATCCATGGTCAGTGCGTAGGCGGAAATGCTGGAAAACTTTTTAAAAACTGTTAAGTTCCGTGAATTTAGGCTTTTTTGTCCAAAAATGAACAAACTGTTAAGTTCCGTCAATTTAGGCCTTTTTTCTAGATTTTGTTTCAATTTAAGAACAAAATTTGATAATTTTCAACATGTTTGATATCAATGATATAATAATTGATAATGAAAGGAAAAAATAAAGAAAATGATAAAAAAAAAGCATTTAACATATTGANAGCAAAATTGTTATTCCAAAGAAACCAGCCTTTCCTCATTTTTTTTTCAAACTAGTCGTTTTGAAGCACGTAATTTTACAATTTAATCCATTTTGGATCAAAAAAAAAATGCAGCGTTGGATCCGATTCAGAAATACTTCCGGATTAATTTCGTATTGAAACAGGAAATATTACAGCCGTATTTCATCGAATATCAGAACTATTTAGAATTGGCATATATTAACCATACATTTTTTAATCAATGCTGTAATATCAAAATTTAATTTAATTTGAAAATTGAATTAAAAAGCGGCTTGAGGTGAGCCGTGAAATTTCGCTTATTTAGCATCTTATGTCATGAAAATTCGTACTCAATTTTCAATCGTTTATTTTTCACAAAAATTGGTACGAGTTAAACTTGTTGCCTTGATTCATTTGCTTGATTGGGATTCAGCTAAAATTGCATAAAATAAGAATCGGAAAATTAGCTGTTGTTAGAACGCCTAAATTTGTATCAAATGACCATGACACCGATCGTGCATGATTATTCATGATTGGGATCGCGACACCCTCCCGTGCCAAAAACTCTTGTTTGACGAGTGTCCGGCCTATCATTATGAATGCTTAACCCATAACTAGGGTTACTCTTATTTTGAATCTGATAACTATGAGCAATTTGATAGGTTAAACAAATAATTTTCAAAATGTGTTTTCAGAAGCTATGTATTAACTCTCAGTTTTGCTCAGTTTTGCTCCTAGTGGTCCAAATTAATTTCTTAATAATGAGATCGACGAATGTTCGACGAGCTCTACAATTTGGCTCTGCCAGTTTTTTCTGTTATACTGTATAAGGTAATATAAAATGCTTGCCCTTTTCTTATTTTTTTATTCTAATAATTACGTAATTAAGCTTAAAAACTAGAAAATACGGTAAGCACTTGGCATTCCCTCATACTCTAGCACCCGCCCCACCAATAACATGTAATTTTAGTCAACTGGAAATTTACGTGAAAACATATTACCTGATTATAGTATTCCAAAACCAACATCTCGTAATCGAAAAATAGCCCACTCTTTATTTCCGCTTTTCTACTTTTTTCGAATATCACTTTTAGATAAGAATTTCGGGAATTGATGATTTATATTTACTGCATGTTATCGATTTATGAATTTTTTATTTTGCATAATAAATTATTTTCCATATTATATTCCCATTTATTTCCATTAAACGTGCCTTAAATGGGTCATACTCCACCTGACCTGTTCCCTCCTTAAGGAATTATGGCGTAAACCGAACTGTCGAACAACCTAGATAAAAACTACCAAATTTATGCACGGGTAGCCCAATAGGGTTGTTTATTAATTATAACCAAAAATTTAGTTAATTTCAATGAATTTAACTTTCGTAGTGTTAACTTTCGTATGTAGGTGGTTATATAATTTTATTAAACACAAATGTTAAATAAAATGTTCTTAAGGATCGTTAAGGCATCTGTTTGATGTCATATTCACGGGAATATGTTTCATAACACTTTTTTAGGGGGTTNTAATAATTACGTAATTAAGCTTAAAAACTAGAAAATACGGTAAGCACTTGGCATTCCCTCATACTCTAGCACCCGCCCCACCAATAACATGTAATTTTAGTCGACTGGAAATTTACGTGAAAACATATTACCTGATTATAGTATTCCAAAACCAACATCTCGTAATCGAAAAATAGCCCAGTCTTTATTTCCGCTTTTCTACTTTTTTCGAATATTACTTTTAGATAAGAATTTCGGGAATTGATGATTAATATTTACTGCATGTTATCGATTTATGTATTTTTTATTTTGCATAATAAATTATTTTCCATATTATATTCCCATTTATTTTCATTAAACATGCCTTAAATGAGTCATACTCCACCTGACGGATTATTTTACCTTTATTAATGAGTAAAAACCGGTAAGATAACCCAACATTGGTAAGATAACGGCTCAGGCCGTTTGGTAAAACAATTAACCAAAAAATCCAAAAAAACAAAAAAATGTGTTAAAATTGTTTGTTTTTTAGCTTATGTTTTTTGTTTATGTTTGAAATAAAACAAATAACAAAACCTAACAAATATAATACTTAGTTAGATTTTAACTATTTTCGTTTTTGTCGTAGACAAGTAATGTGTCCCCTCCTTAAGGAATTATGGCGTAAACGGAACTGTCGAAAACCTAGATAAAAACTACGAAATTTATGGATGGGTTGACCAATAGGATTGTTTACTAATTACTAGTTATGGTATAACCAACAATTTTGTTAATTTTCATTAATTTAACTTTAGTAGTGTTAACTTTCGTATGTAGGTGGTTATATAATTTTAAATTAAAAAATGTTAAATAAAATGTTCTTAAGGATCGTTAAGGCATCTGTTTGATGTCATATTCACGGGAATATGTTTCATAACACTTTTTTAGGGGGTTCATTTGTGATTAAAGTCTCTATTTAGAAGCCAAATAATCAATTGCGTGACGGGTTGTTGAATTGTGCACTGTGTCCGGCATGAACTATTTTACTGTTTATAATTTATCTCTGGAACGTATAGAGATTCTTTACTTGATTTAGGCGAACGTACATACTCAAATTAAAGTCCGTGTGTTGATGAAAAAAAAACAGAAAAAACTGGGTTCAATATTAATCTGTATGGATGGCAAGCAGGGATTATTTGGATTAACTGATAAACAGTCAGATAACAAATTGCTACCTTTTTTGGCCTATAGGATGATTTATTTGTTGAGGATTCGGCTTGGCTCCGTCAACACCAAAATCATCGATGCCGTGGTTCAAAATTAATTACGCGTTTTGGCTCAAAACGTTTTTGAGTCTAAAATGGAACATTTAAACACAAAGATGATCACTATTTATGGACACCCCGTAATTTTGTCGAGTCCAATCGTGAGATTAACAAAATGGCCATAACTTTTGATGTACGGGACAAATTCGTTTAAAAAAATGTTTTTTGATTAACTGCTGGAGAACTGAGAGTAAATTGGAGCCTATTAAATAATCTATCTAAGAGATGGCTATCATATGGGTTTCGTAATTCGCTAACGGATTGGGACACCGCGTGTCCTTTTGTTACAAAAACAGTAAAAAAACTTTTAAATATCCTAATCGGACAATATTATAAGCGAATATAATAAAGAAACGCTTTAGTCGTTTCCGGGGGCTCGTAGAGCCCATCGTCCTATTAGGGTAATGTTATGCGTCGTTATAGTAATTATTTACCAGAAGTATGACATTATGGGTGGGTGGGGTGCTTTGATAATTTTTGAATCTATTTTATTTTCAATTTTAATTTTTAATGTAAAAATAATTTTGGTTTTTAAACCGTAATTTATTTAAAATAAAATAGTTCTCAAATTTGCTCTTACCCCTATCTCTGAGCGACGCGAATGAGTACATGTCAAAAATAACAATCTCACGAAAATCGGTTTGGACAGCCTAGTTCGGTCGTGTTTCTAGAAAATATTTATCACGCCGCTTCAGGTTCCTTCATTTTCGTTCATATAATTTTCTAATATTTTTACCTCAGGTATGTTACATACCGTATGTATTATTTTATGACTCTTATTCGTATAATAAAAGTATTTTTGTATAACCGTAACTACGCGTAGTATAATTTTTATTAGTAATTTACAAATGCTTTGATCAATAGCTTACAGTGACCAATAAAAGCATACCATGTATTCTATATGACGTATTGACAAGATGATGCGCTTTATCTGTGACATTTGGCGCTTTTCTAAAAAAAAACATCATTCTTGTAATGATTTTTGTGACAGCAATTAAGAAGACTACTGCAATTACGCATTTATTCTCCAATCAAAATTATGAAAATTAGAGTCGTGTTGAGTCGGAAAATATTAATTTTTTTGACTTTTTCATCTCTGATTGCATAAAATTGTCCAAGACATATTCATGGCTGGCCACAACCGATAGCTTGACTTCTCGACCGCAACCGATAAGCGAAAGCAGCTTGTCATCAATTTAAATAAAATATAATACACTGTTTCCCAAGTCTTACTTTTTTCACATATTTTTTTTTATTTGTGAACTCTTCATCCATTATCATGTTATTGAGAAAACGCGGTTTTGATAAACTCGGTGTTTTAATTTTCACAGATTTTTGACAGGTATCTAGTGAATTATATGCCTGGTCCACACATTTCAACAGCATTTTTACCAATAATACGATTGAATTTTTTTTTCAAATCATTATGCTACCGGAAATTTCTATGGTATTTTTTAGGTTATTGCACCCGTAGATTACGAATATGATATTGGTTTAATAAAAAACTGGAGTTTTGCCAAGATATTCCGGTTTTCTCAGTTTGGGTGCAATTTTCACTTCAAAATAATGAATCTACTAAAAGTTGTTACATATAAATTTTTCAGTCACGCTGGGCCTATTTTTATGATTTAAATCAGTCATTCCATAATTTGCACTAACTATAAGTTTTACTTTGAAGGGTTCTAGTCTTTTTATTCACGACAATTATTTTGAGAGTTAATCTTCATGAGTTAAAGGTTAGATTAAATAAAATGTGTAATTACCGCATTCCTTCTGATTAAAAGCATTAGAAAAAACCTAGGAGCAATTTACTTTCTATTCGAACATAAAATCTCGAAGAAAACTTTTTTTCGATAAATTGCAAGACCTTTATGTCACGAGCGACCTCCAAAACGTTGCATTCAACTAAAGCCAAACCACGAACATTAAAATATCGAAAAAAACTTCATCAGTTGAACTGTTCTGCCAAATATAACGACACAAATCTACGTTTATACCGTTATAACTCTGCAATAACATTAAGACACTTTAAAAAGTTTTAACTGGTACTTTCAAAACCCTTATTTCAGTTTTCTGTGTTTTATGGTCTAATAAGGGCATGTTGAGACCAAACTTTAATACTAAAAGTGGGTATAGCCAATGTTAATTTCAAAAGCACGGAAAACCCAAAACTTACTTTACTCATCCACGAGAGAAAATTAGAACATTTAGCAGCATTTTTACCGCATTTCTGAATGAATCTAAAATTGTTCACAAAAAAATATGACGTAAAATTGGTATTCTTGAACATTCTTATTGTTTCACGTCCACAATATGTAGCTTGGGGGTGAAAAGTCACCCCATAATCGTTTATCTTAACGAAGTTAGATTATCTTAACTCGTTTTACTAAAACGTAGCGCGCTTTCGATTTATTTTACCATACTATTCAATTATCCGAACAAAGTTCAAATTATTTGATATTTTTGAGCACTTTGGATGTTAGATAACTGGTGCTTGTGAAGCCAGGTGGTCAATATTCAAAGGTTGATTCAAAAGCTTAAATACATTAAGTCGAGGAATAAGACTGGTTTGATCAAAATTTATTACGCATCAAATCTGGTTGGCATCGAATTCAACTTTGCGTCTGGTTTTACGGGTAAAATTATCCAGTTAACCACTCATTTTCACGTTCTTGTCATATTAGAAGAAAATCCATTGACTTTAAGGTGAACAAATCGCTTTAAGAACCTAAACGTATTTTATGAGCTCGAATGGCCACTTTTCTTTATTTCCCAAAATATGTTCATTAATTGGCGTTTGAAAGTGTATCGGAGTGTTATAACATAATTATAGTTTGATATACCATATATGGGGTTCAAAATATGTGGAATCTTCTGAAAACTTGTCAAATTACCGCTAAATTAACCTCGTTTTTAACGAAACTGAGTTAAAGCTTTAACTTTATAAAATGGTAGATCCCATACCTAATATAATTCATTCAAAAAATTACTAAACATACGCTTGAGGGGAGTTACCGCATTACCCCCTAACAAAATTCAGTTTTAAAATTAAATTCCTACGAAAGATATTTTTCTATGTTAAAGATAATTAGGTAGGGGCTGTAGTGTATATTTTGTGAACGAAACTGTTTTTGTCAATCAATACCTCTTTTAAATATATTTTTTAGCAAAAAATATTTAAAATCTTAAAACAAATGTGACGAAAGGGACCGCATGAGTTAACGAAAATTTCCATAATGGTTTTGCTCATAGTTCTTCCATTAAGTTTGTTAGTTGTTTCGAATTATTAAGACGTGATTTTCACGGATAATTGACTTAAACAGTACCGCATATTGTATGCGACATATCTATTGTGTTTGGCACCATTCTATAATTACCTTTTTATACAGAAAATAGGCTTTAACTGTCATTGCAGTGAACTGTCGTCGCTTTTCGAACAGCTACTCGTTATATTTTTAACTCATCAAACATTGCGTGAAACTTTTTGTTAACCATCAAACGTACAGTGTCAGATCAGTACCCTAGAACTTAATAAAAATATAACGGAAAATTTACTGAATTTTGGAAGTTTGACTTTGCTCGATTATTTTATATTCTAACAAGTAAGATCCGCGCAAAATAATATAACGTTTTTTCTGAATAAAATCTTTACACTTTTACTTACCTATTTATTGTATAATTCGACCAAAAAATTCCATTTATACTGGCGTCAGGAAAAAAAATGTCACCGAGCAATTTTCGCTTGTAGGTTTAAAACCCGAGTACTGTTTATCTCAGGGCTCGGCAACAGCCAGCTGGCCGCTCGCTGGGCGCAGCTCGATTTTTTTTTCAAGTTCGAGAGCACAGCCCAGCACAACTCATTTTTTCTGACTTATGCCGCCCCCTGGTTTATCTTTTGTACGACCCGCGTCGAGCTCGGTGACAAACTGACGACCCACACCAGCAGCAGAATTAATCTGATATCTTGACCAGTTATAGTGGTTATACCTCATTTTATTGTTTTCGAACTTTTTGTTAGCATGTTTTTAGCATATATTTTAACTGATGAATATATTTATCTTTGAAATAACTTTGCTCTCTAGCGCCTAAACCTGTATTTTATTCCGGGGCTCGGCACACTTAGCTCGACTTGGCTAACTTTGGAAAAAACTTTTCGGTCAAAAATCGAGCCGAGCCGAGCCGAGCCAAGAAACAAAATTATAGTTTGTTGTGCTTAATACGCTATTCAAGCTCCATCAAAACAATGTTTAAAAACCGAATAAAAACTTTCCCCTTCACCGAAAATTATAACAACCATATAATAATGAACGTCAAAATTTATTTCATTTTACAAATAATATACTTTTGCAAAATCTGGCAATATCCGAACAGTTTTTTTGTGAAATTATGATTACAGTCCCTTTTTTGTAATTTTGTTACGTAGTGGTCGTACGTCATCCATGTGACATTAATTTTCAATTCTGATGACTTTAGTGTACTTTTCTTCAAACCCGCATTCCATTTTACGGTGCACTTTAATTTGCTTACGATGCTCATCAAATAGATTGAAAGAACAAAAATTACATATTTGGTGTGAAAGTGATTCTAATTTCCAGAAAAAAAAACGTATTTCGTTGATCGAACTTGGACGAGATCGGTGAACAAATTTTCCGTTCCACCAAAAAAGGGTATTTTTTCTCGATTATCTCTGACCGATTGGCCACTTATCGAGAAAATTATTTTTTGATGAAAGCATCGTTTTGCTCAATTAGTTTTTACTAACTTTAGGGCAATTATGGGCTTTTCCAGGCAGTGCTTAAAAATCAGGACTAAGCCTATCAATAAGTTAATTAACATATATAATCAATTTGATATTTCATTGATTCAAAAAATAATTCATTTTTGTGATCAAGACGAAATAACCAAACGAAATTGAAGCTTCCTATCACATGATTTTCTTCACTTTGTTATTGGCCCGTTTCCGCGTGGGTTGTATTTGAAAAGTGAATTTGGGATACGGGACTGGACCGCTAGAGCTGTGTATAATACTAGTATTTCGAGGGTTTTAACATAGAAAAAACTTTTTTGTTTTAAACATCGTAAAAAATAAATTGTGTCAGTCCTTTTAACTGAAAAAACAATTAAAAAAAAGTTGATTGAAAAAAATATATTGTAGAAATAGGTTAAAAAACGCATTCAGAAGCCATCTTTCCCGATATATTTTAAAGAGGATATGTTTACTTATTAAGTAAAGGCTATATTGAGCTACTTAGGGCCATGCAAGGCAAAAAAAGAAACACAAAAAAAATGATTTGTCAAAAAACTTATATATTCGCGAATTAATCACACGTATAAGTTTTAAAATGTGAACTATTTTGTTTAACTTTTTCGCTGAACTTCATCAAATGAACAAAAATCACCATTTTCAAGCACCTACTTGAAATGACGAATAAACATCCAGTTAATTATCCTGAGTAAACTTAGTCTTGAATGTGTCCCTCATTTTTATGCTTATTATTATATTTTTTTTTGTAATTTTCAAAATCGTGACGGCCGAAAAACATCTTTAATCGTTAACGTTCATGACTACCGGTGTCAATGTATAAACTCACTAATTGATTATCGCTGTTAACTTGTATCTAACGTTTACTTTCAAGGAATACGAATGCCAGGAGTTAAACCACCAGAACGAAAATATCATCCAAATGCATGTTGTGGAACTTCACCATACGATCGAGAGACAAAAGGCTGCTGTAAAGTAAAAAATAGAGACAACCCCATTGTGTTTACGAAACTATACCAAGGTTTGTATTTTTCACATGATTTTATGATAATTTGTGGATGCATAAGAGACGCCAAATAAGGGGCATCTTTTCGTGACAAAATAGTCTCATT
>SCLG01000040.1:650412-660487 GCA_004367875.1 Oikopleura albicans
ATAGGCTATAATGTGAAATTTTTGATATTTTTTTATTTACATCACTCTTCCTGGACCCAGCACCGTAACACCATTTCATATTTTTTGTCAGTTTGTTGCCACCCTGATATTTATTCAAATTTTCAATATTTTTTTTCACCGATAAATTAATCAGGGTAAGGTGGAGTAATTAAAAATCGATGTAGGAATACAAATGCTGAATCAACCCGGTTCAGATGATAAACAACTTTTTCTATGAAATTCACCCAGCGTCATTTTTTTTATATTAGCCGTTGAGGGAAAATATCTATCTCATCAAATACCTGATTTGAAAATTGCAATTTTTTCTCCATTTCTTTCTTTTTTTTCAAAAATATGTATTAAGTCGAAGTTGACCGTGCCGTAATCGAAAAATAATAATGATATAGGTAGATTATGTCTTATTGCTACAACGCTGGCAGAAAAAAATCTACAAAATCTGCATATAATAATCCGACTACTATGTGGTCCAACAATGAATCAACTAAGGGGAATTTCCGCACGAGGTTTTATATTGTTTCAGCATAAAAAGTGGGTGTAAAAATATGTTCTGTGTGATTAATTGTTGGACCATACGGATCCATACCGTAGCCCCAAATGCTCGTCAAACAAAATAAACAAAGATTTTATTAATTGATAATTTATTCAAACTGCGTGGTTAATTTTCCCAGATTTTTCACATGAAAACGATTTCAGCGCGCAGTTATCAACTGGTTAGCGTATGAAACTGGTAATATCTTGTATTTAGTAAGAATTGCGACGGGTTACCAGTTGCTTCTGGTCAAACATCCAGTTTCCTACACTATATCCTGGTCATAATAATCGGGCTGGGCATCATCTTTGTGAGGTAACTGGTAAAATTGTGAGATTTTGCGACGAACTAGATTTTTGCTGATCATTTGTGCACTTACCACCCAAGATATCTTACCAGTTGCTGACCAGGTGAAAACCCGTTTAGATTTAGTAAAATTCTCACCCTTCGTAAGCTGGTAATTTTGTGTTTGAATTTCTGTTAGTAATTCGGGGAAATAGCCCCCGGGCGGTACGGTAACAAAATAGAATTGATACAAGATAAAAAAAATGACGATTTGACTTTTCTGCAATTTGCTTGATATGAATGTTACAAACTTTGATTAACGCATCAAAAAACGTTTGAGTGCGAGGTGTCCATGTCGTACAAGTGGACGGTTTCATTTATCGCCAATATTTTCGCATGACAGGCGTTTTAGAAAATTGCGCTGGTGTCACTTCGATTTTCCATTTTTAACCAACGAACGAAAAGTTATTGTCAACTATATAGGGCCACAGACTTTATCTTAAGAAAATTTTTGCTCCAGAAATATTTGGCTAAAAAGTTTCCAAAAAGTATTAACTAACAACAAATAACCAACAGCACCTCTTTGTTTTTGTATGGATTATTGCACAATACATCATTATGATCCTTAAATATCGATTAAAGGTACCGTATGGCAGCGCTTAGACTGCAACGGTGACATAAGAATAGCGTCACAACTGATAGGAAAATTGATCAAAGCCTTGCAGTCTGAGCGTTGCCATACGGTATAGCCAGACCAGGATAAATTAGAAAATATCATGATAAAGTATCATAGTCATTAAAAATGTTCCTAATTTTTGTAACAAATGAGGAAGCATCACTTGGCGTAATTTACTTCCGGTTTCAATTATGTTTGCGAGTTTTCTGCCTTTGCCTTAGGCAGGTATCTGACGAAGAAGAAGAGTTAGCGACCCAAGTGGCGTAAATTATCAAATGTTGTTTAAATTTTAGCTATAATTTATGATCAGCAAAAACTCCTAGTGCCACGATTCGATTGAACTAATTAGTCAGTCTGTTCCGTTTTCGTCACTTTGACCTTCTTTTATTTCACATTGATGAATTAATTCCCATTAGCCATCTGACGTAACGTTACTCACATTACTGATCATAGGTAATCCCCTTCCCGGTTGAAATGTCACGCTGGATTAGTGTTGAATTAAAGTAATGAACTCGACGCAAAATTATAATCCAGATTGACTAACTTTTCCAAAGTTTTCAAGGTTTTTTCTCGACTTTGGATTCGGAATTGATTGATTAGTTTGAACCAAAATTACGCACTGCAATTTCATGTGTATTTTGCGAGTACCAAATTATTAATCCCTGGAATCACTATTCTGAAGTGTGTAGCCGTAAGTACAGTAATAAACGTACTATTTTAATCCGTATATTGTTTTATGAAAAAAGGGTAATACGCCGACGGTTTATATAAAGTATACTTTTTTACTGTCGGCAGATCACCCCTGTTCCATAAAACACAATATCCAGACGATGGCGTGTATATCCGTAATATTTAAGACGAGGCCGTGTCTAGCTTACTACGATGTGTCAAAGCTCAAACTTTACCGCTTTTTACCGTTTTGCTACAAATTTTGAGCTTTGAAACACCGTATAAAAAATTTATAAATCTAAAAAAAGAAAAATAACGTTTAATTCCTGTTACGCTATCTACTATTTTTCATGATAAAACGCGCATGCCGGTAGTAAAATCGTGCGTTCAGGAGTTAATGTTGAGAAAAAAAATTTTAAATGGCGTTATCCCATGGTAAATATTAATGATGCGACTTGAATTTTACGTGACAATTTTTATTTTTTTTTTTGGTCCCAATAGAGTAATGTCGTTGGGCTTCAAAGTGGCGCAAAAATGTGATTTCATCAACTTATGACGAAACTAAACTGAGCTGTGAAATTCGTTCACCACCACACGTTCAGTTATGGATTCAATTCTCATTTTTTGGTCTTGAAAATTTTTTTTTGTTCGCTACTAATTTATGCAGTTTGAGGGTTTCAGTCCTGACGTTTTTCTTATCAGTGAGGTTGACAAGGAGTTCCGTAGTTCATTTAGAACGCCCATAAGAGCGTTTTGTTTTTTATTTGCGTGACGCCCCTTAACAAAAGCAATAATGTTAAAAATATTATGTATTGAACGAAGCAATTTTTCTTTGGAAAAAAATCATTACAGCTTTTTAATCGCGTTTTTTTTTATAATTCCAACACGAAAAAACTATTTGTGAATTTTTGCTCTTTTATGTGAGTAAACCACTGGAGATGACAGCAGTGACTCTCATTGAAGCCTGTCAAGCGTTGAGCGCCGTCAAGAGTTAACTATCATTTTCACTTCGGAATCTTCAAGTAAAAATCTTACGGTTCCCACCAAGGCAGACAAAAAAAAGAAAATAAAGAAACAATGAATATTAAATGGAAAAGTTTCAAATGCCTTAGTGGGGTTTTAATTTAACAGTGTCTGGTACCCCATTCTACCCAAAAATTATTTGCGGAAAAATGGGTGATAGCTTCGCAGAGGGTTATAATATGTGGGTAGTACGTGTTCTTATATGCGCTGCTCTGTCATGGAACTGGTTAAACGCGCATACTCAGCCCCGCTTCGTGGGGCTGCTTTGTCATGGGACTGGTTATACGCGCATGTATATAGACCATATCTTATAATCACATATAAATATTGTACAATCATATCCAAAGGTCGGCACTTTCTGGACCCCACCCGAATTGGACCCAAATGGACCCGAATTTTTTATGGTTTTGTCCATTTTATTTCCTGGGTGCAGTAGGGTCCAAAATGGGTCCATTTGATTGGGTTGGGTCCACTTTTTTTTAATTTTTGCCGACCTCTGGTCATATCATATGGTCCATAATATTGACCATAAATTATGATATCTACGTAGTTTATCCTCAGAATGAAGAAACAACTGTGTTACAATTCAAGCAACTTAACTTCTCTATGGTACTCAAAAATGACTGACCAAAAATATATGAATTTAATTTGTCGTCGTTCAAATTCAGCTCACAAGTCTTTCTCTTTTTTAACGCTGCGGTCAACCGGCCTGCAAAACACAAAACGTTACATAACACCGGGGTGGGGTAATTTCGTTTTTTTTTTCACACGTTCTTTTTGAATTTTTCATTCTTGGAAAGCGACCGGGAGACGTTCGAAAAGTTCGTCGAAAAAATCATTCTTTTTAGCACTTATGCATTTTTTGGTTCTTTGTTTAACGATTCGATTTTTTTAGGCTGACAATTTTGAATACGCTAAACAGCTCGTGAATAATATCGTCAAATCGTTGTGTGGTGGCGTTGGAAGATATTCAAATCGGGTCTCCGTTGTCAGATTCTCAGCAGATGTAAGTTAACGCGGCGGGCGATTATGCCGTCTTTAGTGTAACTATTCAACGATCGGCCGGGATGATATTTTTCTTTTTGGTGGGCTTTTCGAAAAATATACGGCTAAGTCGTAATGCCGTGATTTTTTTTCTGCAAAATCTATGATTATGTAGGAATTTCTCGTTAAAAATTGATCATGAACGTGATTTTTTATACATCGTAGTGTTATTTGAAATAGTCGATGTCGTTTTTTCAAGACTTCTCTTGCTATAGAAGATTATGAGTCATGATCATAATTTATGACAATAGCTTCAATTGGTACTAAAGCTTCTTTTGGTACTAAAACTTCTTTCTGTACTAAAGCTTATTTTGGTACTAAAACTTCTTTCGGTACTAAAACGTCCTTTGGTACTAAAACTAAGTACCAAAAAAAGTTTAAGTACCAAAAGAAGCTTTCAGTACCAATTGAAGCTTTGGTACCAAAAGATCGCGCGTACCAAAAGAAGCGCTCCCATTCATACATATAGTATAGTTTGTCAAGTATGGACGGGGGTAGACAATATTAACCAACCCAAACTCGGGTTGGCTACTCGATGGCCCACCTTTGGTCGATCATAACATGTGTTGAGGTGAACGAGTTTAAAAGAAACTTTTTTGACTTTTTTTCTAGGTTAAAATTGACATCCCATTCAACGAAGATATGACAACGGAAGATGTGGTCGGCCTCGTTTCCCAATTTGAGTACGACCCAATTCAAAGTGAAAAGTAAGTGAACCACATTCCTCATGTTACCGCGGTTACATAAGGTCACCGCGGTCAGAGCACATGCCACACTTGAATGTCACCGTTCTCAAGTACACTACACTTATCCTCCAAGTAAAGGCCTTCATAATGTAATTAATTTTGTGTCTGTTTAATTGAAATTAAACGTTAAGTTTCGTAACATACTTGGATCATTACAAAAAAAACGACACTCCCAAAAATAGATCCCAAGTTTCAATTAAACACTGTGAGTTTTTTTTTTTTGAAATGAAGTTTTAGAGAACCGTTTTGGTCAATACACTAAAATTGTAATAAACGCCGTCGATATTAATCTGAACAATGTAACTAACCAGAAACGCCTCAGCTGGAAGATTACAGAAAAGTTCAGATTAAAAATTTTTTACTGATTTAGAAATAGCAACACACAAATGAAGTGTTTTTTGGGATTTTATTTTGCACAAAAGTTTACTATAGCAGTCACTAGCGAGCTACACATAATTAATTGAGTAATAAATTACATAATTAATGTCCATAAACGACGGAATGCACCATATAGTTCATACGGTAGTGTACGATAGGGTAGTATAGTACACCACCTGCGCAGTTCTCTGGTCAGCAGTTATCCAGCCGCAGTTATTTGGCTGGAAATTTTCGAGAAAAAAATATTTTTATTAAAAATTTTAATTAGAGGTTTATCCAACCACTTTGTTCATTCGTTGGTTTATTCGACCATTTTTTCCCAAACATTTCTTAAAAGAGTCTTTCTCAAAAAGATATGATATTAAAACTTACTTGTAAGGTATTTTTAGCTTAATGAACGTAAGTTGAATCATGAATATGATCGGATCTTAAAACTTTCGGCCCGTACATTTACCAGGGCATACATTATTAACCCGTACATTTACATAATAAAAATTTGGTATTGCGCAATTCCCGGCTCGTGCTGTTATCTGGCCGGTCTTTCATTGGATAATAACAATAGGGTATTGCGCAATTCCCCGCTCGTGCTATTATTTAGCCGGTATTTCATTGGATAATAACAATAGGGTATTACGCAATTTCCCGCTCGTGCTCTAATCTGGCCGTTTTTGGCCGTTTCTGGCCGATAATTTTCCAGACATTCCGCCTACGCCCTACGCAGTTATCTGGTCATTATTACGTAATAAAACTTTTTTCAGCGAAAATGTCTGCCAGATAACTGCGCAGGTGGTGTATATAAATAGCGAAATCAAAAATGATCTATCAATCAGTAGTAACTTCTGCACGCCGATTAGATAGAGCGAGAAAATACCGTTTTTTTGTTGTTTTAAAGTAGGCACGGCCCATATTGTTTTCAACCGCTTTTCTATTGGCTAGCGTTTTTAGCCACTAAAATGACTCATCGTGTACCTTGGAAGATTACTTTCAATTTAGATTGAAAAAGTTTCTTTTCAAATACTATTTGATTATGCTATTTGCCTGAGTTGATATTTTTAGGTACAAAGGATCAACATATACGGCGGCAGCCATGAAAGAAGTGTATGAAAAGGTTGTATCCAAATCAAATGGATGGCGAATGGGTACTGGACCCCCAATCTGTAGTGGGGTCATAATTGATGGCACATGTTATTGGATGCCGCTTAATTACGTTTCACCGTCACAAATGGAGGAGGTGTGCGGCACCACGCCAAACGGGCGACCTGCCGTTTTGGACAACATTCGAAGCTATGACATGGTTCAAAAACTCATCAAGACAACTTTTGGTATACCCGAAAATGATGTCGAACGCGAGGGGCCATGGGCTGGCATGAACGTTTTGAGAAATGGAAAGGAACACGGTTTTGTATTTCATGTTATACTTGAGTCATTTATTTTAAGTATTATTTTCGGAAATCAGAAATGGATACATACAAGGTTCGACCGTGTTCATGACAAAAAAAAGTAGCCCTTATCATGAGGGGACTGTACTGTATAATTGTATTTCTAAATTAGAAACATTACATGCTAGTTTTCGACTCAGAGTTACAACACAAAAATACCGTTCATACCAAGATATCATTTTTTGCTATATAGCAATTTATTATTAGTTTTTTTCGTAATCTACTATGCGACGAAAATTGAATTTTTCTTATCCCTGCGTGCGATTTTTCAGATTGCATCCAGATCTACAAAAACAAAAAGAATAATTATGAAAATTAAAATACACAAACCAATAAAAAGTGGGAGTACTACGGAACACGAGAAGAAGTATGGGAGGACTTAATTGATCCTAATCAGGCTGAGGGCTGTGTTCAATTCGCGTACGAACAACACAACGGAAAGGTAACCAAAGTCAGAGTAGAAACGGATATCGCCGATATCGATCGTGATCATGTAGTTAAACCGTTCGTTGCCGCGAATATTATTTTCGCACATCAAGCAATACTTTATTAAAAATGCTATGAGGGTTCTTGAGATTTAAAAAATAATGTAGAAATATACAACATGTCAAAATGGTTAAAATTTTTGAGGTCAAAATCTGATTATATTACCACTACTTTTAGTTATAGTGTCATTTAAGTGCTAAGCACTACTAGAGCACTACGTGAGAATATATGGAAATTATTAGCAACGTCTGGAGTAACTGGTAGAGGTAAAATAACGCGCTTGTCGCTATTCTAGTTTTTTAAGCCTATTATAAAAAAAAAATTAGAAAGCGAGAAGCACGTTATTTTACCCAATACCGTTTATTATATTATACAAGGTCAGCATTCTATGACTGTACCTTTTTACTTACTAACTATTTTATTTAACTATTTTACTTACTTACTAGCAACTATTTTAACTTAACTAATTTGGGCAACTATTGCCGTTAACCTATGTGCTCTTTAGTCATACAATTTACGCAGTGTTGACTGTGATCGACAGAGGAGAGTGATTTGTGAACAGAAACCGCTATCATATTTGGATGTTCAAACTGAACTACTGTTGATTACGGATGGCCGATCAAATGACCCGAATCACTTGGCTACTACTCTCGAAGACATGAAACGCATTTATTCCAATACCGACATTAATGTGAGTTTTTAACCTCATCGAAATTCAGTTATCACATTTTAACATGTTTAAAAAGTCCTTTTCGAATCCTTTCTGCAACATGGTCTCATCTTTGGCGTGATAAAAACTTTATGTGAAAACTTTATGTTACAAATATTGTGTTAATGTAAAAGAGCGCATATTACAAAGATTATTTAGAAAATATTTGTTAAAAATTAGAAAACTACACGTTTAAAAAGAGCATGTTAAGTACACACTTAACAGTAGAGATCAAAATATACCATCTAATAAGTTCCATAACTTGCTATGTCAACCGGTGGTTTGTTCACACCGTCCCCTGAGAGTTAAACGGCAAATAAGGTGCCCTTCGTTTAGAATGATTCGTCTGATCGCCCGCACATATCATTAATATGGCAGGCTGTCTCTATTTTTTGAATCCATGCTGCTATTGGTTAACACATATAATTATCTGAAATGTGGTTTATCAAGCCGTTCCAAAACTAAACGAAATTTATTTTTTAGGTGTCTGCCATTGGCGTCGGGCGCATTAACGAGCAAGAAATCCGTGACTTGACTGATGACCAAGAGGGTCATATATTCTATCTCATGTCTTGGGAGTCCGTCCAGAAATTCAACCGAATCTTTGAAAAGGTGTCGAAGAAGTTCGATCATGGGGCGTGTCTGCCGCTTACTGTCGCTCAGGAAGACGTTGCTTGGGTGAAGTGGACCAAGGCCCTCAAAGGCCACGGCGTCACCGTCCGAGCTGATAATAACCCCTTTGATTTTACCATCGAGTAATCGTGACCTTAAATTTTGGCCTACCCCCCAGACGGTTGTCTTTTCACACCTAGGAGTAGGGTTGACAAAAATTTTGTTTTTTATCCTTAGCTTTTTATTGGTTACTATAATTATACGATAAAATTAATTATATTCAAGACGCAAAATTTAGCCGTGGACAGCGTACTCGGATTCCTCAAACTTGTATGGAACTTTTCCGCAAAAATACCACATGTCCAATTTTAACAATTTCCTTCGTTTCCGGTTTCTCCGAATGTCATATAGTGACTGACAGAAAAGGTCATATTTTACCTGTACTATTAACTGACTATAGCCAAATAATTTATTACAAGTGTATGTTTTTGTCAATCCTAACTAGGGGTGTCACTTTTTCAAAATGTAAACGAAATTTCAAATCAGTGTTAAGACTTAACTTATTTTCACGTTATTCTGTTCCTAAGCAGTTAAATATTTCGTAGTATTCGTAGAAACTATGAATTTATAATTTTTTTAATTCTTAAAAAAGTAATATTGCTTCTTTTATGTTGCTGCAATTCGTGCCCGCTCGAGACGTCTGAAATATGTACAAAATTTTTGACGCATCAAATATCCCCATATAGTGGTCACTTAGATGAACACCCATTTGGCCGTACATATTAAGGATCGTACCGCTAAGTTGTAAATAGCCCCTATCAGTGCTGTACAAATGCTATGTATATTATACTCATACCAAGCCCCTCTCTTTTTCAAAAATTTATGTTTTTGCCAAAGAAAAAGAGAAAAGATATTCGAAGACAAAAATTAGCAAACACAATTTTTGGTCTTCAAAAAATAATTTCTTTTTATTTTTCAAAATTTTAATTTGTCAAAGAAGATGGATGTGCTCTCCATACCACTGGGTGGCTCCAAATCTTATCAAGAAAACAAAGACTACACAAGAGACACCTTCTCACCGCGATCTTGGTCAGCCCAACTGCCGTCCAGGAGTTAAATTTTTATTCAGATCGCGCAAAACACAGACACACAGACATATTTCATGTAAGATAATGTTAGAACTTTGCACTTTTATCCGGATTTTAAAAAGCGCTTCTATTTTTTATCTTTCTACGTTGAATTTCTCGGGAAAAAGCTATATTGTAAGAAAACTCAAAAAATATTAAAAAATCGACAAGAAAATTTTTATAAATTTGGTAGAGTATTTGATTTGCCTAGCCAAATGCGCTACAATGTTTTTTCTCAAATGTATAAAAATGAGTGAGAAATGTATAGGTACGGGATGTTGTATTGTACTATACGAGTCAAATATGAACTTTTCGTGACCATAAATATTCA
>SCLG01000040.1:672575-715175 GCA_004367875.1 Oikopleura albicans
TCATTTTACGGCTACTTGACCGGCGCCGAAGACTACTACAAAAAAACGTTCTGCATTCCACTAGTGCCCAATCAGAGGCCACCCGCATGTGGTTACGATTTTTACAAAAATACGACTGGTGATCCAGAGGCAAATGGAACCTATTCAACCTATCTGTATCGGGATGCCGCTAATGCTATCATTGAGGATCACCCTCAGGAGACACCACTCTTTCTCTACTTGCCATTCCAATCCGTCCATTATCCTGTCATGGTCCCGAAAAATTACTCAGGTAAGATAAAAAAACATTTTTTAGAAAATAAAAATAAAAATTTAGACCTTTACCCCAATGTGAAAGATCACCGAAGAAAGACATACATGGGAATGGTTACGGCCATGGATGAAGCAATTGGCCTAATTGTCAAAAAGCTGGAGCAAAAAAATATGATGGAAAATACGATTATATTTTTTACTAGTGACAACGGCGGATTGATAGGTGCTGGTGGTTCCAATTTGCCTTTTAGGTTAGAAGTTCTAACTTAGAACAAAGCACATCAAAAACACTCGAATTCATAGTTAAAAGAAATATTATCGATACAATCTGCGTACACCCCCTGCGCCGTTATCGGGCCACAATTTTGAGTGAAATTTACCACACGTTGCCACGCCAACGCACTGCGTTGAACATATTTGAAAATTCGAACACATATCAAAATTTCGACGATATATCAAAACTTTTTAGTTCACAAGGTTCCCTGTAATCTGTGAAAGAGAAGTGACAAGGCGTTTTGAAGGATACCGGATCTACGGAAAATACGAATAACTTGTAAATCATGAGTTATGATACATATTTCTGGGAATCTTACATAAATAATATCATTTTGGAAAAATATTTGAAATTCGTAAAAGCACATCAACTTTGGTTTTTTTGTTCTCATATGAGATATTCTAGAAAAAGAATCCTGCCGTTATTGCTAAAATAGTAAGATAATGGGACGAACTGGAAAAAGTGAAAGATAACGGCACACTGATGTAGTCAATTTTCAATATTTCTTTAAAATTAAATTCTATAGTTCCGATAGACACTAACTTGTATGTTTAGGGGTCAGAAGGCAACGTTGTGGCAAGGCGGTCTACGTGTTCCAGCATTTATCACGGGCAATGGTGTACCAGCCGGTAAGATTTACCCTAATATGATGCATATAACCGATGTCCAAATGACCCTTCTTGACCTAATCGACCAAAAACATAACGGTACAAAACCGTTGGACGGCGTTAGTCATTGGGATGCCATACGACAGCTGGGAGGATCTGGTAAAAGTTCTCGGCGATTTTCGCCGGTCGAATCACGCACCCATCGTTCATTTGACGACTCCGCACCCAGAGCCGAATTATTGGAATGAATTTCAAATGAATTATTTCTAGCCTTTTTTGTATCAAAAACACACGCACATGAAACAAAAAAAAAAGAATTGTATCGATTTAATATTATCAAAAATTCATTTCACAGCTTAATATTGATCGTTATTTCCTGCGTGAAAATAATGGCGAAGGACCAGATCTAGGGGTGCTCATTTTATAAAATAAATTTTTGGATTTATATTTTTAATGAAAACTCATCGATTTTCACCTTATAGTCATANATTTTTCAACAAAGGAAGACGCTTCAAATAATTATTATCCGGAAACGGCGCGCCAATCAAGCGTGCCTGTTCGATCATGAAACCTTGAAAGCCATGGACATTTTGAATTTGGATGAAAAAAAAATGATAAAAAACAGTAATCCCGGAATACTTTGTCTATACCGTTTGTCATTTCTTCCGGATTAGTATTGGAAAGTCGAGAATTAAGCGAACAGCGAAATACTCGAAATTCAGAATGGAAAGTACGTAACTTTCTAGAAATAGTGAATAAATATTTATAATTCCGAACTCGCAGAGATCAATCGTGAAAATTAACTCAAGCTGCGAAGTCGAAATTATAAATATTCTTTAAAAAGCAATTAAAATTATTTCTTTGAAAATAAATTTTTGACAAATGTCAAATTGCTTCACGAATATTCACTAATTAACGACTACCACAATAACTACAATAGAAAATACAGGATTAAAAACACCAAGCTAAGGGAAAAATACTAATGCAGCGGAAATTACCAACAGAATACCCACCCACGCAAAAAATTTTACAATAAATGAGCCTGCTCATTTGTCATTCGCGATAGTAAACACCAACAGTGAATCAGATTAAAAATAAAAAAGAGAAAAACTATAATTAAAAATTAAAAGTAAGAAAAAATAGATTTATCCCTGTTTTTGGACATAAATTAAAATCAAAATGGACTGGACCATTAATTGGGCGTCACTCGAAATAGAGGAAAAAGTAGTCGAAGAACTAAAAGAACTGGTTAGAAGATTAGAAAAAGAAAATGACTTGAGCGAAATCATTAATACCTCCTTTCTTCCAGTTACGAACAAATTTCATGGCACATCCACATACGACATATGTCAGGTAAAGCAATAAAAACGGGACGAAAATATTAAATCACCGAAAATGAAAAGTATCGAAATATCGGAAAATATTGGAACTAAAAATAAATTCTTTAAATCATAGAAACTCCGAAAAAGGGAGGAAAATCTAGAAACAAAAATAGTGTAAAATTGTTGAAACGACTCGAAAAGCCAAATAAATACAGAGGAAAAAGTTATGATAAAAACTGACGCTAAAACTATTTTTTAGTTGGTAAAATGTAAAGAAGAAATAGGATTGGGAAAAATTCTATTAAACTCCCCCAACGTCGAAACGCTACTATTCCTAAAACGTATGGTGGACTGCTCGTTTTTCATGACAGTCAATTGGCTAATAAACAAGAACAATGAACATACACTCACCTGGGTAGTATCACACCAAACTGAAGGACAAGACTTCATGCGCGCACTCTGGCTAACGCTACAGAGGCAATTTATTGATAAAGGTGATGATAAGATTGTCTTGTTTGCCATTGAGTTAACGGTTTTAAAAATAGTAAGAACCAAAAACCAGAAGTAAAACGACAAATGTTAAAAAATTATCGAATAATAAGAAATTAAAAACTTTCCGAGGTGAAAATATGAAAGCTAGCCTAACTAATTCGGCCAAAAAATTATATAAAATCTAGAAAAAATTAAAAAACAAGTATAAGGTACAAAACAATAACACGTAAAAGACATAAAACTGACATGTGTCCATAAACTCCAATATATATTAAAAATAAAAATATATAGTCGAAAAAATTTTTAAAACCAAAATAAGGCTAACTCGATTGAGGGACAAAAAGAGTTCTTTTTCGTGGACTATGTCGATAAATACAAATGTCGAGCAAACAATACCAATGACAACCGACATCGACAAGGAGTGTTGAAATACATCCAAACAAGAAACAACAGAAATGGATGGTTTAATGATTTCAACCCCAAAAATATCGCATTTTTTAACACGAAGTTGAAAGATCTCTTCACCTTCTTTGCGCTCGAACAAAATAAGTACCAATCACGGCAAATGGTTAATGTCAGAGTTGTCACAGTAAAAGCGCCCGAAAATACAGGTGCAGATATGGTTAAATTGGACTTGAAACGAGACAAACCCAATTCCGTATTACCAGATTCGGACGGTGCCAATGTCAACATTAAAATTCCAGAAGGAGTAGAAACACTGCCGGCAATCGCAACATTAGAATTTCTACAATACACCACATTACTGGCATCGCCCCTATCAAATGTAGACATAGACGTCACTGACAATTGTCGAATGCTACATAAAGCGTTAAAAAGCGTAAACTGGCAAGAAATCGAGGCGCTATGTGTATTGGAAGTCCTACAAGATCAAAATTTTAAAGCAATAATGGAAACAGACGATCCCGAAAATCTAGGGATGATCATGCTGTTTAATAATCTCTTTGTGCGGAGAATGGCCATCAGAAAAATTGAAATATTGAGAACAATTCGAAAATCAAAATGGACAGGTGTCGAACCCGAATTTTACAAAGAGTTGGATGAGCCACTAATTATTGCTGAAAAAGTACAAAACGATATGCCACAATTACGAGGCCTGAAAAGACTGTTGTCCGAAAAAACCGAAAAGGAAGAAATTCTAGTAACCTTGGCAAAATTGACCAAAAATGATCGACACTTCCTTGAAGGTAATTAAATTAATATTATAATTAAGAACAGTCAAAATTAATACGGCAATAATTTAATCAAAAATAGCCGATCTGAAGATCAGGTGAAAATAAAAAACTTTTTATTCTAAAAAATAATAATAGAAAATGGCACGGAACATGGGTTATAAAGCACACAAAAAATCACAAAAACGGTGATAAAAAGTTAAAAGGAAATTAAAAACCAACCCGAAAAAAGTAGTAACTCAAAAATTTAGAATTTCCGCCGGTAAAGCTATGGCTGGGTTTGGACGAATATCACGTCGAATCAGAACAAAAAATCATTCGGAAAATGCTGAACGAAAAAGTATATGACATTTGTCTAAACTTTCTGAAGGATCCGATCAACACAGTGCTTGAATTCAATTTCCTGACAGCCTCGAAAGATATAATGGTAGAAATACAGAAGGTCATCCAAAAAATTGATAAAGGACAGAATAAAGAAGAGTTGGAAAATAAGGTAAAAGAAATTGAAGAAAAACAATTACGTAGAATGGTTTACTCTACGATTCAAGAACTGACGGAGGCAAAATTGACAGAAAATAAAAAAGTGCTGACAGGTGATGAGAAAGCAAGAGATATTGGTCGAAAATTCAGACAAATGTCAATTTCAGATCATACCACCAACACTAAACACTTGTCAAAATGGGAAAAAGATGAATTGACCAAGATGGTCAAGGCATATAAGTCCCCAGCACAGACAGTTAAAATGGAAATTGAATCAGCAGCAAAGTTGGCACAAAAATCGATACTCTCAGACACAGCATCGTTTTGGGAAAAATGCGAAAAGGATAAGTGGAGAAAATTTCGAAACTGGTCCAAATATGTCAAAAATAAAAGGTCAATGAAAATCGTTAACTTGTTGGCCGACAGTTCTGCGAACGGGGTCATAATTTTGGCTGAAATGGAAAAAGTACTGGTCTCACAAGTTGGGAAAAACTCGGGAAACTTGTATGATTCGAAATCCACAACGGCCATGAAACTAGTCGGAAAAACACTTCGATGCCAACATAAGTTCGACTACCCGTACCATAACCATAAATGCACAAAATTGGTCATTGAACATGCTGACAGATGTCCAATTCACCACGATTATAAATATCGAAAAAATCAGTCAAATATGGCAAGAATGGTTATGATATGGGAAAACAAACTGTATCGCTTCAAAAAACCGGAATACAAGGCCAAGAAAGGAAATGAACAAATAATACTCACCCCAAGACAAGGGGCAGCAGAGGCCAAAAACTTGCAACAGCAAGAAGTTCAAATGATTAAAAAAGGAATGGACTTTCTGTACCAAAACTGGGATGAGTATAAACCGAGTGTGATCAACATCGAAAAAGTTGAAAAGTTTGAAAAATTGGTGACAAATAAGAAAGTAGTAGACATTAAACAGTGCGCATATCAAAAGTTCATGATAATCAAAACAAGAGTGATGGAAAGAACTTACAGAGAAGTAAATCAAGACACACTTCCAGATCGTGACGTGTTAAACGACATGTTGGACAGTATAGTTTTTGCCACCAAACTACAAGGCTTTGGTCCACCCGAATTTGCGTCAAGATTCTGGGGTACCGACATTCGAATTCCACAAACACAAATTGACATGACGCAATTTTACGACTATAATAACAAAATTCGTTGGTTTGTGGGCGGTACTGACTTACCGGACGAACAAAAAGACAACTTTCCACCTACCCTGGGACCAGCGTCAAGAAATATTTTGCCTTTCGTGAGAGACACCTATGGTAAAAATGAATTCCAACAAGTAGTGTTAATAAATCTGGAAATGCGTCATGATCGACACACGGAATTGTTCAAAAAAGACCGGACTCAGCCATTGCACGACCAACGGTCGATCAATTTGCAAGACAAATGTCAAGAGGTCCTCACGGTCATAGAATTTGTGGATGAAAAAGAGACTGAAATAAATCTCGAAAAATTCCTACAAAAACCTAAAATGGCAAACTTCATTCGTGAAATACGCGCCGAAAACCAAGCCAATTTGACAAATGTCCAAGTTTTCGATGCGATGTTGCAACTAATGTGTCTACGAATGTCGCGAACGGACACGAGTCTTAATTTGAATAGAGCAATGCTAGGTGACCTTGACAAAGATATTGACACCACAACGGAAGAAGTGTTTTATCGAAAGGAATACGTGTTATTCGCCAAATTAACACAAGTCCTACAAGAGTTGAAGGTTCTGCCAATATGGTTAATCAGTTCGGAAACAACCGTGGGTACGATGCTTCGAGCAAATAACCTTATGGATCTTGAAGTTCCCGAAATATTCAAAAACTGGACATTAAAAAATCTGCTACACCAAAAAACTTCGGCTAGCTACAATGCGGTTGAAAAAGACCGAAATAAACCGAAAGTTAAACTGGGCGAATATTTCGAAAAACCCTGGATCTTATTAAATCCGGTGTTGGATCCATATCCAAATGAAAAAATCAACGAGGCCGACCCTAGTGCAGCAAAAAATGAATTAGAAGATGCTAAAGAAAATAGGGAAATGAACAAAAACAGATTCATAACAGTGACAATTGTCAAACGCAATATTTCGGAAGATGAAAAATCAAGACATAAACACTACTGGGAAGGCCTCATGTTTTCAACAGCGATCTTTGATAGCTACTTGATCGACAAATGGGCCAAAATAGGTAATCCAGCACCGGTAAGACTCAAGGCCGAACACACAAACAATTTGGATTACACCATTCTGAGGCAAGACAGGACTCACTATGAAAGAAAAAGTATCGTCTATTTTTATGGCCATGTGGCAAACTACCACGTCAACAGACGAAAGTTGGCATCCCATTTATTGTCACAAGCAGATGGGGAAAATAGATGGGGCCAAGTAGTCACAACACAAACCTGCCTAGTAAAAACGATGGGCGAACAAAATAATAACAAGGTATGGCTCGACGAAGTTTCTACTTGGCAGAGACATAATCACTCGATTTTGACTGAAGTGAAAGGGATGAGGGTGATTGAAGTTAAAGCGAGAAGCCACATGGCAAAGAAAATAGCCTGTCTAGTATCAGGTGTAAATAATGATCGCGAATGTCAGACCTTTCACCCATCAATTATGGAAGCCTTTGGGCTTGAACAAATTACAGGAGATACCACCTCAAATCAAGTGAGTAATAAATCATAAGTTGAGACACCAAATTCTATAAAATCAAGTAATTAAATTTAATGAGCAAAAAACTTGGACATATGTCAGATTAAAAAAGTAGATGTGACTTAAAAAACCATAAACATTTAGTGAAAAGAAATTTACCAAATTTAAAAAGTACTAAATTAACTGACCAAAAATATGCGCAATGATAAATGCCAGGACCATAATGGCCGCCATGGAGGTTTATTAGGCGAAAAACACCTTGGGGCTAACAAAACGTTAGTTTAAGGGTTAAAATATTTTTAAAAACTAAAAGTGTATGGTCATAAACCAACACATGCAAACCTAAAAGACAATTAAAAAACCTCACAGAAAAGATTAGTTAATTTAAAAATAACAAATAAATCAGAACAAAAAGTTAATGGTATAAGAACAGGACATGTGTCAAACTAAATACTAAAAATCGCTCTATATTTAGATTTATGTGAATGAGGTCAAAAACGACACACCGAAAACGTACGTGACCAGAGGAGGTTACACAGCAGAAAAAATCGACCTTAAAAACTTGGTGGACGCATATCACGAAAGGGCCAAAGAGTCGATTATGAAAAGGGACCAAAGAAGATTTCACAATCTTGAAATGCGTCCTCCCCAACACCTTAAAAAAGACGCGACCCAAAGCCTACAAAGTAGTTTCATTCCGCTGACGGATAGAGCGGCGGTACGACTTCCGATCGAAGAAACGAAAAAGAAAGGCGGAAACATCTTGGCAGCAAATCGCGAAAATAGCCACTTGGCAAAAAATAAAGCTGCCCAAACATTTGCCGAAAAGGCGCTGAGAACAAAATATGAACTTGAAATAATTAATACCTTAATTATGAATAGGAAAGGGAAATTAGCAGATAGAATGGGGGAGTTCAAAGCACCGTTGTTTTTGACAAAAGAGTTCATTACAAAAATAGAACAGGTGGAAACCTTTGACGATTTTTTATCGACATGGGTAACTTTTGACGGTGGTTACCAAAGTGTGCTCACATCAGAACAAATTCGACAATTGTCAAGCCTGGTTAAATTATCAAATGTCAAAAAACTCTTACAATTCGCCGAAAAATTTTGGGAATAAAATTGTAGAGCAAGAAAGATAACAATAAACAAAATGCTCAAAATGACAAATGTCAAATTTGTAAAACATTAAAAAGAAATTAGAATCACTTAAGAGATAATTTAATTTTACGTACAAATTCAGACCAAAACAAAATATTTACAAAAATCAAAAACTATTCAATCCCAAAAACGAAAAATAACCTAAATTTAGATACAATAGACCAATAGACAATAAAATAGGGAAAAAATACGTAAAACTAAATTATAATTAAAATTGGATACATTGAAAACACTTTAACGGAAAATGCATTTAATACTGCCTGGTAGATAAAATGAACCTTGAAATTCTCTCTTGGCGATATCTAGGATTGAAAGAAGCGAATTAGAGTTTAAAGCTCAAATCAAATTGTTAATTGAAAAATCTGACCTAAGATATCCAAGAGAGAACAACATATGAATAAATTATACTGTTATTCGAGTTAACCTGAAAATTGTAGAAAAAATAACACACTCAAATAAAAACAGAAATTACTAATGAATAAAAATACTGTTTCGTTAAATCAAAAACTTTTAGGAAACAAAAGTGTAAAAGTAAAACAAACGAACATTAACAAGAATGAAAATTGTATTAGTGGGTTAAAAGTACAGGGCCAAAATGTGTTGAAAAACTAGAAATAATACAAATTAGGGGACATAGTAAATATACAAAGAGGTGAAACATGATTAATGAAACAGTTACAGTGTGATCACTTGAGAATTAAGCAGGTAGCAAGTCAGTCCGAGCATGTAGTACCAAGGCAAGTTATCCATAAGAAAAGTATTTCAGTTAAAGATACAGATGATTTTTTGGCCCTAAGGCCAGACCCTCGAATCTTTTTTGAAAATCCAATTCGACATTGTAAGTATTGTAAGAAGGGAAATCCTGAAAACCTTCTTGAGAAGAAATATCAGAAAAAGGAATTATTGAAGGGGCCAGTTTTTTGACACATGTCGATAGTCCTCTTCTCAAATCACAGGTTGTTCCCCATCTTACATGTCGAGCGTCGCCTACACACTTAACAAGTAAATTACGACTGGATCTCTCGTTCAGGGCAAGTAAGTGCAATTTGTAACGTCGTTCTCCAAAAAGTTGTCGATTAACAGCACGCTTATCCTTTTCTTCAGAATCGGACAAAAAATAAGTCCTGACATGTGTCGTACTAAAAGACACCTTGCGATTTTTAGCGTCACCACGGTCTAAAAAAGGCATGCAAAATATTTTGCAACAATGCCGGAAATGTGGCCAATTTTTCTTCTTACAAGCAGGCTCATGTCTCAAAAACATGGGATCCCAATAACCATAAAAGTTGCTACCAACACTTAAGGGTACGTAAGAAGAGTTATCAGAATTAGACATACTGACCACGAGTTAAAAAAGACCGAGTAGACAAAAATCGCCTGAAAAAATTAAACTAAAAGAGAAAACTTAAAAACTAGTTAATTATCAAGTGAAGTAAAATAAGCAGAGCCCAGGTTATATAGTAAACGATTTCGAAAAATAGAGGGAGCCCTTCAAATTAGAGACACCTGGTATTAACTCAAACACGTGGGTAATTAAAAAATTTTTTAAGCAATAATTAATTAGACACCTGTCTACACGTGCACCAATTAGCAAGTGCGCAAATTACAGGTGGATCAAGTAACACGTGCACCAATTAACAAGTGCACCAGAAAACACGTGCCAAATCAAGTAGCAATCAACCTGCACAGACACGTGTCAACTAATTAAGAGAAGGCAGTAAAGAGCCAAAAAGATAATATTTAAATAAAAATTTTTTAATAAACCAGTCACAACTGTCCAGTAACAAAAACAGGTATAGTAATGTACAAAAAAGTTTATTTTTCCGAAGGTGAAATCTCCATGTCCAGCGGATCGGATAGTGAATACGATTATTCACCGGTACAATGGTACAATGAACCTGTTATGTACAGAGAAACAGTGGCGACAGGGTCAGTACAGTGGGCTAATGTTAGTGAATTCACTAACATATCCTCAAACATTTCGGACCTAGATACGGAATTAGAAGAAACAGAAGCAATGGCAAATGACAACTATGAGGCGGACGACGAAAACACAATGTCCGACGTTTCTGAAATTGCTTCAAACTACGCCCAGTCAGACTGGACAGAAATCTCATACTGGTCAAGTGACACCGACAGTATGCCAGATTTGGACCCAAACTGGCATCATGAAGTAGATATGAGAGAAATTCCAGAAGACGGTCAAACTCGTCATTTTTTCGTGCCCTCTGCACCAGCAGCAGGAACAGGTCCAATCTACAATTCTAACGAAAATATGATTTGGAGATATTTTAACGCCTCGAGGATTGGGACTAACGAAATCCAAACTGACTCAAGCTCCTCAGATGAATTCAGCCACTCAGGGTCAAGTTCAGGGTCAAGTTCAAAAACAGAATCAGGCTCAAACAGCGAACCGAACTCAACTGAAGAAGATAAATCGTCATCAGGATCAGACACTAATTCCAATAAAAGTGGCTGATCAGAAGCTCAAGGAAAAAACTGGACACTTGTCAATAATTATTGACATCTGTAATTATCCAGAATTACTAAAAAATGTTAAAACTAACTGCCTTCATTTGTAAAAAATATATCATAAATTCTGTTAAACCGCAAAATAAAAAATTGTATAAGTTGCACAGTAATGAATACAGAAAAAATTATCTTCCAAACCAATGGAAATAATTGATAAAAATTCATCAAGAAATTGTAAAATTAAGTCTAATTACAAAAAACCTTTAAAATCAAGGGAAATATATACACAAAATATTAGGAAAAAGAATTAAAACGGCCTAGGGACAGTAATGTATCGCATTACATAAATGGACCAATGAAAAAGCTTTGCCACGTGGCATTCCGAAATTCTAACGAATAAATGACAGTTGATCGCCCGAAATTCACAAATCTCTAGAACTTATTCGGAATTCTATAAAAGCGAACCGAACATCCAAAATAAATTAGTTCTACTCGACAACTGTCAAGGTAAACACCAAAAATTGGAATTGAGGTGGTTAAAGCTAAAATCATAGATAAGGTCATTTTGTCATAAAAAACTAGTAAAAATACTGAAAATAAGAACAATACACAATTAACACCGAAAATAACAAAAACACAATAATAAAATTAAAAATCATGGTTAATTTTTAGATAGAACTCGCAATGACTCGTCCAACGAAACGAACAGTCTCACAATCTCAGGTTAGCAACTTGGTTTTAAGCTCGACGACATATTAAGTCGCCGAGCCTGAGTACCGAGAAAACGAAAAAATTTATTACCCAGGGAAGGGGTAATGAATTTTGTAACGTTTACTTGGGATTCTTCGATACTGGGGGGACAATTGTTAAACTCCATCTAAAAATTAACCAAAATAATCGTATCTTTTTATTCTAAGGACAATACCGAAGAAAAAGAAACAGTAACGGCTCAAAAAATAAAGAAAATGGCGGAAAAAGAGGACGTACTTTTTGAAGAGGTAAGTTAGAAAATTAGTCAAAAAGAAACACATGACACTTGTCAGAATTACATAACTAATAAGCATGCAAATTAAGCCTATCAGAAAAAGACACACACAAAATATGGGAAAAACCATAAAAAGTGTGATCAAAAACATATTTGGGGAAAAATGCCGCAATGATGATAACGTCTTAAACTTTTCTCCTACAATACTATAGTAGTTTTCTAACTGATGGATAATTGCATAGCGTATACTGGGAAAAACACCCTAATTTTCAAAATAAATTAGATTAGGGGTTAAAATGTTTTTTAGTTAAAATCACCCGAGGGTGATCACAAGCAAAAAATGGTTGCAAAATACAAAATCGAAAAATAAAATATATTCATAGTGTATTGAAGAACCAAGTTCCCCGGAGTCACCAAGCTACTCGGACAATTCGGAATTGCCAGATGGCGAAAATAGTAATGATTTACTGGTTAAGGGTTTTTTGGAGGACTTCTCAGTCCTACATAAGAGCAAGGCTAAAAAT
Organism: Oikopleura albicans; assembly: GCA_004367875.1. NCBI lineage: Eukaryota > Metazoa > Chordata > Appendicularia > Copelata > Oikopleuridae > Oikopleura > Oikopleura albicans. The sequence goes on from SCLG01000040.1 coordinate 685,019, forward strand.
TGGGCACATTTTCATCGAAATTTGCTCAACTTGATCGGTCACTTAATCATGATTGCGGTGCGCACATTCCATAAAAACAACGGAAACACGGTAGAACTAGAAAATATGACTAGCGGGGTAGACTGGACGGCCAGTCAAGTTCACACCGTTGCGACCGCAATTCTGGATATTTCGGATCAGGGGCATTTAAACCGACGTGTTGACAAAATCTTAGAAACAAATTTGGAAACAAAAATTAACGAGATTTTTAAAGCAAAAGCTGGCTTGGATTTCACAAAATTAAAACCCTACTTTAGCGATCAAATTAATAAAAGCCTAACAAATTACAAAAACATAAATGGTCAACAAGTCAGCGAAGCCACCAAAAACTATGTGATTAAGGTTATTAACGAAACAAAACAAGAGACCCCCACAGAAAACACTAAAGGATATCCATGGGCAAAACTTATAGTAACCCCAAATATGCAAGAGCCGGAAAACCATAACGCTTATAAAGAGTCATTTATTAATGCGGCAGGCCCTATGACCACAATGATACTAAGAACGGTTTTAATGGTTTTTGTAAAACCTAATACGGTGGAAGAGTCCACGGAGCAAATCAAAACATTAAAACCTTTCGCAGATATCGTTAGTAGTGAAGACCCTACTAAAAGAATAGAGTTAGAGGCCCTTTCTGTAATGATTTTTACCACATGGCAAAATATTGTTAACACGCTTTTAAACCCGGCAAAAATGACCCGCAGTTTTCTTATTTCACATGTAAAACAGTTGCTATATTTATTCACCGAGCTCTATGACCACCAAGACCCACCTAAAATCATGAAAAACCTACGAAAGCTTCTTCAATTGTGTGCAAGGCGTAACGCGATGAATAAAGATGTGGTTTCACATATACGCACACTTCTCCCGAAAAGTCTTCAAAATAGCGAATCATTCGCGAGTTTATGCACCGAAAACGAAAAAGCCGCACAGTTGTCAAACCCACATTACGAATGGTCTAATGCAGAAGCAACTAAAAGTCTTAACATGTACCACATCGACCTTGCTATTCATAATGACCCCTTTTTTCTACCCGACATATGTCAATCATTTCCACCGCGAAAACCCTACAATTCTAACCCAATAGAATCGCACAGACTCGATCGACGATCCGGTACGACTAATGCGTTGCCATTTCAGGCAAACTCTTACTATTAATGTCTTATAGGCCCTGAATCGGAAGAGTTTAACGAGGATTTCATGGACTGCCACTCAGATAATTACAGTACATCATCCGTTAGTAGCATCTCTTCATATAAGACTAACAATGACAGTTGTCAAGAACAAAATTTTAAAAATAACGAGGGAAGCTCAAAGAGCACTAAAGATTTGGCAAAAGATTTTTTACAATATGAAAAATGGATAGATGCTACTAACGAAGTTAAACAAGAAACAAAATTCACTATACCCGATACTGCGGAAGCCCAATGGGCCTTAATAAAAAAGGAAGTTTTGCCTAATAAAAAACTGAGCAGACTAAGTAACAAGAAATAATAATTAGAAAAAATCAATTAGAAAAACAATACAAGGGCATATAAAAAACTTTTTAAATAAATCCTTGAAACAAAATTTTAATTCCTGTCACTTAGAATGCTCTCATCATTAACACATGTCAAATAGAACTGTCCAATGAGGCCCCATTAGAAAATACAATGAAAATAATTAATTAAAAATCTTTATTTGTTTTATTAAAAAAGTGCCCAACACGTGTTAAAAAATGCTATCAAATTATCATTTAAAAATTACCTGCTAACTGCACCTGCCAATTATTTTAACAATAAAACACAAACAAACTCACAAACATATTAATTCAGTCTTAAGAAATTATGCCATTGTACGAAGTTGACCGTTATTTGCACCCCCGAGGGGTTTTCGAAGATGGGGAACACCCTATTTTTGACAATTCCTTTTTAATGGACAAGAACATAAAATCCCAGTGGATGTTTGATATGGAAGGACGTTTTACGTCCCTCTTTCATGAAATACCAAAAACCCTGGGTACAGTTGCAGGAAAAGTGGACCATAACGGAATGATTCCAATTTCCGTTGTGGAAAACGCCCTTTCCGACACCTTGTCTAAAATGGAGTTGAAGGCTGTTCATGCACATACAATGTACGTGCAGAAAAGTCTTAATACTCGATTACAGGACCTGGAAAATAAAACCAGGGTTCAAACTAGGCGTATAAACCATCTCGGAAGCCGGGGGCATATGCGATATAGACCAACACGGCAACGCTCGAACGGCTTTAATCAAAGACCATTCAATCCTCGCATGGCACCTTTCATGAGGCCATACAACCCACAAGGGCGTCGAAACCAAGAATGGTAAAAAATTAAAACTCTAAAACCAAAATCAAAAGAAATAAGGCCCCCAAAAATTAAAATTAAAATAAAATTAATAGCAATGACATTCGCCGCAATCGAGATGTACAAATGCGTCGGGTACAAAACGAGGCGGACAACCTTATAACCTTAATCAGAGGTGAGTTACGACATTTATAAGCGACCCTAGAAAATACAATAAAGCCCCAAAACAACAGCAGGAAATAATGTCAGACAGATAAAATGGAATTATAATAAAAAACGACAAATAGAATGGCTAAAATTATAAATTAAGGCACCAATTCCCCAAACAACGGACCGACAAGTGTCAATGTCCCGACAAATGTCAACAGCACCCCGGAAAGAGGAGAGGCACCTCAGAGACCATCAGTTGGGGAAATTGAAGCCATCAATGAGCAAGTAAACGTAAGTAAAACAAGATAAAAACTAAGAATCAGATTGTAATAAATAGAGTAGTAATTTTAATAAAATATTACAAATCAAAGTTAAAATAAAACAAGATTTCGAAAAAAGACACAAAGATAAATTCTAAGCAAATGAGAATAAATTGTGCTTCAAATCAGAAAACAAAAATACCTTAACAAACCTTAAAAACAAATTCATTGTTCAGGCTGCCGAGGTGGCGCAAGGAGCAGATGGGGACAATCAAAATCGGGAATCACCAATTGGGACGCGAGCGAAAAAATTCAAAAATTACATGGACAAACTATAAAAAATATCTTAACCAAAAATAAAATTAGAAAACTGCTAAAGAATTAGGGAAATTTAAATAATAGGACAAAAAACTTTTCGTAAAACTGTACTAAAATCAGACTGAAAACAAAAATTAATCCCGTCACATGATAACATATGTCGAACAAATATTAAAAAACTAGTGTTTCAAAAACAGTAATTAAAACAACCAAAATTAATTTAGCATGAGTTCGAACGCAGCTAATACGCGCGGAAATTTGCCACATGGCCATGAACTTAATGAGGACCAATTTTGGGATCTGTTTGACGAGGAACTCGAACGGACTCATGGCCGGGATGCCTGGGAGCGGTTAGATTTGGACACAATAGTTTCCCTACAAAATCAATTCATTATGGATCATAAACCGAGATTCATAATGGATGAACAGTTTTTTGCGGATATGGCAACATTCCCAAGGTAAAAAAGCGTTAAAAGTTTGATGTTATTAAAATCATTAAAATACAATGCCCTTAAAAATTACAAATATGATGTACAAAAGCGCAATAAAATTTTAAGACATCATTATTAAAATTAGAAAAATTATAGCTTAAAATGAGTAAAAATAAATATAAATTAGGGAAGATCATTGGGATCAAGATGTACAAATCCCTGAACACCGACTCAACCTCGACTTGGTCGAAGGAGAGTACGAAATGCCGGAAGTGCATCTAGTTGGTCTGGAAACGGCTCAAAACGCCCTAACTGATTGGTGTGCCTTTCTAGAAATAGAAGGGCACCAGGTCTTGACAATTAAAATGGCCTTAAAATCAATTATTGCCATTATTAATAATCAAGGACCGAACCTACATACCCAACAGTTAGAGCCTTTCGTTCGAATTGTTGCGGAAAACTGGCCAATTAAATTTCCGACATGTGTCAAAAATAACCCCTGGGGTAAAAAAGAAGGAGGGTTCGCAGTTTTCCAAATCTATGGACCCATACTTACCGTTTGTGAACTCGAGGCAACCAAGACAGAATTTTTAATAATTAAAACTGTTTTTTTTTATCAGAAATATAAAAATATAGCGAAAAACATAATTGGCAGTATAAGTACACATTCGAAACATCAGAATAATCTGGCAATGCAGGCACACAATCAAATATCAGTAATACTCAAAAATTAAATTAAAAATAATAATAATGTACCATGCAACAATAAATGTAGCAACCTAATCTGCCAGTAAAAATAGCTCGTTTAAAAATTCTAAATAAAGCTCCTTAAAAACTGGCTGAAGGCAAGATCGCGCAGGGTCCTTATAAACAACTTGGAATACCTGCATCAAGCGGTCATCGAACTCTGCAAAGAGACCGGACTCGGATTTGGAAATTTGGCAAGGGAGACAGCCCAAGCTGTGCAGTCCCTTTGCAGCATCAACAACTTCGTTATTAACCCCCATCAACGACACTTGCCATATGTCAAGGACGAAACTTACGACCGATCGCTCAGTACATGGGCAGAACTTATGTACCAAACTCAGGCCGATGTGGGACTAATCCGAGGACGTAGAATTACCAAAAATAATTTTAAAAACAAATTTGACGACATTACGTGGCAAGCAATTTTGGACGAAAAAAGAAACCATAATTTGGCCGAATTTGGTAATTCCAGCGGTGACCTATTAATACCTAACATGGAGTCCACGACCAACCAACCTATGGAGACGGAATCGTCATCACTAATGAGTGCTAGCACTGACGATGACGACTCCGTCACATCCTATAATACAACGGCCACCACCGTCTCGAATAGTCTCGCATCGGACCTCACCAACTCCCAGGACTACGCTCTCCCACGAAGATCTTTTGAGTCTTCGTCGGAGAGCGCAGATTCGGAAATCTCATTCGGATAAAAAATTAAAATCTTAAATTAAATTCTACCATTAATAAATAGTCCAAAAATACACACAAAACCTCGACACATGGCAAATCGTTAAATACTGTATTACTGAAAAATTATTATTTAAAAAATTTCTTTTTCTTTTTACACATGTCACAAAGCAAATGCCTAAATAAAAAACCGACAATCAAACCAGAAAAGTCTAATAATTGTAATACCTGCAACAGAAAAAATCAAATTATTGTTTTGAAAGACCTTAAGGCCATAATAATAGAATGGCTCGTAATCGGAACAAAAAGAAAATTTTGAAGAAAAAGAATGAAAAATCTACAATCACGCATCATAGTAAACCCAAAAAGGTAAATTGGCAGGACGTAGATAAACTAGCAAGCGAATCATTTAAAAAAGGCGAGTATGCCACCAAAACGTTTGAACAGTCGCCATATGGCAAAGTACGACCAGTTTCGTACAAAGGAGAAATTAGGAAAAGTCCCCTAACACATTCAGAATGGCTTAACTATTCATACGAACTAGCTAACACCTTTGACCTTGTTTTTCAAGGTAAAATTATACCAAAGTGGCAAGACCTTAATTTTCGATGTGAGAAAGATTTTAAAGCTGGGATATGGTCAGCATTTAAACCACTATGGCTAATAACGATTAATCATCTTAAAAACGAAAAATCAAAATCTGAAGCATACAAAATGATACATGCAGGAATAGCAGTTACAGATAATCAAAAAGAGATAAGCATTAAAAAACCAGTAAAGTTCAGAAACATGCTGGTGGCCACTCAAAAATTTAAAAATATAAATAACACTAATTTAATACAAATGACAAAAACCGGAAATAATATACACCACACAAAACAGAATAAAAAAGATAGATTTGATAATAAGTCAAATGACGAAATAATAATAAATGACACTTGTCTAAAAGCATACACGCCTTACCCAGTATTAGTAGAGAAAATAGGAGGCGAATATTACCAAAAACCATTCTTTCAGAAAAATCAGACAAAAATACTAGAGAATATCGATTTTGTAAATGAACAGATCTCCAAATGGGTGAAAAATGGAGTTTTGGAATACTTAGGCACAAAACAAAACGTGAAATCACTAATGAGAGTTAGCCTAGTTCTAGCCTATAATGAGAGTTCTAAAAAATTTAGACTCTGTTACGATGGAGGGGTAGGAAAATCGATACAAAGAAATGTAGTGCCCTGTCACTTAGATACAGTCTCGGACTTGCTCAATATTATTCAAAAAGACCAATATATGAGCAAGTTCGACGACAAGCAGGGTTTTTTGCAAGCGTGTTTTGATGAAGCATCAAAAAATTTGACACATGTCACGTGGGGCAATCATGTATTCAGGTTTTTTGGGGCGGCATTCGGCATGAGCCGAGTGCCGGCCGACTTCCAACTACTAAATAGTTGCGCGGTAAATATGTTAAGAAGTTACGGAATTCCATGTACATTGTACTTGGACGATAGGTTAGTAGTTGAAACAGATGTCAAACCCGGCTCTATTAAAATTAAAGAAATAGAAGAAGAAAAAATAGCCCCAAAAAATGCCTTTTTGACAATCATGCTACTAATAATGGTAGGCGGTTTTCTGTCATTAGACAAGTGTCAATTCATTTGTACACGGAGAATAACCTTCCTAGGCTTTATAATAGACACAGAAAAAGAAACAGTAGAAATTCCAAAAGAAAAATGGGACAGACTACAAGAAAATATAAATGATGTGTTAAAATCAGATAAAGTAGAATTTAAAAAATTAGAAAAAATGAGAGGCTACATGTGCTCCTTTATAATTGTAGCACAAAATATGCAACTTTTTATAAGAAGAATTACCGAAAAGTTAACATATGCGGAGAAAAATAACCAAAAACACATTACAGTAGATGAGAGACTTAAGTCAGAACTAGCCATATGGCAAAGAAAAGAAATAGAGGTCATCAAAACCGTTAGGCCCTGGATTGATAGGGACCTTAAAACAATTAAGACCAAAAATATTCATACGGACGCCAGCGGGGCCGCCGGGGCATGGGTAGACGAAAATGGTGAAGAGGTCACATTTTACTGGACCCAACACTATGCTAACAAAAACATAGCTATCAAAGAAGCACACGCAATCTATCAATTCTTACTAAACAGAGGTCAATTTTTTAAAAATAAACGGATTCTCTTTTCCTGTGACAATATGGCGGTAACACAATGTTTTAAATTAGGAGCCAAAAATAATGAATTAAATGATGAAATCAGAAAGATCAACATTTTAGCAGTAAAATTGAACATTAAGGCCGAAATTGAGTGGGTCGATACAAAAAGCCAAAAAGCGGACAAGGCCAGTCGTACCATCGACCTTAACCAAGAAATCATGCATCAAAACATTTTCAATGAACTAGAAAAGTTATTAAAAATTAAATTTAACATCGACGTAATGGCTAACTGGTATAACAAAAAAGTACCAAAATACATTTCTCATAAAAAGGAGAACGAAGCCTATCATACAAACTTTTTTAGCTACCAAATTAAAAGCAAAGATATAATATACTGTTTCCCACCAAAAGGGGTAGCCGCAATTGCAGCGAATAAACTGTTTAGGTCAAAAAACAAATTCTGCATGATTTTTCATGTCTTTCATGAATTTCCGCTATTTGTGGGATTCAGACCAAAAGACACGATCCTCATAAACTTGAACAAAAAATTGGCACATGACAATATTACAGCACTACCAACTAAACATTTTAATCAAACATACAAAAGTTATTACAAAAATAATCATATCAACAATAATATTTTTGCAATAATCAGACCCGAGTAGATATAAAGTCAATTTAAAAATGGACAAATGTCAAATTTAAACAAATATATTAAGAAGATTATACTGTCAACGGTAATACACTATTTGGACACTTTTGGCAATTACATATATCCGGGGATGATCAAAATGTTAGTGGGACAAAGCCAAAACATAGTTAAATCGGACTGGACAATAACAAAAATAAAAAGAGACAATATTCTGAAAACATATTTTAATATCTAAAAAGTATTACACTTGCTATATAGCCTATAAAAACTCATAGAAAAATGGTCAGTTAAAAAATAGATAAATTTAGAAATCGGTAAGTAATTATGTCGACTCCTTACTTACGACAAATGGTGGTAGAAAACTACCAAAACATGGCAAGTGAAGAAAAAGAAGACCAGAAAAAACGGATCAATAACGGCTACTGCCAACCGGTGAGCATGGAATACGTCGAAAAAATGCTAGCGGATGGCAGTGGGGATAACCTTGAATTCCAAGTGATCAAGGACGATCTAACTCAAGCTTTAGAAGATTTAGCGCGGGAAACCGAAAAATACGCTAAACTTCTAAAACAAGAGGCCAAAATTAACGATGGTTTAGCGGATTTCAAGACATATGTCGAGAAATTAGAAGCAGGGGAACCTCTTACAGAGGCCCAAGCTAATATCGCTAGAAATATGTCGGAAGAAGCATATGAGGAGTGGCTTGAACAGACTCGTGAAAAACGTTTTAAAGTTCAAACTGCCAAGGAAAATTTTCGTAAATTGAAAGATAAGCTCAACGAGCGACTCCTCACATTGCAAAAAACCGGAAACCAACGTTTTTGGCGAGATACGAAAACGGACACCTGGTATATTCGCCACACAGCGGCTGATGCGGATTGCGGCCAATCCCTTAAACGGGACAGGACCGTTGTAGCCAGGGAATTCGTAAAACGCTTCACTACACCGGAGGGAATGACAAATGTCGATTTTTATCCCGCAATGGAGCTAATTAAAGAATATAGAGACACCTTCGACGTGACTCACCCCCAGTATTCGGCCCTGTCCAAGGCCATAAATAAATTGGAAACTAAGAAAAAATCGGTCTCCCGAAAAGCCTTTTGTCAATCTCTATACGAATGTTTTCAAACAGAAATCCAAATAGAGTTCACGGACTCTATCAAACTTATAGAGGATGACAAACAGCTCAAGGAAGACTTTACCTGGCCAGCCCTAGCCCAACGACGGGCAATTAAACAAAAAGAGGAGGGAAAAACTCCTTTTGATCTTAAAATTAAAAGGGCCACCGCAGCATTACAGATGCGAAATAAACTAAAAACTCTGAATAAACCTCAAGGCCGAGGTCAATTTCAGAAGCGGGGGTTCAATAATAGGGGGCGCTACAATAAGACTAAACGAGGTCGGGGCTGGTATAATAATAAGAATAACTATGCGAATCAAGGCCCTAACTTCAATACCCCACAACAACCTTATGGGCAACAACAACCTTATAACCAAACGGGCTTTCTAGGGGCAGCACAACGCGGATTCTCCCCCAGAGGTAGAGGTGGTTTCCGAGGAGCTAGAGGTGCCCAACGAGGTGGTAGAGGCGCGTTTAGAGGACGAGGTCGTTTTTAGAAACAAAAAATTACGCCAAAAACTGTTAAAAAACATAAAATGACACATGTCCAGATTAGAAAATCACCAAATTAGAAAAAGTCTAGATTAGAAAATGTTACAAAATGTTAGAAAAAATTAGGAAATACTCCATTAAAATACATTTAGAATGTCTAACAAGTTTAATATCAAAAGTGGTAAAGAAGGAATGTTTGACCATTTGAGAACAATGTTACTGACCATTGTGGTATCGAACTACGGCCATAATGATCTGGATTATTTGGAACCCATAAAACAAAAATTATTATCTTGCTTGAATAATGGAATAACCAAAAACGAAATATTAAAAGTAACCGACTCAAACAATCCAGAACAATTTTTTACATTGGTTAATACATTAAGTCTGGACACAGAAGAAATGCATTTATTAATGTCAAGCATTTAAAAGAACATTAGTAAAATTAACAAACATACCGAAAAATTTAAAATGACACTTGTCGAAAACAAATGGGAAAAAACACGTGGAAAACTAACTGTAAAAAACCTTTTAATAAAAATTACATAAAGCGAGACACATTAAGTTAAAAATCAATTAAATTTAGAATGAAAAGTCGAGCCAAAAAACAATCAAATCGGGCCGCTCAATTCCAAAGACGGAAGAAATCGTTAAACAAAATAAGCAAACATCTGCGTAAATATTTTAAAAATAGAAAGCTTTCCCATAACGACCCACTAAACTATGGCAAGTTCGCATTTGATTACCTAATGAACATCTTTAAAAAATCAGATAAGGGAAAATTTAGGACATATGTCATAAACAACCTTAAATACGAGCTTAAAATAGCAATCACAAAAACACTAGGTCACAAATGCGAACTCACCATAAGCCAAATAACCAAAGCTTGTAATGATGCCAGTGAAATCATACATAATAAAATAGGCACAACTATTAAACACGCCCCATGTTTCGAGCTCAATGTCATAGACGAAATAGCAAAATGGGCGGGTGATCAACAGGACTTAAGAATGCTACAAACAGGCATCATTCTAGCTTTCACCTTCTATAGTGGGGCCAGATGCGGGGAAATCCTTAAAATTAAAAATGAGGACATAAACATTTGTCAAAATAAATACGGTAAATTTCTGATCGCAAAAATTAGATGTAGCAAGAACAATAAGATGGGTTTAAGAGAGGAACAAATAACTATTAAAATTAGTAAAAGGAACAATTATATTTTAGACATGCTCCAAAAACTTAAATACCAAAGAATGACACTTGTCGAAAAAAGTGACAAAAAATACCTATTAGGGCAACAACTTGAAACATACCATATAAGGTACACAATGTTCAAATTATCTAAAATATTCAGTATCGAAAATGATATACAACCACATAGTGGTAGAAACTCAGCTCTACTGAGACTTTTTCTAGCAGACGTAGACGAAAATAACATTAAAATATTCATGAGGTGGTCAGAAACCACAGAAATGGTCAGAAGGTATCGAAATACGCTACTAGAAACGACCGCCAAAGGAGCGGCTTATATTTTGAATGAATTTGACGAAAAAGATGGAAAAATTTTCTAACCTTCAAACAAAAAAAAATTGACTGTTAAAAACTCGAGACATGTGTCAGAAATTAAACCTGAAATTATTAAAACACTAAATACGGAAATTGGAAAAAATAAGAAAGATTAACAAAATTCAGAAAATTGAGATAAAGTCGAACTAGCATGGCCACTGAAAAGATAACTGGGCAGCTCAAAATAGAATTAGGAACGCAACCAAGTAACAAAGGGAAAAAATCTAAACAGAAAAATAATAAATTGATAAAAATAAGACAGGACTTCAGAACAAATAAGTTGACCCTAGAGCCAACATTGAAACAGGTGTTAGAGGACCTTGAAGCATACATTAAAAAATATCCAACAAACCCGGAACCAATAATACTTAGGCATAAACTTCGACTCTTACACCAACTCCTACCAAATAACAGTCCACACAAAAAGGTTGTAAGGGGAACATTGACATATTTCACCAGGTGGCAAATTTTACGGATCTGGATTAGGGTTACTAAACTTTTTCAAATTATCTCAGAAGATAACGGGCTAGATAGCTGGGAGAAAGAGCCAGAAATAAAATTGAATCGCATAATAACGCCCAAAATAATTATTAAATATTGCGGCTCGCCCGGTAATATTATAACCCTCAACGAGACAGACGATAAATTAGCCACCCTAAGAACAACGGATAAAATCCCAAGCATTAAAAATGAGTAAAAATAATTAAAGCCAGTTTAAAAATGACAAATGTCAAAGTGACCAATAAGTTCGAAATATAAAAACCTTTAACCACTTAGAAATCACAATAGTATTCGGAGAAAATCACACGTATTCATGTAAAATCAAAAAATTTCAACAACAAAATTAAAATCAGACATGATATATCATGAATCTTCAAAAGTAATATCATCGAAATAAAACCAACTGTGACGAGTCACAAAGCTCACTCTAGATTTTGGAGCCGAATAAAATTGTCAAAATAAAATAGTTAGAGAAAAAAGCCTTAAACAATAATTCAAAAATCGCCCAACGAAGAATAAGTCTAGAAAAGGTAACTAAAAGCGACATATGTCAAAATTAAAAAAGCCTAGTAAAAAGTTATTTGGTAGGAGGTTAAAAAATTATTGTCAACCCTAATGGAACAAAAAATCGTTAACAAAATAGAATTTTTCCCTCAATTTAAGTACAACTGAATTTAGTAAAATCGAAATGCCGACACTTCCGGACTTTCCAGTGCAGGACGCCTCCAATCTGAAAACTGCCATTAACTCCCCTTTAATGTACCTGGTATTGGAAAATGTACCATCAGTATATAAAAGGGAGCGTAATGGTACTGAAATTTTCCGCAAGGCACTAAACGGCCTCTACGGAAATATGCAGTATCAATTTGGCAAACTCAGACTGGCCCAGCGAAACGCACAAACTGACGACATCAAAAGGCAATTTTACGCCTTTCGAGAACTCGAGTTCGTGAAACAAATGTTTCAAAATAGCCCGGAGATTCAGGCATTGGCCGCCAAAGATCGCCACATGGCTAGAAGAATGAATGAGGCCATTGAAGAATACGATACACTTAAAAATCGTCTAGCGGGCATTGGTAAGTACCGTAACAATTATTAATGAATTAAAAATAAGATTAATTATAAAATATAGACAAATGTCCATTAATAATTAAAAAAGGTTCAATATTGAAAAATATTAGGACTAATTTTAAAACTCTTTAAAATACAAATAAGGGCTACTAGTTTAATGCTAGATTAGCCGGGAAAAAACTCTTCACACCCCATACAGTTAAACAGGGCTATACCGCGATATGATTAGGAAATCACCAGAATTACTGGGAAACTAAGGGCTAAGCGGAACATACACACTCTAAAGGTCTAAAAAACCTAAATGATAAAAACATTGAGTAATAAATAATTATGGTCCTTATAGGTTATCAATACCATGGACGGGATGACAACCTGAATTATGTTGCATTCGAGAGGGCTTCAATTCGAGCTCAGAACCGTGAAAACGGCAATGAGCAACGAGTGGCTCAATTGCTACGTAACATGATTACACAATTCATCAATACCTGGCAATATGTTTTCATTGAATATTCGGTGGTGGAATCAATCCTGACGGGCCTGGGTCAGGAAAATAATGGTTACACGCTGACATTTGTCAAACGCCCTAGACTGTCAATGGTAGAGGATGCTGATACTTATTGCGTCTACACGACACATGTCCAAAGAGACGAAATATACAAGTATCAGTTCGTCAACAGCCTACAGGGACAGCAATACCACAATGAGAACATAATTGACGGGCTACAAATTGAAGAATTCTTCGGGGAGCCAAGCTTCGGAGTCATCCTACGATACGACCGACCTCGACTTCGAATTCGGCGATTCCCCAATATGGATGTTAAAGTAGGAGACCTCGACGAACTCAGCTCCCGAATGGCCAGCGAAATTATTTGAACAAAAACCCCCTGTCTCAAAACAAATTTCTCTGAAAAATAACCCATAACACATGTCAACACAATATAGAATTAAAAGGGAAAATTTGTATCCAAAAAGCTGACTCCTTATTTAACGGAAAACAAGATGAAATTTAAAAAATTGATAAAAAATGTAAAAATAAAATAAAACACACTAAAATAAGACAACAAAACACAGGCTGATGATTGGGCTAATATTCGGACTATTGGGTTACACACCCAATAATAAATCATCAACCCACGTTTTGTACCATATATCTTAAACGTTGTTAATATTACTAAACTAAACACAAGGGCTACTATCTCCAACTATTAGATGGAAGTGTGTACTTTATATTATGAAAGTCGAGAATTAAGCGAACAGCGAAATACTCGAAATTCAGAATGGAAAGTACGTAACTTTCTAGAAATAGTGAATAAATATTTATAATTCCGAACTCGCAGAGATCAATCGTGAAAATTAACTCAAGCTGCGAAGTCGAAATTATAAATATTCTTTAAAAAGCAATTAAAATTATTTCTTTGAAAATAAATTTTTGACAAATGTCAAATTGCTTACCCACCCTAAAAAATTAATGAAAAAACTACAAAATTAGAAACTCAGACACAATTAATTTTTTCTTCCCATCCCTAATTACTAAAGTATATAATATAAAGTACACACACTTCGTGCTACTATCTCCAACTATTAGATGGAAGTGTGTACTTTATATTATGAATCCAAAATAGAGGCCAATCGATCTTTTTTATACCGTTTGAATATCGATTTGGGGCCAATTTTCTCCAATTTTTTATGCTAATGAATGTTGTGCTAATCACTCGCGCAATAGACTCAAACCGGGATATGTAAATGTCTTAAAAGGATAAATACATTGGATCATGCTAATAAGGTAGACCCTTATGTCATATTCATTAAGCATTCAACTTAATCTTTTTGTATTTTGTATATTCTGGACTCTGTATCTTTTTTTTTTGTATTTCACATTTTTGTATAAAGTTAAATCTGTAAAGTAAGAGTCGCCATAATATACAAATGTATAGTCTTTAAAAAAGTAAAATAACCCTTCACCGCACAGTAGGGACCAATNTATTTTCTTTTTATCATAACTTTCGATCAAAATTCGGAACAGTGTCTTTTTTTGTATATCGATTTCAGTTTGATTTTTTTTCCAAAGTTTCAACACAGAATTTCCATTCTAGCTTAATTGATTCGGAAGTTATGGACAAAAAAAATCTCACAACCTACGCAAATGTGGCCGAAAAAATGAGCATCCCTATCCAGATCCCATCAATTTCACAGAGTATCCCAATCCTTTTTTCCCAAATACCAGGTCGATATTACCAAAATTGCGCTAAAAATGAAACATAATTTATGTACAAAATGTAATACATAAGTTTTTTTCTGTTTGTGTTTTTCAACTATAAAAACCGACATAAAATAACAAAAAACGGACTAACGGTCAGTTTTTGTTCGGAAAACGGTTATTTTTGAAATTCAATTTTAGTTGAATATCGACCGTGAATACGATCGGGGTTATTCACCAGATCCGTTAAATTTTACTATTTATACTAATCCGTTTTTTAACACGAGGTAAAGAAGATTTTGTCACCAAAAATGTGTATTTTTAATTTTTGGTAAGTGTGATGAAAAAGGCTAGCAGTCCTGACCTTTTTAATATACAATTAATATTTCCCAAAAAATGCACAATGCATAACAATGTTCAAAATCACGACCATTGGAAATGTGCGTTAGTCGATCAACGGCTTTGGTCTATAAACGGCTTTGGTCGACTAACGCGGGATATACGCGGGGTACCGAAAAACTGCAACCAATAAATTGTTGGGAATCCTGCTGACTAACGACATCGCGTGACTACCACACATTTTTTAACGTTAAAACATAATTTTCCGTACAAGTTACGTCAATCTTTACTAGTCGATCTTTCACGTCACTTTTCTTGTCAAACATATGCAAACAGTCAACCTACGCAGAACAACAACGAGAAAAAAATCGACCAACGCAAGCAAAACTTTGCGGGGATTTTGAACACTGATGCATAGTTTTTCGGAATTATCTTTAAATGCACGCATGGTTCTAAATAAGAGGGTCAGAACTGTTTTTGGACGCTGTTAACAGCCATATTAACCATTTGACGACAGTTTTTCATTTCGGCTGCCTGTTAACAGCGCCTCTTGTGTATTCGAAAATTGATGAGGTTGAGTAAAGTTAATTGTGTTGTTAAGTTTTGAAGTATTCACGCAGCAATTGTGTCTGAAGTGGATGGCACAACATGGAAGCTCCTGACCGGAGACCCTGGATGTTCGTTGTTTAACGCGCCATGTAATAAAGAAACACCAATTCCAGATCCATTCCCGAGTGTTCGATTGTACAAGTAATCTAACAGTGTTTTTGGGGGGATCGACAAAACAAAACGAAAATCAATTACCAAGATATGGATTTTAGCTCACGCATCGCCGGGTTTACGGCTAAAAGCCGGGTTTTTAGGGTCGTTGTACTAGCCATAGTATGGATTCCATACCGTCTATCCATGGCAGTGCGGCTTTTCAAAGGAAACATTTTTGAGACAAAATTCGGAATTTGGTTTTTCAAGCAAAATTCGTAGTTTGGTTTTTCAGGGAAAATTCGAGAATTGGCTTTTCGAGGAAAACGTCTTTTGATGAAAACGTTTTGCAGGGAAAGCTCATATATAACCCTTTCCAAAGAGCTGCTATAAATTGGCCCCTTATGAACAGTGCATTATGCACTATTAGGGTTTTTCAGAGAAAATTTTTTTCGGGAAAAAAACTTTCTCGAAAAAAATGTCATTTAAGGGAAAAAGTTTTTCTTGAAAAAGGGTTTATAAGGAACAATGTTTGTCGGAGAAAAGGGAATTTTCTAGAAAAACCGTTTCCTCGAAAAGCCGCGCTGCCTCTATCCATATGTTTCGAAACAAACGCTTAAAACAGTAATTTAGTCTTGATTCCGATCCGTACGAAACTGAGAACATCTTTGAACAATTTCCGAGCATTGTAATGGATCTATTGGAAAGATTATCGATTTATGACGCGAATTCATACCCAACATACTACCCACCGCGTGATCCCGGTTTATATATTTTTAAACGAAAATAAAAACAAAAACCATACATTATATTTAAAGCGTTATTATTTAGCTGCTGATCCAGCTCTACACAATGGATACTGGGGACCATGGAAGACAAAGCCAAACCATTGGCCGCGCTTTGAAAACATCGACGATGCTGAAAATGAAGTTTAGTGCAACGTTAGCAATTAATTTTCTTCGCAAAGAAATCGTAAAGTATTTTACTGGACAAAAATACATTTTAAACTAACACTACAGTTCTTGTAACCTAAAATGAAACCTACTATTTCGTAATAAACGCAGCACAGTACATTGTAAACCATAATTTATAGGTGTATCTTCAGTTGGGCAAAATCTGGAACGTGGGCCACGTTGAATTTTTTCAAATTAAAGGACACGGGCAAGGATTTCTTTGGCTACGAATAATCTAAAAGTCACATGAAAAAATTTGCTCAAATTCCAGATTTTGTCTGATAACTCAGGGTACACCTGAGTTACCATACGGTATGGTCCATACCCTATTGTCAAAGTCGGTGGTAATTTTCAAATCTTTCAAATTGAACACATGTCAAAGTTGAAATTCATATAAGGTATTTAAAAATTAACGTCAGGAGAATCCCATATTGTTCTGCCATAGACGTTCTGAAGACTCTATTCAAAATCGGAAGGAAACTATCCCCTGGAAATTAGCCAAACTTTCGGTTGATCAAAAAAAAAATATTAAAAAATATTCATTAAGGCACTCAAAAGTGGCAACGAAGTTTTGCCTATATCGAGGCTTTATGGCTAATTTATCACGTGACCCGTTGAACTTGGCGTAAAACTGACTTCGGCCCCCATAATCTACTTTTTGATTCTGAGTAAAATGGCCAAAACAGTTTTTTTTCAATTTTCTGAGGTCGGCATCCCTTATTTTTTTCTCTCTTACATAATAGGACCCATTATGGTATAAAATCTGTAATAGCGCAAACTATGGTAGAATTACTAAATTAATTCGTTGTTACTACAATGAGTATAACAACCAGTAAACGTATTTATACGACAACCCTTAACAGTCAGGGGTTTTCTTATGATTCGGTACTATAGAACACGAATGGAACATAAATTTGCGCTTTTGGGACCTTTAAAAGGATAAAGGAAAAATATGACGCACTTAAATAATGAGAACGATAAATGAACCAACAATTATTCCTAATCCCTGGATTCGACAGCTTTGAATTGTTGATGCGCAAATCTTCTTTTATACTTTGGAGATATCATGATTAAAATACTTTGAATTTATCTTATTAATGAATTGTGCTCCGACACACAAAGTCCCCTAGAGCTATTGGTCCATCGGGAAACTATGAGAATTAAATAACGTAAAATAACAAATGGATTTTATGAAACTACGGTTCGTGTTGTTACAACACTATTGTACAAGCAAAAAACTAGTTGGGTATGACCACAAAATTGGTAATCTTTAAAAAATCATTAAAAACTTCTTTCTAATCGAATCATTTTTCAAATTTCATTTTTTTTTTGATTTTCAAGTCAAACACAAAATTAATATAAAAAGGAAAAAATCGAAAAAAAAAATTGAAGCGATAAAAAAATTTTCCTGAAAATTTATTTAATTAAAACTTAAATCCATTAAAAAATGCAGACCTTTAATTTGCGGTATTGAACCTGTAATTTGGAGCATGTCAGCGAAAGTTATGGCTGTTTCACGACAATCGTATTTATGATTTTTTTACGTATCAAACCTTTCTAATTCCGTCAAAATACATCTTTTACAAAACATGATTTTTCTGACGGCGACTTTCGATTGTCGGTTTGGACAGCCTATGCTCGCCACATATATTTTCAGAATTTTATTTTTCCAAAATTTTAATAAGTTTGCTAGAACTTTAGGTGTACGAAAAAGGTAGGGACCAACAAAGTCCGGCAACCGTTTTTAAATGCATCTTTAAGACCGTTCCATTGCATTCTGAATATCTATAGGGAGAGTCTATAGGAGTCTATAGCCTATAGACTATAGGGAGAAATTTTTTTTTTGTTTTTATTCGGATATCCCATTTTGGAGTTTTAGAACTGTACAAAAAAATCAATGCTCTTCGTGTGAAAAAGTGCCTAACTGCTCCCCATTACAAACAACAACAGCAAAAGACAGAAAAAGGTATAATATATTAATTATTTGAAATAGAAAGTAGGTTGACCTTATTCATTCGCCCTTCATGTTATTGAGATCAGAAGTAGATCGATTCGGCCGCTTGTGCATTCCGCGAGTCGAAGCACTCCGGATTGCAAAGAACAAAAAAAAGACTGCAATAGAAGACGACAACACTGATACTCTAGCGAATAAACCAAAAAATATAAAGCCAATCAACTAGATAACTTGTGATTTTTCTTCTACTTTGTCTTCTTTCTTTTGTGACTTTTTTTCAATATTACTTTTTGTTTAATCTGGTGCCGACAGAAGTACATGAAAAGGGAATTCGGATACAGCTATTTATGAAAAAAGTGGTGGCGAAAAGAGATTTTTTGTTGCATTTTGGAGAGAGAAAAACAAAACGATGACTGGACGATTGTGAATATTGATAATGATCCACAATGCTTTCAATGATAATGTTAATGGAAGTTGACAAGCTATGGATGACCGACCGGTTTTTTTTTTGCAAAAAATTATTAATAATATACGTCGATCACTTGCTTAAAGTACCAGTAAGCGCTTTTGAAAAAAAAAGATTCTGAATAAGTTAAGATTCCGGCGTTTTTTTGCTCGGTTATATTTTTCGAAAATTCTGATTCTGGAAAATCAAATCTTATATGAGTCTCGAGGAGCACTATGCGATGTGTAATTAGCGAAAGACTTCGATGAACTATTAGTTATTTAAAATAGCCCATATGATATGGCCCATATCTAAAAATACTATTTTTCATAATCAGAAAACCTTTTTTTATTGATAAACGCTTGTCAAAAATAAATCCAACCAAAAAACTTGGTTCCTTAAAAACTGCACATACCAAAAGGGCCTGGACTGTAACTCAAATAAAGTCGGATTTCGCTTAATGTAACACTATTTTATCTTTTATGGATTTGAATTACGCTTTACCTGCTTAATGTACCACTACACTATCTAACCAGTTATGTTGGTTATACTTTTAGCAAGTAGCTAGTTCACTCCCGTGGGATCCAAATATATACACTACGTGTAGTACACTCCCTCATCCAAATAGGTAGCAACATTTGGATAGTTGGGTTTTCAAAGCCTAAAATGGCCTTTTTGAAGTTGTATATACGTAGTAGTAGTTTGTATGTTACATACAATATGTATCGAGATATGCTTTGAAAAAAAAAGTTGTTACCTATTTGGGTAATTACGCCATTTGTTACCTATTTGGGTGCTACCTCTTGGGTGAGGGACTGTATTTACCGCAAAGTTATAGCCAATAACTTATAGCTTATAAGTTATAGGGCTTATNGCATGTCCCGGCAACGAATCCCGGCAACCCCTCATTTTTTTTTCATTTTCCAAGCAAAAGTGATGATTCAGACCCTTTTCGTAATTACGAGAAATATTGATGCTATGAATTTAATTCAAAAACCATCAAATTCTACAGGCCTGAAAACCTTTCTGACAAATTTTCAGCGAAATCTAGTACTTTGAAAAATCGGTTTGAACATAC
Source organism: Oikopleura albicans (assembly GCA_004367875.1). Classification (NCBI taxonomy): domain Eukaryota; kingdom Metazoa; phylum Chordata; class Appendicularia; order Copelata; family Oikopleuridae; genus Oikopleura; species Oikopleura albicans. Next base: position 705,205 of record SCLG01000040.1, read on the forward strand.
CACTTATAGGGCTTAGAGTCTAATCTTGTAAGTAGATGTCATCTATTTTACATCAAATAGTAAAAGTATTCTAGAATTACGAAGTCAATTTATTTTGTTTAGTCTAAGGCTTAGACTCTAAGCCTTAGACTAAACAAAATAAATTGACCTCGTAATTCTAGAATATTTTTAGCATTTGATCAATGTCGAGATTTTTTTCGTCATGATGCCGTCTAAAGCGCTAAAGAGCCGAAATTTTATGTATAGCTTCCTTACACTCCAAAGTAAAAACGTATCGCCAAGGTTTTTGAAATTCCCTGAAATATGGGTTTCACACGGTAAACTCCAATTTAACTAGTAATATTCTCGCTCGCGCTGTTAAGAAAAAAAAACACGTCATGAATAATGTATGTATTTTTAAAGAAAAAACAACGAAGCTTACTTAGAGAAATAATAACATATCAAAAACTAAAGAAAAACATAAAATCGTGAACTTTTACAAAAAAAATTTACATGTACTTTTTAGCAGAATTTCAGTGTAGAACATGGAACTAGGCTACAAATTTTCACGATAATAAATACATTTTCAATGTAAAAGGAACCTTCCAGAAATGCGCACAAACGTGTTTGAAACGTGAATGAATTAACATTATTTATATGTATATACCCAATTTTCTATATTTGAGAGTCGATTTAATTGGTACGCCCACATTTGCACGTGAGGCATATATAGTCGGCTCCATCGATTTTTCTGTGTTGGCATTCACACGAGGATACTTTTTCCGACAATCGAATTTCAACCTGAGCTTTTCGAGCACACTTATCTCATTATAATTTCCTTCAAAAGTTTGTTTTGAAATTTTGAAATCATCGATGAGAAAGAACACATCACATAATTAGAATGAAAAGAAAGGTTTATAGTCTATAAATTATAGACTTTCATAGTCGGAAATGAGGGGAAATTGGGACGTTACAATTTTTTCAACAATCGATTTTTTCAAACAATCGAAAATCGTAAATGACCACATATCGGCACTATACATGTAGACCAATTTTAATAGTACTCAACCATCATATGTTATATTAATTTTTGCGAAAATGTACGTTTTTTCATAAAACTAGGACAGTACTTGATTATTTTCCGGGAAAAAAATAATTCCATAGAATTTTAAACCTACTAATCATTTACGACTTATTTCAATCAAGACGATACTTGTAAAGTAAAATTCGTTATATCTGATCACGACCAGGGCTCGTGAAAGCTAGGCATTTTCATTGGGTTGGCTTGGCTTGGATGTTTGTTCGTTCGAAAAATATTGGCTTGGCTTGGCTTTTTGTCTGTTCGAAAAAAATCTGTTTTAAGCCAATCCAAGCCATGTGCCAAAAGCCAACCGTGCCGAGCCCTGATCACGACAATTAAATTGTACCTGTCATATGTAATTTTTAGATCCCTTTGTTTTCAAGAAGACATGCATTAAACTTGTTCATTAACAACAAAAAACATACAATGATCAGACAAAGGTCTGACAAGGTCAGACAAGCTTAGATAAATAATCAGCCCTAACATAGTTGACAAAAGTCAACTATATTGTCGAAAATATATTATTGAAGTCCGTCAATATGCACCACCGTCTTCTTATATTAACACGTAATATATGCAGTCTATGATGCTAGTCTAGGCCGTTTTATGACAAAAATAAAATGCAACAGCAAAAACAAACACTGCATAGGCTCATTTCAAGGTTACGATCAAAAACATCCTTAACCCTAAACCTATTAAATCCTCGCGGACAAGAACGTTCTTTATGCAATGCGAAAAAAAAAATCAGAACGGTATCACAAACACTCCATCCCACGATTAGAGCAGAATAGGCTGTTCTAATTTCATTAAACAAAAGTTGAATGGTAATCACAGAATAGAACGACCGTTCTTTCGTGTTCCGAAAAAGTTAGAAAAAAACTTTCACATCTCTGTTTGTGAAAAACACTATAAATAATTGTTCATTATTTAATTGACGATTATTGCATAAACTCCGGAAAAATCCATGTTCGTGCATGCAATCTTGTCCATTGATTTTTTTTTGTCCGTTGAGAAAGAATGGTCAGAGAAGGTACCCATATACTTTTAATCAAATAATCATCCAGAACATATTTGACATATTTGACAGGAGTCGAATATTGTCTGTCGTAGGTTCGATACCATTTGGTATAATGCATAAATTTATGCACAGTAAAAGATCAATAATGCATCCATGTTAGATGGTCACTAATTACCTTTTTTCACAAAGTTGGAATCATCGACGTCTCCGCATTAAGAAGTTTGTCATGAATCATTCAACATTTTGACTTAAGCATTAATGGGCGCCGGAGCATTAATAATTAACACTTCTTTTCTCGAATTTGCTCCGGATAGTATACTTATAATGAAAAAGAACGGTATATATGTTTGTTATTTCATTCTCGGCACCCTTATAAATTGTAGAAATACCTCCAGGTTAATCGACACCAATATCGTTAATATACACCAATTACTACAAGAGTACCATTAGATTTCTAGATTTCAAATTTAGGAAATCAATAAAACGGAATAAATTATTATTTTCTAGAATAAAATAGGGGAACTTTTGAGTTATGGCGTGGAAACTCTCAAAATTTGCAGCTTTTCCATCTAGAAAATAATACGCATCGCGCGCGATCGGGGGAATAGTTTCATCGCTTCGCTCTCTCACAATTTAATATTTATATAATTTGGAAACTTCTTATTTCTATTTTTTTTGTTCTCTCAATTGTTGAAATGAATCAGATTTGTAAGCGGCAATCAACTAGTTAACACGTGATAGATCGTCATTCTGATCCCAAATAGTCTGCTCAAAAGTCTACCACTACATGACTGAGCCAGAGGGAAACGTGGCAACCTTACTAGTAATGCGCTCGCTCTCTCGTTTTTTCGTTTTTTTCAAGAAAAGGAAAAATGACAATTAAAATCAATTATCAGTCATTTTGAGAAACGAAAACACGAGAGAGCGAGCGCATTACTAGAAAGGTTCCGTGCCACCGGAGCCAGAGTCTCCAATTGTTTAATTTATTTTTTACTTTCAAAAAGAGTGAAAATGATAATTCCGAAGTTGGACATAGAAACAGAAAAAAAACTATGTCTCAAAATTTTGGANCCAATATCGTTAACAAGAGTACCATTAGATTTCTAGATTTCAAATTTAGGAAATCAATAAAACGGAATAAATTATTATTTTCTAGAATAAAATAGGGGAACTTTTGAGTTATCACCATACAATAGATGGGATACAAAAACCCGGTTTCGCAAATTCTGCTGCACAACGGCTAATAACTCCTCATCAAAACTTGGCTTTCGTCCACACTTTCAAACAGCTTTGCAGCGCCTTATGATGGACCAAATTAATTTCTAGATTTTCAATTCGCGTCAGTTTCACGAGCTAACTTAGCCAGAACATTTTTCTGTTTTGAAACTGTTCTATTCCCCCACTTGTACCATATCTACCAAGACTGAAAAGTTGGAAGTCAGTTTAAGTTGCAATTTTCAGTTATTTTTGGTTCACTTTGTTCTTAATATACATAATTCCTATTCGTATGTGTTTTAAATCGTATGTAATACATACTAAGTATATCAATATTTTTGATCATAAAAAAACGAAGGATCTTAGAAAAAGTAGTTGGTCAGCGGTTATCTATGACGACCAACCGGTATATACCGTGGGGGGACTCTCTGATGGGAGTGCTTTTAGGCAGCGCATATGATTTTAGGCAGCGCATTCGCTTAAAGCACTCCCATCAGAGAGTCCCCCTACGGTAGTTGTACTGGTTCCTGTATATTGTTGTGTAAAACAAGCATTGTCAAAGACTTATTGAATATGAATGTTTGAAATACAGATATCAATCAGCAGTTTGACTCACACATCAACTAGTGTGACTTGAAGTTTAATAATTTATACGTTCAATTTCAAAAAATGTTGCAGACCCGACGTCATATGAAAACTCGCACTAGGGAAAATTTCAGCATATTTATTTGCTGGAATACCGTGCCATAAATATTACTTATTTTATTTATTGAATAAGTTAAATTAGTTAAACTAATAAGCCATTTACCGATTTAATTGATAAAATAAAACATTCCGCGGAATTTCGAGACAATGTTCGTCGAGTGCTCATTCAAATTAGCAAAATTGGCATCGCACACACTTTATTCCTGTAAAACCTGTTTAATCGATAAAAAACCAAAAGTATTTTGGTGCCATAATCACGTAATTAAATATATTGTGCAATACAAGAAATCAAGTCGGTCATCCAAGAGTTTCAGAGCGGATTTGGATCTGGTGAAAGTGACGTAAACATATCAATAAAGGATACGCTTATCAAATTTTAGCTTTCCTGGTACATTTTCGGGAAAACGGGAATATTGTCTCATGTTAAACAATTGTTGAGATTTAACAATTATTTTAGATTTATTATAACAGCTTGTCTCGCTTTTGATATTTTTTTTTTGGCTCGCTATTTTCAGAAGCCCGTGGCTCGGCTCGGTTCGGCTCGGGCCCCCTGAAAATTTCCTTGGCTTGGCTCGGCTCGGCTCGGGCCTTCTTGAAATTTCCTTGGCTCGGCTCGGCTCGGCTCGCTACCCTTAAAATTTTCGTTGGCCGCCTGAGCCGAGCCGAGCCGAGTCAAATTGTACTTTTTGGCTCTGAGCGAGCCAAAGCGAGCCAATTGTGCCGAGCCCTGATTATGGGTATACTCAGTGGGTTAACAGCAAGGTATTATATCATCACCTATCATCACACAGTTTTGGGCTATATTTCTAATGCTACTTCCACTTGTGTACAATTTCCCACCATATTTTCTATGGTACCAGACTATATTTACCTTTTATATGGGGATGATTTAACCATAGATTTTAATAAACCGTGGTTGAAAACTAAACATATTTTTGGTGACATTATATCAGGGTTATGTACTCAACCTCTGTAATCCATAATATTCATATCTGATAGAAAACAGTTAATGAATGAGATTCAAAACTAAAAAATATGGGGACAATAATAGGAAAAAACTATTTGCCAAGTCGGATTAGTTGTCTTGCTGGCCTTTTGACTGTAAGGCAATAAGAAGATCCGTCTAACCGTCGGAAAGTCTTATGATTTAATATACTTGATATTTGTTGGTTTCATTATTGTAGTAACATATGTTACTACAATAATGAAGCCTATAGGCTTTATGTACCCCTTTCATTTTGATAAGCCTATTTGAAGGGATTTGCAGGACCCACAGTACCCCCACCGTACGTGGAATCGAGCCCAGAAAGCAAAATGACTGTCAAGGTTTATAATTTACAGATAATATTGTATAATACAAATAATTTATACAAAAAAGTTCTGCTAATTCATTTATTATACATAGAACCCATTTTTTTTTGAATCCATACAAATATCAGTCATCAAAAATTTGTGACAAATTTATGTTGTATACATATAGTTTTACAATTTTCTATTCTTGAAAAAATGGCACCCTTTCGTTAACAAGAAATGTTCAGATAATGACTGTTCGGTAAAAAACTATTTTTTTTTTGGTTGAAAAGTGATTTTTTGGTTGACAATTTGGTTGACAATTTGGTCACATCCCGCACCTGGTACCATGAAAGAGTTTTTTAGAGGATCCCAAATTGTATGTCATTTTTTTGTCAATGTCAGACACACAAAATTATATAAATTCTATATTAATGTGAGGGGACAGAAAAAAGTACCAGAACCGAACACCCTATTCATGACTATTGCAAATGAGTTTGGATGGATTAATCACATTTTCTATGTACTAATAACCTGCAAGAAAATATAATTCAAGTTAATAAATGTGTACCTATTTCAGATCTTGTTGCCTGTCTTCTTATTTTTCTTGCTTTCGTTTTTTGTCGCATTGGTGGCTGCCATTTATCGATTAGTGTATACAATGATTATCAAGTTCAGATTAACGCAACGATTCAGAAGAAGTACAAGGAGTAATTTTAGGTGCGCTCGTCTCTTGTACGTAGCTTTATAAGTTATAATTTTACATTTAAACTTCCCGGGAATATGGTAAGGTGCACTACTCAATTATCTTTTTGTAGCGAAATCCACGCGGTGTCCCAATCCACTAAAAGATAGCGAAGCCTATAAGTTACATATTATGTCTTACTAATGGATTGGGACATCGCGTGGATTTCGATACGAAAAGACTCGGGTAAAAATGTAGAGAATAAACAATGGATAGTTTTTCGATATTAGTTTTTTGCCCAGTTTAAAGAGTCACCTGATAAGTAACGCATAACTCCAAGCAAAGCGGTTTAATACTTTCAAGTTAACTATAGTGCACATTTTTGCAATAACTTAGTTGAAGCTTTATCAGACAAAGGAAAGATAATATACCCCCAAAATTACAAAAAAATCAATTCGGATCATTAAACCACACTCACCTTTTTTAGTTGAGTACGAAAGTTCACACTCGAGTTAACTTTCTAATTAAACTTCAAATATGCAATAAATCCCTTATTAAAAATATGCACTAGTAGTATTAATGCAATTTAGTCAAAATTAAACTTCATTACATGTAGTTGACACTTTCTATCATTTTTGTATTGGATAATATTGTAGCATAAACATTTAGTCAGAAAAAACTTAGAAGCGAATGAAAAAAAAACTGGAGGATAATCGGGTACGCGGCGTTGGTCGGCATTCCGTACGGTTCTTTAGCCCCTTATGATCCTAGAGTGATCTCAGGTTTACTATTTTTAAGTATTTTTTTAAGAAATGGTGCTGATCTTACGTCTGGTATGGCTTCTTATCCGTATATGGAAGACCCTCCTTCGTACATATCATTGTTTCCTGAGTGTGTGATAAATGCAAATAGTGGCATACAGGTTTGTGAAAATAAGAAAATTGGAAACAAACGGACTTTAATTCAATTTCACTTCTGATTTTGTCTTTTGTTACTTTATACGTATAATACCTGGATATTATATACCGTATATTGGTACTTTAATCTGTTTGTAGAAAAATCCACGCGCTGTCCAAATCCATACGCAATATTTTATACACCGGGTCCGCAGTTATCGGGCGTCCATTTATCTAGCGGGTTGGCCCGCTCGTGCCGTTATCGGGCGGAGTTTTGTCCCCAAAAAACGTTTCACTGTTCCGCCTACGCCCTGCGTAATTGTCGGACAGCCTGAGTAATTATTCCGCCTACGCACTCCGCTGTTACCTAACCGGAAATTCTCAAAATCGTAATTTTTGGATTCTTTTTTGTTCATTTTTTATAACTTTACACCCACTATGGGGGGCGCAATCGGATAAGGTCGAATATATAAATGGTCGAAACACCGAAAAGGTCGAAAATGACTCAAAAGGTCGAAACCTGAAAAGGTCGAAACCTTAAAAAGGTCGAAAAATGAAAACCTATTTATTTATTGAAATGATGTGGTACAGTTGATTTTGCGGTTAAACAGAAATTAATCAGAAGACAAAACACCCGATCAGGGATAAGCTATCGCCGGATACCATTTATCGATTTCTAGGTATTAAACAGTATCATAATAAGTTCGAATTGCCAATTCAGCGTGATTAACTTCAAATTCTCGATAAGTCATTGAGAATATTTTTGGGTTCATTTTCAACTTCGGCTGTCGTTATAATAAGTCGGCGACGGAGTTTAAACGGAATTTGTTTTAAAATAGCTATTTCAAATAGCCTACTTGGTAGTCATTGTTCTGAACATAAGTTATGTTACATAACCTGAATGTTTCACTGAACGACTCCATTTCCACTTCCGGGCACAACATGTCCCTCAACTGGTTGCCGTAAAGGGCTTATCCTCTGAATAATTGACGACTCCTCTTTGTTCATTTTTCTCTTTGGATAACCAAATGAAAAATGATCCAAACAAAACGTGGCACGTATTGAGAAACTTATTATGATATTTTGTGTGCCATAATTATATACAAATATGGTTGATTACTAATGAATTTTTTTCTGTCAACCACGGTGACTCGTAAAAATGACTTACCACAAATAAGGAACGACAAGAAACAAACATGCATCGCCATAACGCGGATATAAGAAAGTGAAATTTTGGACCTTTTTTAGGTTTCGACCTTTTCAGGCCTTGAACCCGAAAAGGTCGAAACGTTCATATGGTAGAAATTCTATATCTACGAAATTCTATTCTACCGTAGAATACATAAAAGGTCGAAACATCTAAATGGTAGAATACAGAAAAGGTCGAATTCGAGCTTTTCCGCATTTCCACCTTTTCACCGGTTCGACCTTATCCGATTGCGCTCTTTATCCGCCGCCTTTATACAATCACTTTTCTTAATTGTTGGTTCTACTGTGGTTTTATTTGGCCACCTACTGGTTTAAACCATTTTGAAATATGAACTTCTAATTCTTCGACAATCTAAAAATGGCTTTCAAATGTCCCGGCCGGTTTATAATAACAGTTTGGTATTGCGCAATTTCTCGCTCGTACTGTTATCGGGCGTTTTTTGCATTTTTTTTTTTGCCTATTCTGCGTACGCCCTGAGCAGTTATCGGGCGCTCAATAAAGGTTTTTTGTCGCGAAACCCGCCCGATAACTGCGCACCCGGTGTATTTAATATACGGCCATCTCTATCTTTTCAGTGGATTAGGACATTGAGTGGATTTCGCTACAAAAAAGATCAAAGAACTCAAGACCCGGAAATTTTTAATGACTCACACTGTTTGAAAAAAAAACTCTATTATATCCATTATCTGAAAAGTATGTACCGTTAAAGGTAGTCCGGCGCAACGATTGCTTTTCATTTTTGAAAGACAAAACAAATAATTAGATCTAACTGTTCTCATTAAAGGGGAACACTATTATACCGAATGTCGAGCATGCGGAAGACATCGAAATGCGTCCCTCTTGTTGTTCACCGATCAACAACAATTCAATATTTATTAATTTGGATGCTGAAAACTTAACGCCCTTTCAGCCCGAGATTGACAACCCCAAACTCAATGATATTGAGAACACAAATCAAGAAGAAGCAAAGCGAAAACGACGACGGAATAACACCTTTTGATTAATTAAATCTGTTTTTCTTTTTTTGTCGCAGCGTTTGACAAAACTCAATTTCAATATTTCTTTTTTTTAACGACCCAACTCTTTTGCGACTTTTGGTATCACTTCTCACGTGAAAATGTTGATCGAATCCGCCTTTGATATTCGTAAAAAATAAAATTTGATTCTAGTGATTGTGAACAAATTTGATCGTGAAAAAAGAGAATGGGACTTATTCTGCAGGGACTTTTCTGCACGGAAAAATAGAATTTTCTGAAACTCACATATAGGATGCAGTTTGATGCGTAGATTACGTTGGTGAAATAAAAAATTTGAAAGAGGAGACACGTTTTGGCGCTAGAGAGCAGTTTCGAGGCCCGAAGGTACCTTCACTGTAACCCTTATTCTGACGTCACGGGACGTCATAGGTCAAATATTGTTGTAAGAGGTTGTTGATGAAATGTCGGGTCTCGAAAATGCTCTCTAGCGCCAAAACGTGTCTTCTTTTCCAAATTTGTTATTTTACCAACGTAATCTACGCATCAAACTGTATCATTTATGTCACATAAATTATGTGAGTTTCAGAAAATGAATTTTTTCCGTGCAGAAAAGTGTTATACACTCCCCCCTCATGATAAGGGCCACTTTTGTCTCCTGAAAAAGTGGCCCTTATTATGGGGTGGCCTTTATTATGAGAAATGGTGGCCCTTATTTTGAGAAAGTGGACTTTTTTTCAGACAATCTGGTTAGTAATTCACTCAATTTTTTTTTATGTATTTTCTTACTTTTTATTTTTTCTTAAAAACGTTTTGAAGCGTAATTATGATTCGTGTTCAAAAAGATCAAAAAAGAAAAAAAATAGAAAAATATAGCATAAATAGTAAACAAAAACAACAATTTCTCATAATAAGGGC
>SCLG01000040.1:716933-733868 GCA_004367875.1 Oikopleura albicans
ACGGGAAAACAAAGCGCTTTCCCAGAGTCTATTTGGATTCCTTGTCCTGCCGAATAATATTGAAAAACTCATTACGGCGTACGCCATGCAACATCTTTTGCTTTTGAAAGATCATCATAATTCGTGAAATTTGAAAAATAAAACATTTCTGTCTGACTTCATATTGCAAAGAATCAGTATTAACTTTGTATGAAAATTTAGAATGTGTTATTAAATGCTGACTTATAAATCTAACTGTACCAAAATACACGATTATTGATTATACAATAATTCTGGAAATAATACCGCCTTAAAACACTGTTGCTCGGGAATGATTCCGCTATAATATTTGAAACACTGAGCAGTTTTCATACACTACATGCAACGTTATGTGGAAAATTTCCCGTTCTTGCCCTAACGTATGGTAAGTGTTTGTTTACAAAAATTTTCCAGCGTGACCGCCTACACTGCGCCGTTATGTTGAATTATTTAATTCATGTCAGGCGCTTCCAACCTACTAATTGTAATTGTCCGCGTAACAAAAGAAGAAGAAACTTTTATTTGTTGTCTCGCGTTGCTATGGTAACGTGTTACGCGGACAATAAGACTATGTTATTTAGAATAATTAATAATAGGAATTAGTAAATTACTAATTTTTCGGATTTACGTAGTTATTGGCGTGGGTACTAGTTATGTTACATAACAGTACCCACGGCACGCCGCGGGTTTCCCGAAAAAAGTGCGTAGGCGGGTGACCGATAACTGCGCATGGCGTAGAAGGAAAATTGAAAAGTTTTTGGGGAAAAAACCTGCCCGATAACACCACGATAACTGCGATAAAAAAACTTTCTGTTGTGTTTTTTGGCTCGTCAAGAACTATATTAGGATATTAGGTTTATTTACAGATTCTGACAGTTAACAAGTTCACCATAACTTATGGTCAACATTTTAAATTTTTTCTTCCGGCGCTAAACGTACCAGTGCTGTATGTTAAGTCCGATAGCACAAACGAATATGTTTACGTTGATCGGGTGATATTTTCTAATCTACGGATTACGCAAAAGTTAACCCTGGATTTCTGATAGAAAAATAATTAAGGGGTTTTATTTGTTATTATTTTTCATGAGGATAGCATCTGCTCATTCATCTTACAGATATTCCCGGTAACAATAAATTAGCATTTTGACAGTCAGGTCCCTTTAGATGTGCATTTTCGATTTCCGAGAAACGTGCACATCTAGAAGGATATGCACATCTAGAGGGACATGCACATCTAAAGGGACATTGCTCGTCGTACACACGGACAATTTGACCGGTTTTCTACAAGAGTTGGTTAAATAACCCTATAAACGTGATATTCGTATTATGCTGAAAAAAATGCTATCAAAAAGTCTAAACTCGATACAACTATTTTTTGTATATTCCAAATCAGCATTTTTGTGATAATACGTTTTAGCATGTTTTTTTGTTTACAATAAAGGCAGGCTTCGTAGTATCAATGCGGCTGTGTCAAAACGCAATGCAATATTCTGCAATAAGAAGTCTGCTATCATAAGTAAATTTTTAAAAAATCACTGTTTTATCTTGTATTATTATTGATGATAAAGTATACCAACGCGGAATGCCTTTGGACGGGACAATGCTTGACATAATCGGCACTTAGACTGTACATATTTGTTAATGCGAAAAATCTTTAATATTAAAGTGACACCTCAAAACAAAAAAAAATATAAAAATACGCATAAATTAACGCTTGCAATTTTTTGGCCATATTTTTCCGAAAATATTTTAGCCACCGTCGTAAACTTCTCTTTTGGATACTTTTTGAGAAATGCCACAATGCATTTTCTCTGTTTTATACTCAAGAAATCCCTAGGTGGACGAAANGTCTCACAATAAAAAGTTAAGCCGAACAATGTTTATTCGTGACACTCGTTGCATATAACACTCGTTGCATATAACCAGCTCAAATTTGTACAAAGTCATCTACGCAATACACAAACGGTTGGTATTTACTCGCTTGGCAACTCATGGACGATGCTGGCCCACTGCGAAGATTAATGGTATCGATAAATCATCGGATAGTGGCACGAAATCGAGTAACCCGGGATTGAAGATGGCCGAACCGGAAGTAATGGAGTGCCCCTCGTTGCGGAGTATGATATATTGACGCAAATGCGCGTGGCCCACAAGACTGGCACAATTGTTGCCTCAGGATCTAGCTCACAGCTTGCAGGAAGATTCATCCATCACTTGCATTTAAAAAAAATCAAAATATTTTTTTTTCAAAACAGGGCCGGGATGTCAACTCTATTTACTGTGCTTAGTATAAATACTATTGCACAACAGGTCGTTGCCCCTGATCAAGTCAACGCACTTTTCTGTGAATATGTAAACATCTGTAAACAAACGTATGTTAATCATTATCCCGCTCGCCTCAGTCTCGAGGCAGATCCGAATATAACACGTTCATTATAATTATTGAAATAAACGAACAAACGAATATTATTTATCTCGGCATTTTATATTAAAGAACCTCCGTAAAACAAAGATAAGCCATGTTATAGAGAAACGATCGAATAAAAGAATCTCCGCAAGCACCTCTTCGGCTATTAACCGACCCTTAGGTTGAATTTTTGGGATAGCGCTGTCGGGGCATATTGTTAGTTTCGGCCCGAGCGACCGAAATGTCCTTATTAAGCCGTGAACAGAATTACTAGAACGTCCCCTTACTGTCAGGGGATCAGTAAGGGGACGTTCTAGTAATTGGCAATATAAGTATTACATTCATGTATACTTTAATGGTGACTAAAGTGGGATGGGTGACGTTATACTTTAATGGTGACTGAATAAAGAACCTATGACCGAACCAAAAAAAAAGAAAACGGAAATTAATACACAGACGTATAAAATCTTTAAAGTTAAAGTAAATCACTCACTAAAGTTAATTTACTTAAATCGTTTGGCGAAAAACCTCGGTTTATCGCAGACAGGTACCAAAGCCGACAAACTAGAGCGGCTAAAGGAAAGCGTACCAAATTTAATATTTCCGGGATACATACACGAGACACCGGGTGGGCAAATTTGCCTAATACCAAAAAANAAAATTGGCAAACTGAAGAAAGTGATAACGCGATCACAATCAACCAAATAAAAAACTTCGTTGAAACCAAAGAGCTTGAAAAGCTCCAAAAACTAATTAACAAAAACGAGACAAAGGTTAACGACAAACTCCTAGCCGAAACCATCAAAAAGTGCACCAAAAATCCAGAAAAATTCCTCATAATATATTATTAGTACCGATCAATCATCACATTCATGTATACTTTAATACTGTGCAAGTTGCGTCATTGCCCTTGCGCTCGGTTGCTCAGGTAATGACCTCGGGATAGAACGATCTAGAAAACTGGCTTGCGAACCGACGCAACGCAAATAAACAAAAACGGCCAAAAACCAAAAAGAGACCATTCTACACAATAACACCACTATCTGCAATACACACAAGCTATAATAAAATATTCAATAATTTCGTCAAAGGATACAGTAAGTGTGTAAAATGATTTCAGAAACTATATACACAGGNTCCCGTGCAAAACCTAATCCCGTGTGTACCCGCCCAAAAAATTTCCCTCCCGTTCCCTTTCCCGCCTGATCCCGTGTTTTCTTTGAAATTTTTTCCCATTTTCTACACTGGTTAGAAAGACAGATGAGATTACATTGTAGTAAATAGCTTCACATTTTGACCCTAAAAAATTATCCATTTCGACCCTAAAAGTTTCTGCTGCAGCGCGCAAGTCGCACAACGATTAATTTAAATAAACCTAATGAAGTGGTCGTTAACCGCCCTGAAAACCGAAAAAAGTCGCGAAGTAGTCTGAGTCATGTCTTTTTCAACAATGTTGTTGCCCGTACAACTAGCGGAGAATTGTTATCCATCAAAAAGACTACCAAACAATCGTCAATCGCTGACTTGTTTTTAAATAACTGACTCTTTTAAATAACAATGAACACAAATGAACCAAAAAGTTGTTTTCAAGCTAAAAACAAATAAATATAATATTATTAATTTAACAAAAATGTCCTTTTGTATCTTAAACATGGCCCCTTAAGTAGAAGGACTATTAAGTGCCGCAACCCCCGTAAGTGCCGCGTTTTTGGCGGCCTGAGTGCGGCACTTACGGGGGTCAGGACTGTAGTTATGAGGCTTCGAGCAATTTTCCTATGATTTGGAACGCTATTATGACGTCACCCTCAGAGCCAGAGCGCCCCATACGGTATATACACTCCCTGAGGGTTTATCTGCCCAAAAAGCCCCGATGGATGGTTTATCTGCCCAGTTTTTGAGGAAAAGTTTTTCAGTGAATCCCGCTCATGCATTAGGGTTTATCTGCCCACTGAATCATTTTTGCGACCTTCATCGTATAATTTCAAAATCTCTTTTTTTCCTATCAACCGACAAGTGATAAATAAAGTTATTATTTTTTTGTCATTCTTTAATTTCAAACAAGAACAAGATATACAGTTTATGAACCGAAACTTGATACAAATCTAGAACGAGCCCGACCGTCGGGTTATCTGCCCAAAAATATGTCAGCAAATTTTTCCGCCTACGCTTGCAATTTTATCTGCCCAATTTCGGTTTATCTGTCCACTTTTCAGGTCGTGAAATGGGCAGATAAACCCTCAAGGAGTGTATATGGTTTCTGTTTGGCCGATCTTGCTTCGACTGTTTGTCATTGATAAACTAATAATTACACTTGGAAGTAGAGCCAATCGGCGGCTATATTGCCCGTCGATTGAGAGTTCGATCGCCGTCCCAGATGGCTTGCTTTATTTTTTCTTTATATTTTTGTTTCTTTTTCTTCTTCTTCTGTCCTCTTCCTATTTCTCACATCCTCCTCATCGGTCGGCTATCCTAATTAAACCGAAAGACGACTTGATTGCAAAATGTAAATAACAATATAAAAAAATCAACACGACTGAGACTGAAAAAAAGAAGACAAATAATTTACGTCGAAATAGAACATACAACAATTTGTTTTTTTTCTGTTCTTCTCTGGGCTTTTACTCGCCAAAGGTCGGTTTCAACAAATCGAATGCAAGAGCTTCTTGATTGAAGACTCAATAACGCCTTAACTGTTTTTTCTTCCCTGAGCAAAATTAACTCAATCAAAAAGGCAAACAGAAAAAATATAAAGCACAAAAATAATACTGTATATGATAGCAAGTTGAAAAGAGACGATACTGGATACTATATATTTTAGATAATATGCTGAAAAACAAACACCTTGGTATGTCTACTTAAAGTTACAGTGTCAGTTAAAAGTATTAAATGTTTTAAACAGAACGACGGTAAGGATATCGATAAATTATATGAACCCAGATGAGAATCTCCATAACAAGTCCCGAGAATTTCTGAGGAGATACACCAATCGGTATTTACCGATACTTTAGTACTATCCGTATATGCCGTAAAAATTGATCGATTGAAGATTTGATAAAAAATCAGTTTTATACCTATCAACTTGCATCAACACTATTGTGATTACACAAACTAGATCAAGATATGATTTAATTTTAATCCCTTAGGGTTTATCCGGTCACATCTTCGAAAACGGGTCGAATTAACCCCTGGGGCGTAGGTGAAATAGCTTGAAAATATACAAAAATGTAGCCGGATAAATCAGCGAATTAACTGAAGTAACAAACCTCCCAAATGGGTTACAAACCTGTAGTGCGTGGGCTGAACATTTTCTGAAAACAAAAATAGCCGGATAGACTGACGAGCGGGAAAAGGGACTGGATAAACACGCAGGGTGCGTATTAAGAACTACAGACAATGAAAATTATATATAGCCTGAACAATATAGGTATGAATCATACTGTATGATAGAGCCTTTACAGTATGTATGTTACTAATTTCATTTTCTGACTTACGGGGCGTATGTTCAATTTAGTATTGAATGAACATTCAAAGTGAAAAATCTAGGCTATTTGAGAAGAGTATGCTCTCGTTTTCAATAAATCTGACGTCAAAAATGACGAGAAAAGTGTACAAATGTCAAAATCTTATTACTTACTTCCAAAAACTTATTGATCACTGGAGTAACAGGTGCCTACTTTAGCTATTCAAACCGAATTTCAAAAAAGTTTTGCTTGACAAAATTTAACTTATCATTTCTTGACTAAATCATATACGATATCACGGTTAAAATATTAAAAAGTGTTAGCCTAAGACTCTTAGGTACTTTCAGAAAGATCAGTACATTTACGTGAAAATGCAATGAAGCTGTTTCGTTTAACAGTCATTAATAATTTAAGATTATTTTTTTTTGAAATTTTAACTCCGAGGGAGACAAATAAGACAAATTTATTTGAGATCCTGAAGATACCAGTGCGCGAACTTATTTCTTTGTTTTGTGACCTTCTACAGATAACTTGTGTGAATCTCATTACGTGATTAGTTCGATATTTAACGGTAATTTTTATGTTTTTTTTATGAATAATTGTTCTTTTTCGGACTTTTGCTAGCGCAACTTGGAAGGTCTCTGACATTTCGATCTTTATTTGATCATCAGTTATGAATGAAGAGAAAAAGGCTAATTAAACAAGGGGGAGTAAAAGGCTAATTTGGTATCAGGCTTTAATTTGATGATTTTTATGGTATTTGTGTATTTTCTAGGGGTACAATTAATGTAGAAAAAATTTGTGGGAAACTATACCCAAAATGTATACAGTACGCCCCAAAAGCGTGATATGCGGCATATCCTATGCTTTAGTGTCCATCCCTCAAAACCGGTACACCACATTTCCAAGGTTCACTGTCTCATCGGAAAAGAAGGTTTGTAAAATTATCTCATTCGAAGACTACTTTGAATTACAAGTACTACTCAGTGCCCGCCATGAAAAATTGCCGTCAAATGCATTTTTAAAAATTAATTTCTGGTTATACACATTTCAAGTAAACATGGTTCGTTGGCAAACTATTTTTTCATGTGCTTATAACCGGCAATTAACCTGTATAATCACAACAAGTTCTCGGCATTCTTTTCACGTAAAACCGCTGTAAACCAGGTCATTGTCGGCATACTGTCGCCCCTCGGTCAAGTCTTCTTTTTTTCTTTTCTTTAAATTTTAGGCACGTGCATTATTGTATTGGATACAAAGTTGTAGATGTATAGAAGCGGAATTAAATCTAATTTGCTGTAAGCTGTGTTTTACAATCAAACCCTGTTTTTTTTCTCCCCGTGTCTCTGGCCGCATCAATAATTCAACTCTTGTTGGATGCAGCATGTTTAGAACATCATTTGATTCTATGATTTTTTTTTCTACATCAATATGAATCTCAATTCTTAGTCATATTTTTTTCGGACCTTGTGTTCCCGCCAAAACAATCCTGCGGTCATTTTGCCTTTTTTTTTTGCTCGCTAATATATCGGATACATCGGGCGAAATACTAAAAATATACACATATGCGTACGCATATATCTGGCCAAAATCATCAAAATAAATAATTCAGATTTACTCTTGAGATAAAAAAAAAGAAAAGAAAACCAGCGAGCTAAAATCTATAGAGAAAAAGAACGAGAAGAGAAACAAAAAATAGCTTCCTTGGAAATTCCATGAGTTGAATTAACTTGAGAAGGAAGAGAATTGTCATGGATTATCTTTCTGTGGATACCCTAAGCGGCAAAACGTATGTAGTAACAAAAAGCGGTATAATTGTTTTTTATAGCTGGTAAAATGTACATCAATCAATTCTTTATATCGTCTGGAAAATAATATTAAATACAGAGGATGCGCCATTAACCGGCCACTTAAATGTTTCAAAAACTGGCTGGTTAATGGCTGAATGGGTAGTCGTTAAATAATGTTATCACTGAAAAAAAATTGGCCCAAAAGTGGCCAGTTAGCCGGTTTTTGGCCGGTGAACGGCGCATCCTGTGAACTACATCGTGTTGGGCGTATAATGAAAATAAAGTCCAAACAAATAAGTCATCTAAATTTAATTAGTCAACTAATGCAAATCTGAAATCGAAGTTGAAATGTCATACACCAGATAACTCGTTATAGGCCATAACACTTATAGGCTATAAGTTATAGCCTATAAGTTATAGGGCTACCCGTTATACGCTATAAACCTCTTTATAGAGATACATGAAGCTATATTTCGGCCATTTTTTTCCAACTAGCCCGGCCACGCACATAGGACATTTTGTGGGCTTATCATAAAGATTTTAATGAATAATGATACGGAAATTGTTGCATTTTTCCTTACCCAAGATAAATATTTATCATATTGAAACCTATTTTTGAGGCCTTGTTAGATTGAACTTCAGTCAAAGTGGGTTAAAAATGAGTAATTGTATCGGATCTAAGAATTCCCGCTCGCCGGTCTCACAGTGTGGTATTGTGCAATTCCCGACGGGAATTTACCGCTCGTTAATTAATCCGGTTGGTCACTTATGGGAGGCACCGACGTTTTTTGTCAGAAAAGTTTTTCTCTAAAAGATCACGGTGCCCTCATTGGATGAGTATTGCATAATTTCTGTTAGCCTTTTTCCGGTGTTTTTTCGATGTTTTAATGTGTTCGAATCGGATGGTTCTCGAAACGGGTAATATTTTGGTTATCTCCTAGACGGGTGAGTTTTTGTCTTTAAAATCACCCGTTTCGGAAAAGAGGACTGTAATAACTCATAAGCTATAAGTTATAGCCTATAACCTATAACCTATTACTTATATAGGCTATAAAGTATAACTGTTGTCTACTTTATCACACAGATTAGATCACGTACAGTCCCTGCAAGCGTTCTGGGCATGATTATTTTCGGTAGATGCGATGACGGCCGCATTTTTAATTTACTTTGAGCCCTGTTCGATCCCCACCCTTCCAGCCCGTTTTCCAACATTATTAAATTTCTAATATTACAACGCGTTGCAACGCCTGCGCAGGTGTTTGGCAATTTCACCCACAAGTCTGCCTAGTGATTAACGTATAAAGATAACCTATCTTAGATAGATTTTCCCGGATTTTTGAGAATAAACAGCTTGATGCCATGTTTGGGCACGACGCAGGTTTTCCGACTCGAGGGAACTTTGTTACCGGAGAAAATCGCCGTTTTAATATCAAATTTTCAAGTTCTCGATACACCACCTGCGCCGTTATCGGGTCAACATTTTGAGGAAGAATTTTGGCCCTATAACGGCGCAGGGCGTAGGCGGAATGTCTGGAAAATTTTAATCGAAAAACTTGACCCAATAACGGCATGAACGGGAATTTTGACGGCACCGGCGGTGAGTTTCTAGACCGTCTCATATTTCTTTGTCTCTATTTCACATTTCTGCAATCCTAGTTGAATTTTGTAAAAAAAATGATGTTATCGAAATTGGTCCTTGGCTTATAACAATGAACAATTGACCTTAAAAATATACTAAAATACACGAAGAAGAACCAATAACGACGCAAGTTAAAGCAGTCGTTTATATGAAAAAATTGGTCATTATTTCGGAAAAAATGCCTTAAAAATATGCCTTAAAAATATTCTGAAAAATAGAGAAAAGATCGAGACGTCTACAAATTCAAACATTCACTCCTGCGGGCTGTTCAGAAATTTTTCAGAATTATGACTTCAACATATTACGAGCAAACTATTATCACTACGGACATAATTTGACAAACGTGTTATAGTCTCATTCAAGCTTAACAGTATTTGAAAATCCTAGAACAAAAAAATGCTAGCACTGACTCCTACAGAGACCGATTTGTACCAAAAATTTTTTTGCCGAACAACTTGGTCATCCAAAAACACCATTTTTCCAAAAACATTGCTACTCGAAAGTATGCTCATTCGATCAGAAATGAAATTCCGACCACAATACATATTTGACATTTCATTTTGGTGATGGTCAAAAATTTTCGTTTTTTAATATTCCAGGGTCCCTTAGATAAGTGATGTTTTTGTGAATTTTCACTAATATTAAATATTGAATTCAATGATCCTCCATTATTTCCGAAAGTAACTAATGACGGATTGTTTTTATGGTACGTTTCCGTTCAGAATTGAAAAACAAAAAAATGTTTTTTCACACTTTTTAAATTTACAACAAAAAATCAAAAGTTTTTTAACGTCAAAGTTAAAACTACACGAAATTTAGGACCAAAATGTATTTTTGCTCTTCTTACTAAAATACAAAGCGAACTCAATAAAAGAAATTTTTTTCGCCCAAGTGTGCCAAATTGGCCCAATTTTATGACTGTGGCTTTCAATTTGCCATGTTTGTGAATACTATGATTTTTTGACGTATTTGGAGCCTGGTGCAAATATTTGTACCAACAGCCCGCGGGAGTTAAGTTAAAACACATACAGAAAAAAGATTCATTCGTATTTTAATGACGATTTTTTTCACCCGGTAAAGGGTGACCCGATAACGGCGCAGGTGGTGTATATAATATTCCTTAGAACTCAAATAGGTCTATGTATTTTTGTCTGACACTCAGAATGTTGGGCCGGTGAACAACAGTTATATGGTCACGATTTTCTGGGTCAAACGAATAAGGGAATGACTTACAAAACCCAATCATTGGTTTTAAGCTCGTATGCAAAATTAGCTTGGCCAAGCGCCGTAATCAATAAAGTAACACTATAATTTACGACCTTAGAATTATGAGATTTATAACCCCTTAAAGAGTTTTGGCAAAATATACCTCTGATTATGGATCTGTATCAACCTATATTTAGACAGTACAATATTTATTCTCACGTTATCAATATTCAAATAAGTTTAGGCCTTTCGTTAATTTTATATCGGAAGAAAATGTCGAAATAATTATCAAGTGGAAATCAAATTTGATTTCGAACCTTTATGATCACGTTAGTTTAACAGAGGGTAACCCATTAACCGGCACCCCAATAACCGGCAGTTTGCCGATAACCGGCAGTTTGCCGATAACCGGCAGTTTTTTGCTCGAAAATTTTCCAGCAAAAACGCCCACGCATGAACTCAATAACCAGAGTATTTGCTATTAACCGACAGGTTTTCAAAAAAATGTTCGTGCCAATTAATGAGTTTCCCTGTGTATAGCTCAAAGAACTCATCTTGACCTTATAGCGGTCAAAATGACGAATGTTACAAATAAATTACCTAAGACGTTTTCCGCCTACGCATGTCCCCATTAACCGTCTATTTGGCAATAACCAACAGGTTTTCAAAAAAAATTACGTGCCGGTTAATGGGTTACCCTGTGTATAGTTTTTTTGTGTACAAAAACAAAGAATACACAATCAATTTAATAAAAAAAATTTTCAACGCGTTGCGGGCGTTGGGAAAATTTGGAACGTTGCCAACGGTTGCGTTAGGCGTTGGGAAAATTTGACCGTTGGGCGTTGGGAAAAAATCGACCGTTGGCCAACTTTCGCAACACTGGGGTACAGTGCCCCACAGTAATGTGAGGCACTGTACAACTAGACGTTTCGGGTACATCACGCCTTTTTAACGTTAAAAACCTTCATTATTACATATTTTTCCTGTTTAAGTCTTTCAAAATTTAAATGTCTTTCGGTATCAGTACAGTCCTCGTCCTAAATGAAACAATTGTTACACATTTATTTTTTTAACAAAAAATGGACGTTTTGTCCAAAAAATGTCCAAAAAATGTCCAAAAATGTCCAAAAAATGCCAAAAATGTACGTTTCTAGGATGGACGTTTCGGGTACATTGACTAAATAAAAAAACCTGGACGTTTCGGGTACAATGCAGTTTGACGGTCAAACTTTGACTCATAGATCACGATAGTGAAATGAGAAAAATTGCAAGGAGTGGCAGCTTTTGGCGCTAGAGAGCATTTGTTTCGCCCACAGAGCTATTCACTGTCGGTACAGTTCTGACGTCACGTGACGTATTAGACTAAATTGGTTTGTGAGTGGTTGGTAATGACGTGAGTGAAAACGACTATGCCCGATAACTAGGGTGGTCTCAAATTTTGAAATCAAACTAACGGCAGTCGTTTTTTGTGAAAAATTGGCAACTAAGGTACAAAATAACATTCAGAATCCAAATTACAGTCTGAATTTCATATGTTAACGCTGTTCAAATTTCGTAGCTTTTTTGTTCGGCGTAAAATAGTTTGTGAATGGGCTAGTTATATGTAAAACTTTTAATTGCACTCCTTTGATTATTAATAAATTGGTGATGTTCTGGACATGTCCGAGTAATTGAGAGATGAACTTGAAAAGTAGCACGAAAAGCAATTACTTTTCATTTTAAAACAGGCGACTTTAACCGTAGAATATAGAACCTGCATTATTATATTGTGGGAGACGCAAATGGGAGTAAATTCGAGAAACGTATTCGTATATTCGTACATATTTGGGAACTCTTGAGATATTTATGAAACACGAAAATATATATTAATATTCTTACATTTTAGATACTAGTAGTAAGTCTAATTTATTTATTTACTCCGACATTTTGTCAATTGTGAATAGTGTTCATGTTGATTACGAATTTGCTGGACATAAAAAATACGAGTCGTCAGACTCCGGTAAAAATGTCAACCATTGGTTATAGGGGTTAGTAATAGTGGGAAAATGGCCTATATGATGTAGGCGCTATGGTAAATTACTATTGGTAATGCGATTTCGGTAAAAACATGTGGAAAATTTGGTAGAAATGCGGTCCGATTGAGATAATTTCAGACGGCTCTCTAACGGGCCCTAGTGAAATCAACAAACTAGGTGAATCAATTTTTGATTAATAATATTAATTGATCATATTGACGTAGTTTGACGAGCTCTATAACTTGGCTTTTCCATTTTTCAATTGGTAAATTTTATTGGGAAAATTGGAAAATCCCAGAATAATTGCCCGTCTAAAATTATCGCCCAAGACAAATACACCGGGTGCGCAGTTATCGGGCGTCCAGTTATCGGGCGGATTTGGCCGCTCGTGCTGTTATCGGGCGGGGTTTTTCCCCAAAAAACTTTTAACTTTTCCGCCTACGCCCTGCGCAGTTATCGGGCACCCTGAGTAGCTATTCCGTCTACGCAGTACGCACGTATCTAGCCGGAAATACTCCAAATAACAATTTTGTGGACTCTTTTTGTTCATTTTTTCTAACTCTAGCCCCCAATGGGCTTATCCGCCGCCTTTGTACAACCACTTAACCCAATTGTTGGTTTATTTGGCCGCTTTTTNTTCCCCCACAGAAGAGAATTCCCGCACAAAAAAAAATGTGCGGGATTCCACTGCTCTCATCAATTTAATAAAAAACAAATTTCAACGCGTTGCGGGCGTTGGGAAAATTTGGAACGTTGGCCAACGGTTGCGTTAGGCGTTGAGAAAATTTGACCGTTAGGCGTTGGGAAAATTTGAGCGTTGGGCGTTGGGAAAAAATCGACCGTTGGCCAACTTTCGCAACACTGGGGTACAGTACCTCAGAGTAATGGGCCCATTACTGTGAGGCACTGTACAACTAGACGTTTCGGGTACATCACGCCTTTTTAACGTTGAAAACCTTCATTATTGCATATTTTTCCTATTTAAGTCTTTTAAAATTTAAATGTCTTTCGGTATCAGTACAGTCCTCGTCCTAAGTGAAACAATTGTTACACATTTATTTTTTAACGAAAAATGGACGTTTTGTCCAAAAAATGTTCAAAAAATGTCCAAAAAATGCAATGTACGTTTCTGGGATCGACGTTTCGGGTACATTGACTAAATAAAAAAAACCTGGACGTTTCAGGTACAATTGGGCGTTTCGGGGGCGGACGTTTTGGGGAAGAGGACTGTCGTGCAGTTTGACGGTCAAACTTTGACTCATAGATCACGATAGTGAAATAAGAAAAATTGCAAGAAGTGGCAGTTTTTGGCGCAAGAGAGCATTTGTTTCGCCCATAGAGCTATTCAATGTCGGTACAGTTCTGACGTCACGTGACGTCTTAGACTACATTGGTTTGTGAGTGGTTGGTAATGACGTGAGTGAAAACGACTATGCCCGATAACTAGGGTGACCTCAAATTTTAAAATCAAACCAACGGCGTTCGTTTTTTGTGAAAAATTGGCAACTAAGATACAAAATAACATTCAGAATCCAAATTACAGTCTGAATTTCATATGTTAACGCTGTTCAAATTTCGTAGCTTTTTTGTTCGGCGTAAAATAGTTTGTGAATGGGCTAGTTATATGTAAAACTTTGAATTGCACTCCTTTGATTATTAATAAATTGGTGATGTTCTGGACATGTCCGAGTAATTGAGAGATGAACTTGAAAAGTAGCACGAAAAGCAATTACTTTTCATTTTAAAACAGGCGACTTTAACCGTAGAATATAGAACCTGCATTATTATATTGTGGGAGACGCAAATGGGAGTAAATTCGAGAAACGTATTCGTATATTCGTACATATTTGGGAACTCTTGAGATATTTATGGAACGCAAAAATATATACATGTATATATGTATTAATATTGTTACATTTCACATAGTAAGTCTAATTTATTTATTTACTCCGACATTTTGTCAATTGTGAATAGTGTTCATGTTGAATACGAATTTGCTGGACATAAGAAATACGAGTCGTCAGACTCCGGTAAAAATGTCAACCATTGGTTATAGGGGTTAGAATAGTGGGAAATGGTCTATATGATGTAGGCGCTATGGTAAATTACTATTGGTAATGCGATTTCGGGAAAAACACGTGGAAAATTTGGTAGAAATGCGGTCCGATTGAGACAATTTCAGACGGCTCTCTAACGGGCCCTAGTGAAATCAACAAACTAGGTGAATCAATTTTTAATTAATAATATTAATTGATAATATTGACGTAGTTTGACGAGCTCTATAACTTGGCTTTTCCATTTTTTTCACAAAATTCGCGACTTTCCTATTTCTACCAAATCTACCAAATGATACAATTTGTAATTTTATTTGTGAAATCACGAATTGAATTTCAATTGGTAAATTTTATTGGGAAAATTGGAGAATCCCAAAATAATTGCCCGTCTAAAATTATCGCCCAAGACAAATGTCTTGTTACTTTCAAATAACCATATTTTTGTTTTTGGGCACCGTGGTCTTTCCCGGAAAATACAAAAACGTTGTTCGCGGAAAAAGGAAAAAAAATATTCGGGGAAAAAACATAAAAAGTTTTCCGCGAAATATTCCTTCGGGAGCTGCAATTGGTGTTTTTGGTTTGTCAATTTGGCATAAAAAGTCTTTGGTGGAAATTCCACGAAAGAACGCGGTGCCCTTGTTTTTGTATCAGTCTTATTATTTTTTATTTTGCATGCGAAACTTTTTAAACTTTCCAGATGAATCACTATTTTCATTTTCACTTTATAAGATCCTCGGCAAATGATTTTTGTGTTTTAATTCGAAAGCAATGTATTAGAAACCGGCCGTTAATCCACAATTTGCGATTATCCGGCCAGGTTTGGGGATATTTCGATGGCCTACTGTATATGATTTTTCACTGTATAAAGATATGCAATTTTCTGATTAATTTTATTCTAAGGCACGGTTAGTCGTGTCGTTTATAAATCTACTTTCTGGGGAAAAACTTTGATGAGTATTTTGAAACGTCTTTGAAACGTGAAGTTTTGGCCAAATGAACTTGACCATCCTTGAGAACCTTAGCTAATACCGTAGATTGTCATAAAACATACCGTAAATTATGTGAAATAATGGACTTTACCGATTTTTCCCTTAGTTTTGACACAACATGACTGCCACGTCCTTAATTCGAAAAAAACAAAAAAAATCATTTCCACCCTACAATATGATAGACGATGACCAATCTAATTAAGATCTCAGATAAATGAGTGTTCATTGATCGCGAATGCAGCATTTAAATGGAACCTCAAGTTCAATGAATATTTCAGTTTGGTTCCATGGGATTCGTCGTCATTCTTTAACACCATGATCCTTATCAATTGAAACATGAAAAGAACCTTATTATAATGTCAAACGGAACGTAGTTTCAAAAAATATTTATATATTAAAATTATTGAATTTATCAAAAGTTCATCGATTCAAGCGTTTAATTCAAAAACTACCGAATTAGACCGTTTGGAAAGACGGCAGTCGGAGCGCAGTCTGGGCGATGGCCGCGAATCGACACCCTCGATGCGAGAAAGTCGAATGTCGAGAAAACGAAAACGAAAGAAAGTTCCAACGGAGAAAAGGGTGAGTTAAAATTGAAAAAAAAAGTGTGACGTTTGAGATTTTTGTCTTGATAATATTAGTCAATTTTGGGTTGGTTTTGTTGAAAAAGGCGAAATATCAGCTCGATTTCTTTTGAATTTCCCGTTTGCAACTTCATTCAGAATTCGTGAGATGAGTTCTCTGACCCCCAGATTACTTTTTGATTTTTAAAAATTTACCGAAAATGGCCACTTTAATTTGTGAAATCTTTGACATTTAGTTTTACTTTTACATAGGCTATGTAACATAGCTGATTATAATAATTATTATATAATTACGCAAGCTATGCAGACACAAAAAATGACGTCAAACGGATGTACCAAGAGGGTACCAAAAAACACCGTTATGGCCGATGACGGTTAAACAGTGCTCATTTGGCACCCCCTCTGTACATATGATTTACCTCAAAATATGTGCAAAAATAAAATAAAATTTTGTACTGACTCCCAGAAGAACGTTTTTCGACGATAAAAATTGACCAGTTTAATTAAAAAAATATTAATCTAAGGCGTCTATGAGTTAAAAATTCAAAATCGTGCATGAGATTTTTTTCGAATTTTTTCATTCCGATAATTTTAACCCCAAAAAATCAGTTTCGCTTTTTTTTTGCAACCGCAAAAAAGCTACTTAAGTTATTGTAGCCAAAAATTGATGCCATACTGTATACATAACTCTGAATTGTATTATATAATTAATTTGAATACGTGTTTATGATACAATGTCTAACCCAAATAAGAGCCACCTAAATACGCTCAA